>BSBK01002155.1:3392500-3946505 GCA_027943335.1 Chamaecyparis obtusa | reverse complement strand
TACCTCATGACACTAATCACTTTGAGTAGGCTAGTGCTCTTTTCCCTCTGGTACTTTCCAGTGGTATAGGTCCATGTAATATTGGGCCTCTCTACCTACTTTTCCTACTGCTCTCTCTATAGCGACATCAGCCTCTACTAGCTGTAGGGTTCCTAGAGTTGTAAGAGTCTGGTGCATGACCTCTTGCTCACCCTTGTACCTGTCTGCAGTCCTCTTCTAGTGGTCTCTATCAAATATCATCTATGTCAGTTGTCTCTCTAGATCATGTGTCCATCTCCATAGATTCATCATCTCATGTTAAAATACTACCCCTATATAGGTATCAACCATAGTGAACTCTCCTGAATCCAGTCGTCCATGTAGTTTGTCCAAGGTTGTCTGAGCTTTGTTCGCTTGACCCCTCTTTGTGTCTCACTCTACCTCCATGGTTTCTGCCCTCTCTCTTTAGGTATCTATCTCTGCTAGTGCCCCATCATACTCCTCCTATGGTATAAATATAGGAGGTGATCTTTGTGTTGCCTCTAGTTGCTCTGCTATCTCTTCCATCTCCTTTGGTGGTCCTTGTGGCATCTATGGTTCTACTACCATTGGTTCCTAAGGAAGGTCACCCATGGCTGGTCTCTAGACTATCCCCCTATGTTGCTTTGTAGGCACTCTTTGTCACACTCTCCTAACCCCTAACATTGTTGCCCCTTTGTCCCCCCTACCATCACTATCATCCCCATCCTCATCTCCATCACTCTCATCTCCTCCACCCTCTTTCTCTCCCTCTAGCTTCTCATATGTCCCTCTGTGTCTTGGCTCTATTAGTACCAATGTTCTATGAGTGGCCCACTACTATGCATATGTTTTTGTCATCCATGATTCTTCTACCTATCTTTGTGCTGGTATCCATGGTACTAGATCCATCCCTCTCCAATTGGCTCTAGCAAGATAGATATCTACTCCCACTCCCCATAGTGACTTGATCTCTCTAGTAACAAGAGGATGCAAAAAACTATCTGGTACTACATCCTATATAATAAAAAACTATGTATAGACATGGGATGGCATGTATTGGGCTATTTGAAAAGTTTTCCTACTGATCAACCAACAGTCACTCTGAACATATCCCAAATACTCTGCATTGATTTTTCCATCCTCTCTACCCTACTGCTCATCCTAGTAACCCCATACTTCACAGCTCCTATAAGGCATCCGCTCAAACCATATCATCTCATCTAGAGCTCTCTACCAAACTCCCATGGATCTTACATTTCCATAGGTAAATGGTGGCCTCTATTGACATGTGTATGGCTCATATTGTTTTCATGTATCCCCTTCTTGTGCTGATCTAACCACTATAATGTGCTCTTGTGCCTAGAAAAAGAGTAGTGTCACTCATGTCCCTACCATCCACTATGTCCAATATGCACACATGTGCAGATCATAGTATAACTATCCCAAGATAGTGTACCCCCAACAATATATTATGCCCTCCTCATCCTCTAGCATCCTATTGAGGACTCTCGCCCATCTAATAGGAAATTTGTGACCTGAGTGATTTGACATTAACCTCCTACCTATCAATCTTGTTAGGTAGAGTGCCAATTTGGGTAGCCTTGCCTCTACCCCCCTTGTCATGACAACTACTATCATGATATCAATAGCTGATCTATCCTCCTCCTAAAGCTTGCCTCTAGGTAAGGCTTTGGTTCCTCTACATGTACTCACCAATATGTCCCCTGATAAGAACTCATAAGATCCTCTAAACATCCAGTAGTGTGATGGTTGACTCTCTTATAGGCAAGTGGAAGCTCAAAGTATGAGAGTGTCATCTCTTGATCAGTGACGTTATGAGTGCATTAGGCACTCTCAACTATGGCCACTCATGCACATGATCTAGTCCACATAGTGTGACCTGACCCCACTCCACTGCGGTCAACCTCTCCCTCATCTTTGTCATCTCCGGCCACTGCTCTATCAAGCTAAATGGCATGTTTGGCTCCTACTTTCAAATAGTGTGTTAATTATAGTTGTAATATGTTTGTCTTATTGAGTTTTCCTATTTTTCCCTTAGGTTCCTTTTGGGACATCATGCCCCCTTTTTTTTATGCCCTGGTTTTTCATTCCTTCAAAAATGGTGGTGTTTTGGTCATTTTTGGTCTCATCTGCCCACTACAGGTACCTAAAAATTGTCCTATGGGTGTAGGCACATGTGCTCCCTACCACATATGAGGCCATGGGTAGCTTCATTGCCACCTATGCCCATGGGCAGAGCCACCCTTCATCGCAACGGGTGGATCCACGACCACCTGTGCTAGCAGTGAAGCCACCTATCATTGGTGAGGGGTAGCTCTGTGGCCACTCATCTCAGTGGGTGTCTCTACGACCATCTATGGCCACCGGTGGCTACAGAGCCACCCATCAGTTGACAAGCAGTTCAGGGGATGCCCATGGCCATAGGTGGCTGCATGGTCTCCTATTGGTTGGTGGGAAACTCCATGGCCACTTGTCGGTTAACAAGCGACTCTATGACCTCTTGTGTTGGCGAGCAGAGCCACCCATCATTTGGTAGGAGGCTCTGCAATCACCCGACCTTGTTAGTGGGATGGACGACTCTGATGCCTATCATTCATGCCCATTTGTGAAAATGCTCAATAGGGAAACGGGCGGCTCCACCTGGGTGCACCCCCAAATCCTAACCCTCATTTTTTTCCCTATTTAATTTTTTAATCTAAAACATTATTAAAAAATTAAATTCTTAAACCAAAATGCTAGGTGGGTTTTAAAACTTAATGGCTCGCCCATGTCTACTGCCCATCGATAGACTTGGACTCGCTCCCCCAGCTGTTGCCTCTCCCTCCTGTTTGTCATTTTTCTCTTCTCCTCTTCTTGGCTATTGCGAAAATAAACATTATGGGTGCACTTTTGGCTTTTTATGGTGGGTCTTTTAGTGGGTCTTATTTTTGCTTTTTTGCCCTAAGCCTTTTCTCAAATCATGCAAAAGCCCTATTTCTCTTTTATTCCTTTTTCTCCCTTTCTTCTTTTTTGCCCTTATCTTTTCGAGAAAATTAACAAAATTAATTTTTTGCCCAATTTTCTTGAGGGGACGCATTTTCTCTCTATCGTTGCTTAGGCACAACTCTTGAGGCATTTCATTTTCTTTTCTTTGATGTGATAGCAATTTTGACACCGCATTAAAGAGGGGCGAAATGTAGACACCTAAAATTGTCCATTCACACTTTAATAAATTAAAATTTTATTAATATTTTCTCTTAACATTATAGTTGACTTTTATTAATTAACTATATTGTTATATTCCATTCTTTATTTAATTAAATTAAATAAATTCATGTTCTCTTTGTATTTAAATTTTATTTTAATACTATAATGTATTAATTTAATATAATATATTATCCCTCTATTTCTCATTATAAAATAAATTTTATTTATTTTATTCCTCCACTAGCCTAAAATTATTCTAAACTCTAATTAAATTAAAAATTATTTTATTTTAATCATTTTCCCATTTTCCTAATCATATTCTTGCTAATTATTATTCTAATTATGATCAAAAGGTGGATTATCTCTAATCATGTGCACAATCACCTTTTCCAAGGTAACCACCTCTCCATTTTTTTTCCTCCAATCATTTTCAATTCATCTTTCCCTCTAAAGGTGAAGTTTGAGTTTTGCATGTTTTGCCTCTTAATCCTAGTCACTCATTTCTTTTAACTCTTCATCTTAGCCACTCCCCTTTTTTCCTTCTAATCTTGACCATCTATTTTTTTGCCTCTTAATCTTGGTCACCCATTCTTTAATCCATTCTATAAAAAGGAGGCCTCACTCCTCATTTTTAAGTTAGTTTCACAATCACAAGCTAGAGCATTCTTGAGCACTTGAGCACTTAATCTTCAAAGGTTCTAATGCTAGGTGGTAATTTGGAGAACCATTTCATTGCTTGACCCCCTAAGATTCTTGGGAAAAATCACATCAAAAACATTTTTGCATGGCTAAACTCCATATAAAGGGTACAAAATTCTCTTGTGATCCTGGGGGTTAGTAGTACCCATGTATTTCTTGTATTTTGGGATCTCTATATTATGTGGAAAAGGAACCATATTAAAAAAATAATCAAATGGGTAATGTACAAATGCCCTCCAAAGTATATTGCTTGGTAGATGTCCCTCTTTGAATATCATCAAGTTGTTTTTAGAAGAATTGAATATGTCTTTTCATGGAACCCATGGGGTTTACCTCATCTTCATTTTGTTTGAGTTTTGTAACATCATAATCTTGAGGTAGTTTGACTCCTTATTGTGCTCGGGTCAAAAGTTATATCTCTTTATCCATGTCAAGCACCCTTTCCATAAGCTTTTGAAATCAACGGTCTTGTTGTGTTGCTCGCACTCTTTCTTTGGTGAGTTTTTCATCACCATTACTACTATCATGGACATTATTGCCATTGTTGTGATCACGGTTTTGGGCCCCAGCCCAATCATTTTCTACTCATGTCATGTTTAGTTGGTTTTCTTGATTAACTTATTGAGATGGATCAACCTGTTGAGGTTGATGAAATTATGGTTGATGTTGAGTGTTCTCTTAAGGATGTATCTCTATGGTATCTTCTCTGTTAAGACTGTGAATAATTTTGATTTTGAAAGAACATGTTCTTACAGGATGAAATTACTCGAAGGTCACTTCTTGAGTTATAATTCTGATTGTGATTGAGTTTTGACAACTATAGATAAACAAATACTCTAATGGTGTTTTTATCTAACATGAAGTGTTTCTATGTGGAATTTAAATAGGAAATAATTTATCCTATGATAAAGATGTTGGGTTGATGCTCAATTTATTCTAGTTCTAGAAAAGGATTAGCAATCATTGATGAAAAACCTTCCAAAATCTAAAATTGATGCAATTTACAACACTTTAAAGTTTGATGTATGATGGAGATTGGTCACTTTTTTTCAAAATTATCTCTACTCAAAATTTGATGGTCAAGATTGACAAAACTTGGAAAAGGGTATCTAAAAATATCTTCAAAATTTTGAATAAGTATGTGGAAGTGCTCACTGTGTTCAAGCACTAATTTGGAGGTGCTAAAAGAATTGTCAGAAGTGCTAACTTGAACCTTACAAGTGCTAATCTGATGATAACATACACTAATATTATGTTGGGAAGCACTAAACTGATGGATAGAAGCACTAAAAGTATGCTCAAAAGTGCTAAAAGACTATGTAAAGGCACTAATTTGCTAGTTTTTTAGGGTTTTGACAATCAGAATATTTTTTGAACATTGGTTTTGACTAACTAGGATGAATTTCTTTAGGATATCTCTCAAAAACTGTAGCATATAGTTGTACAATTGTCCCTAAATACCTAAAAGCACAAGATGTAATGCAAATAATATGTTCAAAGTCTCAAATTTGGTAACCAATTTTGGAACTAGTAAACTATTGCAAACACATATTTCAAGCTATTGGAAAGTATATGATTTATTGGTTTTGAATACAAACACAACACACACTACAGGCACTTGTTTTTCCCTATAATTCTACAACAAAGAGTGTATGTTCTCGATCCATTTTCACAGATATAACATAATAAGACATTTCAATAAATCTACTTATGGAAATTTTGGGCTTCAATGTATCAGTTACACGCTTACAAACTTGGAATAAATCCTAAACTTGATACTTCAAACCCTTGTGTATTATGTCCCTCTCAATTTTAGAGGTAAGCATATGTGGAGATGAATGATAAAAAAATGCAATTAATAGCGACTTCAAGGAGTGTGTTGGCACTTCAAATTTTTAGTACACGAGTCTTGTGAAATTTTTATAAATTTGACGTGTGTATAGATGTTCATGAAAGTATGATAATTTCGCTATAAAAAACCCATAAAAGATCCTGCAAAATTATCTATTCTTCCTCAGTATCCAGTGAGCCCTAATTAAGAGTTAAACCTGAGAAAAACCCTAAATATATGCCATTTTCAAATAATAAGCCCTAGGTCACTTTGTTTTAAATCTATTTGAGCGTTACCTTTTTGAATCACTTAAAGTCTCAAAAGTGCATGTGCATAAAGTTTTCCTAAGTCTCAACGACTAGCAGCTTTAATTTTTCCTCAGTCTGGCAACTATAATATATCGTAAGTCCTAAATACTTTATATTCTAATGTTTCGGCTTTCATTCAGCTTGGTATCTTTAAAGAAGATCTAACGGTGGTCATATAGTCACAAGGAATCTTATAGACCTATGTGATCATGCGACTAACGGTTGATCTTACAATAAAGCTTAATGCAGAAACAAAGTGGGACCAGTGTCAAAAGAATCTTCAAAGATGAAAGAAATGAAGGGAAGATCCAATGGTTGTCGTATAATCGCATAGAATCTTAGAGGTCTATGCGATCATGCGACTAATCGTCGATCTTGCATCAAGCTCAATGTAATTCTTAGGTGGGACCATGGATAGGTGTACACGACTGGTGGATTCTCATTGGTTAAAAATAGTGGGACCAATGTTAGTTTTTGCATATGGTTTTTCTCGATTGGTCGATAGTACTTGCTGATGTGGAGGCTGTCAGCGAACACCAATGCTCGAAAAGAAAGAAATTACATGACAACTTGCCAGCTGTTGCAAGCATGGATTGTCTTTACTAACAAAGGTAAAGTGGGACCAGCAACTTAAGGAATACATGACGGCGGGTGAATGCTAATGGTTTGTCACATGGTCGCATGAGCTTTTTTCAAGCTATGCGATCATGCGACTAACGTTCTATTTTAACAGTAAAAGTTATAAGGGATTTTCCACCAATGAAGGAATTGACATGACAGCTTGTTGTATGGTCGTATGAGCTTCTTTCAAGCTATGCGATCATGCGATAAACCATTGGATTATTTGCCAAGTGAAAATCAATGGTCAAAATTTAAATTGAAGAAGTGGGTGAAAGGTTCAAACAAGTGACAGTTCATTTCCTGGAAAATTAATGGTGACATCATGCGAAGTAAATTACTGAAATAATTGTGGATTGATTGTGAGTATGTCAAAATCTATGCTTCCTCGAAAAGCCACAAGGAGATAAAAATTTGTAGAGCGCTTGGCGAGCAGAATTGCAAAAACTGATTGTTGTTTTCTTAGGGATTTTGAAGAAAAGGTTGGTTCTTCCTGCACTTGCTTGTTCTATTAAGAAGTATTGCTTTGCTACTGTGTTCTTTTGCACCCAATATATGTAAGCTATAAGCCCTAGAAATGCCACCTAGGAAAGAGCTTTCTGGTGAAACCGATTATCTTAAGAGGGGTCTGCATGAGGACTTATTACAAATTTTTCCTAGTTCAATAGTAAATTTGGTAGAGGTCAAATAGCTAACACCAAAGGAGCCTAGGGTAAAAGTGGCAGATGGATTGTATGATACCAGAAATTATATCAGGGATGCTAAGATTGGTTTTCTCAATGCGAGTGGCACTTCTGACTTCACTAGGCTAACATTGTTTACAGTAGGATTCAGCCAGAGAAATACCCCTGTTCCCACCTGTAATGTATGGGAAAATGATGTAGGAAAGCTTGTGGTACTCGGTGTCTTCTTAGATGCAGACCTGATGATTGAAGTTGCAAAAAACTATGACCCTATTACTAAAGAGATTAGGGGTGTTAGAGGGAAAAAGCTATTGACAATCTCTGCTGAGGAAATCAGAACAGTTTTTAGACTAAGTGACCCCTCACCTAACCTAGAATCGATTGATTTTAAAGAATTAAGAGAGGTGTATGATGCACAAAGACATCTCCTTAGAATTGGTCCTATAAAATATTTTTGTACTTAAATTGGAAAGCTGATTGTTACAGGACTAGGTGCTCGAGAGCCATTCAAAACAGAGTATTTTGATGTACCGGCAAGAGGTGCCTATTGGTCATTATCTCAAGTTTTTGGGGAAGATGCTAATGAGAAAATGCCAGAGCACCTGATGTATATGGTGATCTAGATATTACATCTGCATCTATCAATTACTTTTGATTATGCCCCCTTCATTGCTGACTTAATCCATGATGGATTAATGGGGATTCAAAAGAATAAAGTTGATAAACCCTTTTGCCGGTACTCTTTTATGATGTACATGTTTTTGTTCAAAGGTGCTAATTATTTTGCAAAAGAAATGGAATTATCCAAATAGAGAGGTGGAGAGGACATGTTTGTTCATCTATGGAATTCAAATATGACATGGGACAGAAAGGATAGTAGTTATATATGGTTTAACAAATGTTTTGCAGCAAGATTGAGAAATTTCTTTGTTCATGATAGCCCTAGAGTCCCAGTCGCCCTGGCCCAAATTGTTAGACCACAACAATTTGCAAAGGACCTCAACATAGTGCACAATTGGGGTGATTTTATTTTCTATCCCTATTCAACTATTATTAGATTATATGGTTTCATGGGGACTCCTTTTATTTTTCCTTTCCAAGTTCCTATCAAGATTGGCATTGTAGAATTCTTCAGACAATTAGGTGATATTGAGAATAATAGTATTGCTAAAGGTAGAGGAACTTTGTTCCCAAACATTACCATTGCTCACCAGTTTATAATCACAAAGGGTGGGTGGCTTCATATGCATAAATTCTTGGATCCATATCATTTGACAACCACAATTTCCTGGATGATAGACCCAGAGGGTTTCTACAATGAAATGTTCAGAAAGAGGGTCAGATGCTCAACAATAAACCACTTTTTTTAATTTTCTTGAAGATATTATTAGAAATACCCCAGGGTTGCAAGACCAAGCAGTCAGAAAGGAAAAGTGGTTAGTGTAAAAGAAAACATGGGATTTTGTCCGAAAATTTGACCCCAAATATGAACCTATAGGTAGTATAAATCCTATGGGAAAAGGGATAGATACTCTCATGAATTGTTTTCAAGAGATTTTTAAGACTCTGGAGGAGAAGAAGAAAAAGGCCATGGAAGACAACCCAGAGAAGGCTAAATCATTGTTGGGCAAAGGTGCATTTACAAAGGTGTTTCCTCCTGGAAAATATATGTTGCAAGAGAGGATTGGTTATGGTGTAATAATCCCAAAATCTGATTTCAAGAAGCAGCAAAAGAAAAGAGAAGATCTCCCTTCTACATCAAAGTAGGTGGAGAGGCAAAAGGAGGTTGAAGAAATTATAGATGTACCACAAGACCAGCCAGGTGAAGACATCCTTGATTTTTCACCTCCCACCAAGAAATAAAGGGTAGAAGAGAGGCCTCATGATTCAGAGGATTAATACTCTCCTTCACAGTCACCCTTAAATATTAGAGATGATCAGGAGATCATAGAGTAGGTTCAAAAAATGGGATCTCAGGGTCAAATATTCATGACTCAAGATGAGATAAATGAGGGAATTCTAGAGCAACCAAAGGAACCTGGGTTAGGTTTAACAGTGGGACAAATTACAGGGATAGAATTGGACCCTATAATCAAATAGGCATGTGAAGAATTTTTGGCTGATGATGCATTTGTAAAGACCCGGGCCTTTTTACAATTTTTATGGAAAATAAACATGAGTAAATTTGAGGAAGCTTGTGAGAAGAAGCATAAGGCTAATCCTTATAAGGATCTTAAAACTATTGAAGATGACATTAGGAAAGAGATAATAGATGAATTTGAAGGGATTACTCCAGAATAGGGTAGAGAATTGGTAAAGAATGCAGGAGTACTTGTCCTCCCTGAATGGGACATAGCTAATGCAATAGTCCTTGATGCAGTTAGAAAACAAACTACACCTATGTACAAGACCAAGGAAGAGGTAGAACAGGATGTCAAAGGAGTTTCTTTTAGTAATGACCATCAAGCTTTGGTCATATGGTCATTAAAGAGAGATGAAAAAAACAAAGGAAAGCAAATAATTAAGGATAGTCTCTCTGGTGGTCTCATAGTCAAGAGGGTTTTGGACACATCAGCAATAGAAGCATCAAGTATGGTGGTACCCATAGCTCACCTTGCAGAAAAGGTGGTAGAAAGGGAAGCAAAAGAGAAGGAGGAACTCATAAGAAAATTTGAAGAAATTTTGAGGGTGTATGGAGATTTGAAACAAGGATTGTTTGAGAAAGATAAAATAATTGTAGATTTGAAGAAAAGGTTGGGGGAGGAAAGCTCAATCCAGGCATCACAATAGTTGCAACTTCCTTCTTCCACTACTGGTCCTTCCTCCTCAAGCCCCATTATTGAGTTTCCCATGTCTCCTCTTCCCCCTTCCCTAAGCAGTGAAGATATAGAACAAAGAGAACAACAGAAATCTAAAAAGAGACTAAAGGACACCATTCAGCACTTTGTTAGGAATGTAAAGCCTAGAGAATTTTATAAACATGTAGGGTAGTTATCTGACATTTTGCTTTCTTTTAGAAAAGAAGAAGACATTGTGGGCAAAATTTTGAATGACTAGGTGCCTAGGGAAAATGTTTTGAAGACATTTCTTAAATCAATTAAAGATCATAGTACTGTGTGCCCCCAATTGGCAATTACTTATAAAATTGTCAAATCTCTCCTTGAATTTGATACTACTCTTCCAGATTCGGAGGATATTTTTGAAGAAATCTATAATTTAGAGAAAGATATCCAAGAACAAATTGCAATTAGGAAGGAGAGGGAAATGGAAAAAGAAACTGAAACAAGACAGGCCCAAATTAGGGCAGATCAGCTCAAAAGATAGTTGATGAATTTAAAGGCCATAAACTTTGTAGAAGCCCCCAAGGAATTTGGTGAATAGCCTATTCTCTGACCCATTGCTGAAGTTAGGAAGCCTAAGGATAAAGGAAAATAGATTTCAATGGGAATCACAATAAATGGCGCCACAAATGACAAGATCCCAATAGATCCTTTGTCCAAATTGGAAAATGATTTAGAAAGGGCTAGAAGAGAACAAGAGGTTATTGCTAAAGAATTAGAGAAGGCAGAAATTGAGGCTACCACTTTGGAAATGAAAAATAAAGTTGATTTTCTTAGATAGTCTTTTACTCCTTCGATTCCAAATAACCCTGTGATGACATCTAATGTTAATGTTGGAAATTCTTCTACCCAGGGTGCCATTGTCACACCAGTGACTACTGCAAATGTTGCTAATGCAGAAAATAACAAAGCTTCCACCTCTCAAACAAATGCTTCATTTCAAAGAGGAACAGTTCACATTGAAAGGTACAGACAGCTTCTCTTTAACAATATTGTTGGTTATCCTAATTTGATTCCTGCAAAGATTAGAGAGAAATTACCTAAGTTTACTAGAAATAATGTTGTTTCCTATGAAGAGCATCTAAAGAACTTTATTGATATGATTGATGACTATGAATTAGAATATGAAGATGTCATCATGAAATTGTTTGTTCAATCTTTAACTGAAGATGCAAGAGACTGGTTCAGAGGGCTTCCTTATGATTGTATTGGTTCTTGGGATGATTTTATAAATTGTTTTAAAGATTAGTATGGTGATAAGACTAATGAGGGTTTTATGTTAAATGAATTTAACAATATAAAGAAAAACCAGAATGAGGAAGTCATAGAATTCAATGTGAGGTTTCAAAAGGCAATGCACAAACTCTTCCAAGTCATGAGATTGGATGAGAAGGTATGTCTAGCAACATATTTGAATGCTTTTGATGCCAAGATGGGATACCTTCTTAGGGATAAGAACCCTAGGACTATCAGAGAAGCTCAAAGATTTGTGGTAAACATTGAGAGCAATAGAAGGGTATCTGGAAAACTAGGAAGAAGAGAGGATCCTAAAACCTCTAGGTTTTGAAAGAAAGAAGTTGATAAACCTATGAATGTAAAACCTAGGGAGGATGATAACCTCAAGAAAATCCTAAATGCTTTAAAGGATCTAAAAAAAGGGGAAAGTAAAAATAAGTTTCAGGGAAATGATAGACCTCCCCCAAATAATTTCAATAGGCAGCCTAGGATGCAGAACTATCCTTACAATACACAGTGGAAGGATGGAAAGCCTATTGTCCTAGAAAAGAAGGATATGAGGCCAATTGATAGAACCCCTAACCCTTTGCAAAAGCATTCAGTCAATATTACTAGTGAAATTCCATGGTGCACTATGTGCCAATCCCCTCATGATTTAGATTATTGTGTGATTTCTCAAAATATGTCTGAAAGTATTGAACAAGAAGAGGAGGAAGATGAATCATATGATGACAGAGGTTGTGGAATGACCTTTTCTAAATTTTTTGAAGATGTTGACTCAGATGAAGAAAATGAAAATTAGGATGCAAATCATTCTCAGAACAAAGGAGAGGCTTACCATCAACAAGTTTTTTCTGATGAAGAAGAGGAAGAAACTGAAGATATAAATAACAACTCTGAACAAGTTGAAGAACCTATTGTATTAAGAAGACCCTCTGATGAAGAGATAGCCCAGATCACTACTGATATGGTGACACAGGTGAAGAGTAATTATGTCCTTAGAAACAGGACTGTTGACAAAAAATTTGGTAAACCAGCAAGTGTTTTTATCAAAAGGGATAAAGAAGATGCAAAGTAGTCTGCCAGAAAAAATAAGGCTGCTGATGATGCCAACAAATTAAAGCAAAAGGGCACTGAAAAGCCTGCTGAACCAATCAAGGTTTTTAAGATCAGGCTAAAACTCCAATGGTTACTACCCCAAATTCCCAACCTAGAAATAAATCAAAGGATAAAGAACAATCAGGTACAGCTACGCAACCTGAAGTCAAGGATACTCCAAAAGGCAAGATAGACTTATCTATTTTAAATTATGCACCTATTGACATGAATCAACTATTATCTCAGATCACAGTAAAAGTGCCTTTATTAGAGATGATGAGGATAAATGAACACAAAGAGAAATCCCTCACATGGATAAATGGTGTTCAAACCAAAAACATCCAAGAAATAGTAAATACTAGAATGAAGGATCAAGGTCCAACTAAAAAGGACACTGAAGAAATTATTTCAAAAATTCCTTAGATCTATTTGGACACTAATGTTGTAAACACCTCTATGGGAGTTGTTGATCCTTTTTTCCTGACATTATTCATAAATGATAAAATGTTGAAAAATTGCATGATTGACTCAGGAGCCTCAAATATTGTCATGCCTGCTGAAATTTTGAGATCAATGGGATTGCAAGTTGATACTCCTCATGGGAGATGCTAGGAAATGGACTCTAGGGAGGTACTAGTAATTGGAACAATAAAATCCTTACCTTATAGGCTTGATGCTTGTCCTGAGAAATAGCTGACTACGAGTGTTTTAGTTGTGGATATTCCTCCACAATATGGAATGTTGTTATCAAGAAAATGGAGTGTCGCAATGGGAGGTAGCATCCAATGTGATTTATCTTATGCTACTTTTAATGTCACTTGTAAGAGCATTAAGGTAATCAGGGAAGTTAGAACTCCTCACATGATTGAGGAAGAAGCTAGTGATAATAACATGAATTGTTTTCTGGATACTAACATAAATTCATTTCAAGTACAGAGTAATGATAATGAAGATGAACCTTCTATGTTAGCTCAGGAGGAAAGAAATTTAAAAAATCAAAATGATCTTTGGACCATGTACTTTGATGGTGCTTTCTCTAAAGAGGGATCTGGTGCAGGTGTGTTGTTGATTTCCCCCACTGAAAAAACTTTTAAATTTTCCTTCACCCTGTCATTTACTTGTACAAATAATACTGCAGAGTATGAGGATTTACTAATAGGATTAAGATTAGCCTCAAAGCACAAGATCAAAAATCTCAGAGTTATTGGAGATTCAGAATTAGTTGTATCTCAGATTAGATCCAAATATGTTTCAAGAAACCAAAGGTTAAAACAATATAGGAATGTTGTTTGGGATGAGATAGAATAGTTTGATTTTTTTGTATTGATTGGATGGACAGAGGCCATAATAGAATGGCTGATTTATTGGCTAATATTGCATTAAGACCAGAGGATATCACTTTTGCAGGGATATCTATGATTGAGATTCAAACTAGGCCATCCATACCAGATAATTATGAAAATTGGCAAGTTTTTGATGATGATTTAGATGTTTTAAGATTTCTGCATTATGATGCAAGTTTTGGAGATAAAGAGATAAATTTTGGTGAGTATGTAGAAACATTGGATAATAAGAACTCTCTCCTTGGCAAGGAGATCTTGCAGTTGAAAACAAATAAAGTCCCAAAGGGTTTGGTAGTGTTGGAAAGAGCATTTGATAGCCATGATAGCTCTTCCCAGGCAAAGCTTTTAAGCAAGCCTAAAGGTGTAGAGGAGATAAATTTAGGAACAAAGGAAGCCCCAAAAAATGTATATATTGGGGGAATCCTGACGCCAGAAATAAAAAAATCTCTGATAGGTCTTCTTAGAAAGTATAGACATGTCTTTGCTTGGTCCTATGATGATTTAAAGGCATATAGAGAAGACTTGTTCCAACATGAAATTCCTTTGAAGGAAAATACCAAACCTTTTAGACAAAAGTTGAGACCTATGAACCCTACTTTGGCACCAAAAATACAAGATGAGCTAAAAAAGATGAGTGATGCAGGCATCATTCAACCTATTAGGCATTCGACATGGGTTTCTAATCTTGTCCCTGTAAGAAAAAAGAATGGAGACATCAGATTGTGTGTAGACTTTAGAAATCTGAACATAAATTCTTTAAAAGACAATTATGGTCTACCAAACATGGAAGCCATGTTACAGAGGGTTACTAGATCTAAATTAATGTCCATGATGGATGGTTTTTTAGGTTACAATCAAGTAGTTGTCAAAGAATTAGAACAGTTCAAAATTGCATTCACTACTCCATGGGGTACTTATGTGTATGTTAGGATGCCTTTTGGTTTAACTAATGCTAGGGCTACCTTTCAAAGAGCCATGGATGTAGCCTTTGCAAATTTCATAAACAAATTTCTTGTTGTTTATCAGGATGATTTGACAGCTTATTCAAAAAAGAAGGACCAGCATTGTGGTCACTTGGAAAAAATCTTTGTAAGAGCTTTAGAATATGGGGTCTCCCTTAACCCAAGGAAGTGTTCCTTTGGAGTAACAGAGGGTAAGCTTTTGGGACATATTGTATCTAAGGATGGAGTCAAGATTGACCCTAAGAGAGTAGCAGTAATAGACAAGGTACCATTGCCAAAAAATGTAAAAGGTATCCAATCTTTCTTTGGACAGATAAATTTTGTCAAAAGGTTTGTTACAAACTTTGCTGAAATAAGTGTTCCCATCTCTAAAATGCTAAAGAAGAATGCAAAGGTGGAATGGAGTAATGAGGCCAAGCAAGCTTTTTATGATATCAAGATGGCTATTAAAAGTGCCCCTGTATTAAGATCACTAGATTTCAGTAAGCCTATCCAAATCTTTTCATTTGCTTCTTATCATACTATAGCTGCAGTATTGTTACAAAAGAACTCAGAGGGTTTTGAACAGCCCATTTCCTTTTTTAGTAAATCATTGTAGGCAACTAAGTTAAAGTATGATATAAATGAGAAATGGGCCTATGCATTGGTCAAAGCTATCAAAAATTTTAGATGTTGCTTGGTAGGAGCAACTGTAGTTGCATATGTGCCCAGTGCTGCTATAAAAGACATCTTGGTTCAACAAGAAGTTTTGGGGAGAAGGTGCAAGTGGATAAATAGAATCCAAGAGTTTAATGTTGATATCCAAATCACCAAACTAGTAAGAGGATTGGGGTTAGCAAAACTGATGGCCCAAAGCAATTTGGATGCTAATCACATCAACACTCTTGAAGAAGAACAGAGGCCATACATTTGTGATTTAGATTGTTGTGAATGGTACAAGGATGTCATTGGATACTTGCAAAAGCTTTTACTTCCTTCTAATATGGAAGACTACAAAAGGAGGACTGTCAAATTAAATGCTCTAAAATATGTGATCATTAAAGGAGAATTATGGTGGAGGAGTAATGAGGGTGTTTTGCTGAAATGTGTTGACCCTCAAAAGGCTAATGATTTATTGCAAGCAATGCATGAAGGTGTGTGTGGTGGCCATTACATGGCTAAAACCACTATACATAAGATACTGAGGTCTAGTTTTTGGTGACCTAGTATTTTCAAGGATGCACATTCTTTTGTCAAAAAATGTGATGCTTGTCAAAGATTTTCAGGAAAATTGAAATTCAATGGAAATTTGCCTCTGAGTCCTGTAACTGTGGAAGCCCCTTTTCAAAAGTGGGGTATGGATTTCATAGGAGAGATCCCAAACAATTCTAGTTGAGGACATTCCTATATATTGGTTGCAACTGACTACTTTACAAAGTGGGTGGAAGTTATTCCCACTAAAAAAGCAACTAGTAAAGTGGTTATTGATTTCTTGATGCAAAATTTGTTGATAAGGTTTGGATGCCCTGAAGTTTTAGTTGTTGACAATGCTTTGTGTTTCAGATCTGAAGAATTTGTTAGCTTTTGTTTGCAATATGGTATAAAGATTTCATACTCTACTCCCTACCATCCTCAAGGAAATGGTCAGGTTGAATCAAGTAACAAAAGCTTGATAAAAATTTTGAAGAGAGTCTTAGATGCAAACAAGAAGGCATGGGATTCAAAACTACAGCTAGCTCTGTGGGCTGACAGAGTGACAATCAAGAAGGCTATAGGGTGTGCTCCTTTTGATTCAGTATATGGTATCCATGCCAGGTTACCACAAAATAATTTGTTGCAAATGTACAAGTTCATCCAGTTGTATGATGATGATCAAGATGATGAAATGAAGATAAGATTACAAGACCTGATACAACTAGATGAATCAAGGAGGGAAGCACATGATACAAATTTGAGATCTCAGCTCAGGTATAAGAATTTGTATGATAGAAAAACTACAGTCAGAAGATTTCAAGATAATGATTTGGTCCTGATGTGGAATGCTAGGCTTGAAGACAAGGGTAAACACAGAAAATTTGACCCCATTTGGTTGGGACCATATTTGATCAGTCAAACATGGGGACCTGATTCATACATTTTGAAGGACTTGATTGGAAATGAAATGGAATTTCCAGTTCATGGACAATTCCTCAAGTTGTACTTTTCTTAAAGTACTCTCATTATCCATGAACGGTAGTTAGTTTCCCTTTCCCAGTTGTGCATTTTTTTTCCAGTTGTGTGAGTAGGTTAGTTGTTTTGTTTTGGTAGATGGTCTGCTTATCCCAGAGATTCTGAATTCTTGTTATGCCTGCAAGAGGCATACATCCCCAAATAGAGTCACTATTGGCACTTCAAATTTTCAGTACATGAGTCTTGTGAAATTTTTATAAATTTGAAGTGTGTATAGATGTTCATGAAAGTATGATAATTTCGCTATAAAAAACCCATAAAAGATCCTGCAAAATTATCTATTCTTCCTCAGTATCCAGTGAGCCCTAATTAAGAGTTAAACTTGAGAAAAACCCTAAATATATGCCATTTTCAAAAAATAAGCCCTAGGTCACTTTGTTTTAAATCTATTTGAGCGTTACCTTTTTGAATCACTTAAAGTCTCAAAAGTGCATGTGCATAAAGTTTTCCTAAGTCTCAGCGACTAGCAGCTTTAATTTTTCCTAAGTCTGGTGGCTATAATATATCCTAAGTCCTAAATACTTTATATTCTAATGTTTCAGCTTTCATTCAGCTTGGTATCTTTAAAGAAGATCTAATGGCGGTCGTATAGTCACAAGGAATCTTATAGACCTATGTGATCATGTGACTAATGGTTGATCTTACAATAAAGCTTAATGCGGAAACAAAGTGGGACCAGTGTCAGAAGAATCTTCAAAGATGAAAGAAATGAAGGGAAGATCTGATGGTTGTCATATAATCACATAGAATCTTAGAGGTCTATGCGATCATGCGACTAACCATCCATCTTGCATCAAGCTCGGTGAAATTCTTAGGTGGGACCATGGACATGTGTACATGACTGGCGGTTTCTCATTGGTTAAAAATAGTGGGACCAATGTCAGTTTTTGCATATGGCTTTTCTTGATTGGTCGATAGTACTTGCTGATGTGGAGGATGTCAGTGAACACCAGTGCTCAAAAAGAAAGAAATTACATGACAACTTGCTAGCTATTGCAAGCGTGGATTGTCTTTACTAACAAAGGTAAAGTGGGACTAGTGACTTAAGGAATAGATGACGGCTGGTGAATGCTAACGGTTTGTCACATGGTCGCATGAGCTTTTTTCAAGCTATGTGATCATGCGACTAACATTCTATTTTAACAGTAAAAGTTATAAGGGATTTGCCACCAATGAAGGAATTGACATGATGGCTTGTCATATGATCGCATGAGCTTCTTTCGAGCTATGCGATCATGTGACAAACCGTTGGATTATTTGCCAAGTGAAAATCAACGGTCAAAATTTAAATTGAAGAAGAAGTGGGTGAAAGGTTCAAACAAGTGACAGTTCATTTCCTGGAAAATTAATGGTGACATCATGCGAAGTAAATTACTAAAATAATTGTGGATTGATTGTGAGTATGTCAAAATCTATGCTTCCTCGAAAAGCCACAAGGAGATAAAAATTTGCAGAGCGCTTGGTGAGCAAAATTGCAGAAACCAATTGCTGTTTTCTTAGGGATTTTGAAGAAAAGGTTGGTTCTTCCTGCACTTGCTTGTTCTATTAAGAAGTATTGCTTTGCTACTATATTCTTTTGCGCCCAATATATGTAAGCTATCAGCCCTAGAAATGCCACCTAGGAAAGAGCTTTCTGGTGAAACCGATTATCTTAAGAGGGGTCTGCATAAGAACTTATTACAAATTTTTCCTAGTTCAACAGTAAATTTGGTAGAGGTCAAATAGCTAACACCAAAGGAGCCTAGGGTAAAAGTGGCAGATGGATTGTATGATACAGGAAATTATATCAGGGATGCTAAGATTGGTTTTCTCAATGCGAGTGGCACTTCTGACTTCACTAGGCTAACATTGTTTACAGTAGGATTCAGCCAGAGAAATGCCCCTGTTCCCGCCTGTAATGTATGGGAAAATGATGTAGGCAAGCTTGTGGTACCCAGTGTCTTCTTAGATGCAGACTTGATGATTGAAGTTGCAAAAAACTATGACCCTATTACTAAAGAGATTAGGGGTGTTAGAGGGAAAAAGCTATTGACAATCTCTACTAAGGAAATTAGAACAGTTTTTAGACTAAGTGACCCCTCACCTAACCTGGAACCGATTGATTTTAAAGAATTAAGAGAGGTGTATGATGCACAAAGACATCTCCTTAGAATTGGTCCTGTAAAATATTTCTGTACTCAAATTGGAAAGATGATTGTTACAGGACTAGGTGCTCAGGAGCCATTCAAAACAGAGTATTTTGATGTACCGGCAAGAGGTGCCTATTGGTCATTATCTCAAGTTTTTGGGGAAGATGCTAATGAGAAAATGCCAGAGCACCTGATGTATATGGTGATCTAGATATTACATCCACATCTATCAATTACTTTTGATTATGCCCCCTTCATTGTTGACTTAATGAATGATGGCTTAATGGGAATTCAAAAGAATAAAGTTGATAAACCCTTTTGTTGGTACTCTTTTATGATGTGCATGTTTTTGTTCAAATGTGCTGATTATTTTGCAAAAGAAATGGAATTATCCAAACAGAGAGGTGGAGAGGACATGCCTGTTTAGCTATGGAATTCAAATATGGCATGGGACAGAAAGGATAGTAGTTATATACGGTTTAACAAATGTTTTGCAGCAAGATTGAGAAATTTCTTTGTTCATGATAGCCCTAGAGTCCCGGTCACCTTGGCCCAAATTGTTAGACCATAGCAATTTGCAAAGGACCTCAACATAGTGCACAATTGGGGTGATTTTATTTTCTATCCCTATTCAACAGTTATTAGATTATATGGTTTCAGGGGGACTCCTTTTATTTTTCCTTTCCAAGTTCCCATCAAGATTGGCATTGTAGAATTCTTCAGACAATTAGGTGATATTGAGAATAATAGTATTGCTAAAGGTAGATGAACTTTGTTCCCAAACATTACCATTGCTCACTACTTTATAATCACAAAGGGTGGGTGGCTTCATATGCATAAAATCTTGGATCCATATCATTTGACAACCACAATTGCCTGAACGATAGACCCAAAGGGCTTCTACAATGAAATATTCAGAAAGAGGGTCAGATGCTCAGCAATAAACCACTTTTTTTAATTTTCTTGAAGATATTATTAGAAATACCCCAGGGTTGCAAGACCAAGCAGTCAGAAAGGAAAAGTGGTTAGTGTAAAAGAAAACATGGGATTTTGTCTGACAATTTGACCCCAAATATTATCTTATAGGCAGTATAAATCCTATGGGAAAAGGGATAGATACTCTCATGAATTGTTTTCAAGAGATTTTTAAGACTCTGGAGGAGAAGAAGAAAAAGGCCATGGAAGACAACCCAGAGAAGGCTAAATCATTGTTGGGAAAAGGTGCATTTGCAAAGGTGTTGCCTCCTAGAAAATATATGTTGCAAGAGAGGACTCGTTATGGTGTAATAATCCCAAAATCTGATTTCAAGAAGCAGCAAAAGAAAAGAGAAGATCTCCCTTCTACATCAAAGCAGGTGGAGAGGCAAAAGGAGGTTGAAGAAATTATAGATGTACCACAAGACCAGCTAGGTGAAGACATCCTTGATTTTTCACCTCCCACCAAGAAACAAAGGATAGAAGAGAGGCCTCATGATTCAAAGGAAGAATACTCTCCTTCACAATCACCCTTGAATATTAGAGATGATCAGGAGATCATAGAGGAGGTTAAACAAATGGGATCTTAGGGTCAAATATCCATGACTCAAGATGAGATAAATGAGGGAATTCCAGAGCAACCAAAGGAGCCTAAGTTAGGTTTAACAGCGGGACAAATTGCAGGGACAGAATTGGACCCTATAATCAAACAGGCATGTGAAGAATTTTTGGTTGATGATGCATTTGTAAAGACTCGGGCCTTTTTACAATTTTTATGGAAAATAAACATGAGTAAATTTGAGGAAGCTTGTGAGAAGAAGCACAAGGAGAATCCTAATAAGGATCTTAAAACTATTGAAGATGACATTAGGAAAGAGATGACAGATGAATTTGAAGGGATTACTCAAGAACAGGGGAGAGAATTGGTAAAGAATGCAGGAGTACTTGTCCTCCCTGAATGGGACATAGCTGATGCAATAGTCCTTGATGTAGTTAGAAAACAAACTACACCTATGTACAAGACCAAGGAAGAGGTAGAACAGGCTATCAAAGGAGTTTCTTTTAGTAATGACCATCAAGCTTTGGTCATATGGTCATTAAAGAGAGATGAAAAAAACAAAGGAAAGCAAATAATTAAGGATAGTCTCTCTGGTGGTCTCATAGTCAAGAGGGTTTTGGACACATCAACAATAGAAGCATCAAGTATGGTGGTACCCATAGCTCACCTTGTAGAAAAGGTGGTAGAAAGGGAAGCAAAAGAGGAGGAACTCATAAGAAAATTTGAAGAAATGTTGAGGGCGTATGGAGATTTGAAACAAGGATTGTTTGAGAAAGATAAAATAATTGCAGATTTGAAGAAAAGGTTGGGGGATGAAAGCTCAATCTAGGCACCACAATAGTTGCAACTTCCTTCTTCTACTACTGGTCCTTTCTCCTCAAGCCCCATTATTGAGTTTCCCATGTCTCCTCTTCCCCCTTCCCTAAGAAGTGAAGATATAGAACAAAGAGAACAACAAAAATCTGAAAAGAGACTAAAGGACACCATTCAGCACTTTGTTAGGAATGTAAAGCCTAGAGAAGTTTATAAACATGTAGGGTAGTTATCTGACATTTTTCTTTCTTTTAGAAAAGAAGAAGACACTATGGGAAAAATTTTGAATGACTGGGTGCCTAGGGAAAATGTTTTGAAGACATTTCTTAAATCAATTAAAGATCATAGTACCGTGTGCCCCAAATTGGCAATTACTTATAAAATTGTCAAATCTCTCCTTGATTTTGAAGTATATAGGGAAGAAGTAAAGAGAAAGGCAACTCTTTTAGGAGTAAGATACCTGCAGAATGATTTTTCAGATATTCCCAGGTCTTGTTAGAGCAGATGGAACCATAAAAGAGAGGAAAAAATGGTTGGAACAAATTGAGAATGGAGTGTTAGTCAAGAATGATGATGTTATTAGCACTGAAGACACTCTTCCTTTTGTTAAAACAACTAAAATGTTGCAAGATGCCAGGGTGCATTTTACCAAGGTGATAACTAAAATTCATCAATTGGTTACTAGTTGGAACAAGATTCTGCCAAATAGGGATGAGATTTTGGCTTTTAATTGGCCTTCTGAGGATACCTTTTCAGCCTGGGAAGCAGCGTCCCTTTCAGAGGATAGTAAAGAAGAAGAAACATCCTCTGAGGAGGCAACAGATGGCATTGCCCCAACTCCCTAAAGAAGCAAGTGCGGATATAATACCTGGCAAATGTTGAACTAACCTTGGAAGCTATTGCCAGATTTTGGCCCTCATCTTTATGATCCATCTCAAAGTTTTGTAACAAGAAAGTTTTTATTTTCATTTTTTGTCTTATGTGAGGACTCTTTTCTTGTCTTTTCTAAGAGGATCCAAAGCTTGTTTGCAATCCTTATTCTATAAAAGGATTACCAGGATCAATGTAAAAAGGCCGAGAACTTGATCAAATTAATTGATAAGTTTCTTGAGTCTGGGATATTGTTGACCATTTTTTAGACATATTTCTATAGAAGAGCATTTTTTGTTCAAGTTATTTTCATAAGGTTATACTGTAAAGCATTCTATAAGTGCGATTAATATAGCATTTGAATGAAATCCAAGATTTATATCTCTCCTTGAGTATCTCTGTTTGAGTTATGAATTGTTCCAATTCATTGCATAGATAATCTCTGTGTGTATGTTTATTTTTGTCAGCTCTGATCCAGGATCAGATTAAATAAGCTTTGAAAATAACATAAATTCTTTGAAGTTTTTCTTGAGGATGCATTAGTAAGTAGTGTGAATCTAGGATCTTTTGATAAAATCCATCACAGGGTGATTAGTATTTTCAAAAGGCAAAAATAATTCAACGTTCAGTATATTATTTCATGTATTACAATCTTGCAGTGGAGGTATTGCCCAATGAATAAGACACTGGCCAGCAGTGGAGTTTTCTTATAGAGATTAGTGTTTGAAAAGGTTCTATTGATATTTCCATTTTTTATTAAAATTGTCAAAATTCTTTGAAGTACAGTGAATTGCAAGGCAGTTTACTACGTAGTGATAGTGAAAAATCTATGAATGAATGGTCATCATTTAGGTTTCTCTTATCATTTATATGTTACATTCAAATCCAGTTAGTAAATTAGTGAAGCAAGTTTTGTTACTGGATTAGGAACACCCTCCTTGGTTTTGGAGAGCCAGAAGTGCAGAGGGCAGTTTGTCCCTATAGTTGGTCCAATCATCTTTAGAGAATCATATTTGGATCTAACCCGTCCTCAAAATCTGTAGATGTATTGGTTGCATGTTAGAGCATAAACTCCCATTTTTTGGGAACCAAAAAAGTGAGTGAAGTATTCTTAGTAATCACCTCCAAGAACCTTTTTCCAAACAACTAGGGAAGTATGTATGGTAAGTAGCTTCAGGGGACGATTGAATCCCCCTATACCACAACTGATACACCAAGGATAAATGGGTAGGCTTTCTAATTAACCAAGTTGTATTTATGATTCCATTCAAAAATCTTGAGTCTACCCCCCCCCCCCCCCCCCCCCCCACATTACATAGGCCTCCAACCACCAATTTGTTAGAGTTTTGCGCAATCTCAAAGGACTACTAGAGGACATACGAATCTCAAGTTCTTTTTGTCACTCACCCCATTAAGAATGAATGCATTTTATTTTATAGTGGGTTGGAATGCCATAAATTTTGGTTGTATCCCACTTGGGTCATTCCTTCTCACCGGCCTCATTAAGGCAAGTCTCGGGAGGCAAGCCCGCTATGGATTAATGTACTATTGAAATGAAATGAAATATTTTAAGTGGGTTTGGTATTTTGATCACCAAGTTAATGGGAGAGCATATCCCTACCACGTCAAATATTTATAAACACATTAAGCACAATATTAATTTCCTTGACCTTTTTCTAAGTAATGGGATTTTGGTGAGTTCTAGTATTTTGATTAATTAAGGGGAGAGTATATCCCTATTCACCTCGATCCACAAACAAGTAAGGTCCTAACTAATCTAGGTTTTCAATAGAATCATATTTATTTCAAATCAAATTGCCACACACAAGAAGTTAGAGATGCATACCTTTGGGCAATTTTTAGCAATTTTTTTTAGCAACAAGGTTAGTATCCCACAATTAGCAAAATAAAATCAATCAAATCAATGAACCATGGTTAAACATCATAATGAGCATTCCAATCAACTGACAAGTTATACCTTGCTTGATACAAACTTACAAAATATTCATAATGATTGTAGGATTTATTCTCTTCCGCAACTCTATCCACTAATGTTATCCACTCATGATGTGATGCTTTCACGAGTCTTTTCTTCAAAGCCTTCCTAGCTTAGAAACCTAGAATCTTTCTCACAATTTTCTTAAACTTCATGATGGTTAGATATTAGTATGTTAGAAATCCCACAATCACAAAAATAATGTTCAAAGATCTCAAGAATAATAAGGCTCAATTAGAAAGTAAGGAACGAACATGAGAAGTAGAATATTTATACGAACGTTATATTTCAATTGATATGCTTGAAATATTGAAATATATCTATTTATACTCTCCCTTTTGTCTTCAACCCTAATCACTTCAATGGCCTTCGTGTAATGTCCCCTTTTTCGAATAAGAATTTAATAATAAATAATAAAAATAAACTAATGAACAAATAAATAATAATATAAATTATTATTTTATTAATTACAATACTAATAAAATATATATAATATACTAATTAATAAAATGTGATTTAATATTATAATATAATTATTAAACATAATATATTAATAATAAATGATAAATAAGGATTATAATTATAATAAAAATAACTATAATTATAATAAATAATAAAATTAAATTATAAATATGATAATATGTAAATAAACAAATAGTAATATATTAATAAACTAAGTCTAATGCTGGCCTATTCTGTCATGACTCATTGGATTAATGACTTCCTTTGACGAGTCGAAGATAACACTCAAACTATGAATATAGGCATGTGGAGACGATATAGAAGATGATTAGAACTCTTCATCGGAGGTCAATGATAAGGAGCGCACTCAGTGCATTACATATGTTAATGGATAAAAACATATTAATCTTATTCTTGATAAAATGTAATGAAGTTTCAGTACCGCACAATAGAAAAATAATCATAATGAATGATCATCGATTACATGTGAAAAGCTACGATAAAGATAGTGGTGGTTATGAAGGTTAATACAAACATATCAAACATTGGAACAATAAAACTAATATGTTAAGAGTTCAATAACTGTCATAGTTCTTGGTCAACAATCATAAGAGGATTACTAATATTAAAACTTAAGTGATTAGCATACAATAGTCATCCATTGTATAAAGTTAATAGTAATCATCGTGAAGAGGTGCGATAATGAAGAAGTGTCTCATCATTACCAAAGGGTGCTACCATCCAGTCTTAGAGATATATATGCAATTTCTTTCCCACTCCTTTCAGATGATTAGAAGGACTTCTTACTCATCCTACTTAAGATCTCTCCTGTGAGAATTTTTTCTTACTACCCCAAAAGGAAGGTTGCAACCCATTTGTTATCATTGTAAGACAGCACCATCGTTACATGGACAAATGTTCCTATCTGATACAACATCATCATTATAAGTAATATCAAAATACTTGTGGCATAAATTTAAGGACTCCCTCCAGCATAGGAATATAATTGCAAGAAGTGTATGTAAGACAAAGCATTTTGTATATTAATTCAATTCAAAGATATCCTAGTGACCAATACATTAAGTGCAAATTTATTTATTAAGGATACATTTAATTATCTAAGTTGGAGAGAGAAAGTGGCACCAACATTAGCCATTTAACTTGTCATTGATTTTACAGGAGTTTATAATGGTATCAAGATAATAAGTATAGAGAGTTAAAGTTAATTATCTTTTAATTCTAAGGTTCTCAATCAGGGAACATTACACTTCGCTTGACATTCATTGTGAGTGATCATTTCTTTCAATGCTTTGCATGATCTAAAACTGGGGATTCGACTCACTATCTTCTTGAACTTGGAAGTTCTTGTCATGTCATCATAAAACCAGTTAGAATCCTAAAAATTCAATTTCTTCAAACAGATTAAGAGGTGTTATTCTATTGTTTAAAAGTTCTAAAACAATACACAAAATCACTAAACGATTTAGTAGAGGTGCTAAACCAGAGACTACATACACTAAAAGATTGACAACAAGCACTAAAATAGAGATTAATGCATAAAATCATAAACTACCACGAACCAAGTGCTAAAAGATTTTATAGGAGCACTAAAAGACAGTGTGCATGGGCTAGCAGAATAGACAGAAGTGCTAAATGACTGAATGGAAGCACTAATATAATGGAATTGTGGCAAAATAGTGTTATGAGGCACTAAACCAGAAGACAGACATCCTAAGAAAGTATTTGGAAGCGCTAAGAGATGCCATGAAAGTGCTAAGAGATGCCACAAAAGTGCTAATCTAAGTAAAAGAAGCGCTAAACAAAGCCAAAAGCACTCATTTTTCTTTTTGTACCTATACGTCAACTCTGTAATAAAAAATAATAATTAAAATAAGGGTGTGTGCCCCATGGTGGGCGCCAATAAATATATGTAGGAAAATGGAGTTAGTTCATAATTGAAATAAATCCAAACATACTCATGAAACATTAATTCATCAAACTAGTACAAATAAATGCAAATTAAACCAAAACTAGTTTAATGGGAGCATCTCAGGATCCTCTATCTCCAATGATCCCATTTTGATCTTTTGATGGTTCTCATTTAGCACATTAGATCAAAATGATGATGACAACCTAAAGAATGAGCAATGCTTAATGCTAAAATACATCAAATAAGCTATATGGGAGCGTATGCAAGACTAAACTAAGATTAACATGATATAGAATGACATGATTATAATGCAATGAAAATGAGTCTAAACTAATGATGTAAAAACCCTAATATTACCAACAAAGTCTCACTATGCATAAAATGCAAAGAATGAGACCATATGTCAATAACAAGATGCATCTATGTCTTAAAGATGGATCCAAAGATAGTAGACCATGAAGCATTGATATGGATGCAAAAGCAATGATAATGGATGTGGATTTCAAAAAGTGTGTATCATTCCCTCTCATAAATGCCTCCTATTTATAGATTCACACATGAGGGGTTGAGGTGTCCTTGCAATATTACTCTTGAGCCAAGGAATTACAAGTGGTGCCTTATGATGCAAGTGAGATGAAATGTGTTCTTAGAAGTGACAAGTGTGGCATAGGTGAGGCCTTTTTATGGCATGTGTCCAAAGAGGGTACATGGAAGTTGGAAGAGAGGGCACGTGTCCTTGTTGGTTGTAAAAGCATGAATTGCTTTGACATGTGAAAAGGAATCTCTATACATTTGAAAGTATATACCCTAAATAATTAATTACTGAAAATAAATATCATGTGACAAGGGTGATGTGGAAAGAAGTAAGGTGGATGGGGTGGATTTAACTATATGCTAGATGAATTTAATGAATTAAATGGGAGGTGTAGGAATAATTAGGAGAAATGAACTATATAGTTAAATAATTAAATTAAACTATATAGTGGAGGAATTTTTATTAATTAAGGGGTTATTTAATGTCTTGATTTAGTATTCCAAATTATATGTGTGTACATTTAGCTCATAACATTTAAGAACTAAGTCTTCTTCATTGAAAACTCTCAAGACTGCCCTTTTTATAAAATGTCTTCTCCTTGTGTGCATGATGATTCTCTAAATTTTGGAGTTCTTGTCTTCTTGTTTCCTCTAATTACATCAACTTTGCAAGTCTGATTTCCATAGGTTCTTGTTCCATCATTTCCAACTCTTTAATTAGATTAAGAGTAGTAACTCTACTAAAATGGGAAGCCTTGCCTCTTTTCCATATACAGGCATATAAGGAGAATTACTTTTAGTTCTTTAGGAGTAACCCTATCAGCCCATAAGGCTAGTTTCATCTTGTTGCACCATACTCTTTGATTGTATTCAATGTTTCATTTTATGTTCCTAATGATATTTTTGTTTGTTGACTCAACTTTTCCATTACCATGTAGATAGTAATTGGATAAAGTACTCAAATATATGTTATTCTTAATAACCAATTTAGTCTCTACCATTCCTACAAAGCCAATGCATTATCAGAAATGATAGAATCAAGATTATTAGACCTCACAACAATGCCTTCATATAAGTTCAAAACTCAACTTTTATTTTCCTCCTTCAATGCAACAACATTTTCCCATTCTATAAAGTAATCTACGACTATTAATATCCATTTGTGCACTATACTGGAGGGTGTGTTAATAGGGCCCTCAACCTGAATTGGATTCAAATTTAGGGTTGGTAATCTTTTTTTAATAGCAAAAATATAATGTTTTTTGCACTTCCTTACCCAAGAAAATGTATCCTTATATAATTAAGGCCAAAAGTAACCATATTTCATTACCTTAATAGCTATATTTCTTGTTGCAAAATGGCCACCTATTATACCATCATGAAATTCTTGAAAAACCTTATCAATCTAATTTAATTCTATGCATGTTTCCAAGACTCCATGAAAATCCTTAGACAAATTCTTAATCAAAATAACATAAGGAATCATTTAAAGTCTAAAATACCTTTGATTTACATTATCTATGCCTTGAGGACACTCACCAATTTCAAGGCGATGCTTCATTTCTTGTATCCAACTTGAGGAATTTGCTTCTCCAATAGTCTAATCCACATTATCATGTACTAGGAAAGTCCCCTCTTTAATTTTTTAACTATCCTCTAACTTATTGACAAGTTCCTAATACAAACCTTTGCCTCTAACAATTTTTTTTACCTTGATTTGAATGTCATTCCATGACTTTTGTTATCCAAATAGCTCTTTTATCATTTAAGTCTTTGTTAAAAAAACTATTTGACACTTGGATGTGCAACCATCATATGTATCTTATTATTTGAAAGAAAATGTTTGAATTTTTAAGAATTCTTACAACAAGTAAGTCATTCATCTCAACAAATGTGTACCTTTGTTTGTAACCTTCCAAACCTTGGTTGACGAATGTTATTTGTTGTTGTTTCTCATCATATTTTTGTTGCATCAACATTGTTGATATTGTGTCTACATTCCCATAAGCACATAATATTAAATATTTAGAAAAATTTGGGCTAATAAAAGTAGGTGTTGTTGTAATGGCTTCTTTTACATCTTAAAAATGCATCTTACCTTCCTCTAACCAATTGAAACTTACATTTTTCTTTAGCATTTGAGTCACTAGTTTCAAGAGAGCCACAATACTAGAAATGAATCTTGTAACAAAATTAATTATTCCTAGAAAGCTTTGCAATATTTTTGTTATGAGTTGGTAGAGATAAAGATAGAATTGCACATAGTCTTTTAGGATCTATATTAGCGTCATTCTTTGAAACAAAATGTCCTAGAAGCTTAGCTTCATGGATAACAAAGATGCATTGTTAGGGATTGAGTAAACTCCATATTCTCTAAACCAATAAAAAACCTATCTTAAATGAAATAAATGTTCTTTTGCATCCTTTGTAAAATAGTTATATCATCAAGATAAACAAGAGAAAAACTTTTTATTAAATAACAAAAATCCATGTTTGTATCCCTTTGGAAAGTTGCACCTATATTGGACAACCCAAAAAGAATCTTTTTATGTCATTTTTCCTCATTCGGTGGTAAATGTTGTTTTGAATTGATCTTATTCTTTCACTAAAATTTGATTATACCCTAAAAAACTATCAGAACCTAATACAACTTGTATGATTTTCTCTATTAATGGAAAGAGATAGTAATCCTCCAGAGAGGCCCTATTGAGGTCTCTAAAGACCACACAAAATCTAATCTCACCATTTTTCTTCCTCAAGTACTAAGTTAGAAACCCAAGATGTCTACTTAATGGAAAAAATAATATTACCTTCAATAAGCTTATTTAGCTCAATTTTCATTAATTGCTCAAGCTTCAGGCTCAAAGGCATTTTCTTTTGTCTTACTAATTTTTCATTTGGTTCTACATTTATGGTATGTTGAGCTAAGTGAAGATAAAATACTTTCAAATCTTAGTAGTCCTAAGTAAAAACATCATTAAATTATTGATGAAGAAAAATAAATCTTGTTGTTTCTCTTTAGTACATACCTTGTAGAGCTTTAAAAGCTTATCCTTGAAGATATCAATGGTCTCATAATGATCTTATTTCACTATTATACTAGTCTTATGTCTTCTCTCCTGACTATCAATATTAAATATGGACTCTAGAGTGACGAAACCCTTTGGAAACTTATTCATTTTCAGCTAAAGAATTTGATCACCATACTACTATTGTAACTTTTGTTGATTGACATTTGAGAACTTAGCCTCTTCAATCAAAAAACTAAAAAAAAATTCATCCCTCTCAAACACTTATCAACTTACTTTATTATCTAGAACTGATGGCCTTAGATCCACTTTCACATACTTTGTGTTTGAATATTTTTTTACCTCATTTGGTATGTCAAATTCCAAGCCTATAGAAGTGAACTTATTAGCCTCTTTACTATGAGTTATAGGTATAGATATCAAGTTTAAAGCATCAAATTCATCAAAAATATCCCAAATACTATGCTTGTACAACTCCAACAAATATTTTTTGGTAACATGGATATTCCTTACCTGATTCACTATAAGCTTACTATCATCAAGCACTTGTAAAGCACCAATTTTCCTCTTTCTTTCCCACTACAAGCTATGTACAAGTGCTTCATATTCTTTTGTATTATTAGTACAGCTAAAATCAAATTGAAAGGTAGAATAGTACCTCTCACCTTTACGGAAAACAAACATATTGTCCCTACCAACACCCACCTTGCTTCTAGATCCATCAAAACATAATTTCTAAATATCATTGGATTTCTACTGACACTATTATTTTTCTTCTTTTACAAGGTTAGGGACAAAAACATTTTGTTCATGAATAATATGAATTCCTAATACAACCTATTCCATATTTTTCAATGGATCTTATTCATGATTCTATGTTTTCCATTCATTTAAAATTATATTTGGTATGCCTTCTATTGGGGTGTCAAGATCTTGGACAATAAACTGGTCTTGTTCATGGAGAGCCAAATTTGCATTAAAAATACTAGAAACATATGGTTATATGTGGTCATTGGAAATTCAAATGTTATGGTCACCTTGGTACCATATCTTGTTCTAAAAAATATATGTGACCAATTAGATGAGATATATCCCACAACTTTGTAGTGAAATCACTGAAATGACATATGGAAAAATGGTGGAAGATCTATTACATAGATGTCTTATGGAATTGAATAATTGGGACAAAAATGCAAGGTGAGTCTCAAATTTATAATGACTCCAATTTTATTGATGGTTGGCCCATCCAATTTAACTACCCCTTTTGTTAGAGGGTCATAAGACAAACCCACTTTATCCACCAACTATTTTGACATTATTGAGCTACTTGCTCCTAAATCTATCATGCAATTATGGACTATGAACTTAACAATAATCAAAAGTTAGATAAAATAGTCGTGGTTGTACCTATTGAATCTACAATTCATTATTTGATTGGGATGTATTTGTGAATATAACCTTTGGCTGCTCTTTATGAGGTTCATTTGGCAATAAAATCTTTTCTAAATCTTCAATCATCAAATTTTTTTGTCCAGGAATATGCAAACCATCTATCATTGACACAATAACATTGGATTTCCTCAAATGGTCCACAAAATTGAAAGTATTAGTACTAACCTTTTTTTCCCCTTTAGGAACAAAAACATCTTCTTATTCTTGTTGATGCAGGCGGTTTCACCTTTGGTTTCTCTTTACTTGCCACCACTTAACCCCTTGGTAAAATCTAAATGTCATTGAGAGATGGAGTCACAACTTGACCTTTTTGGCTTGTAGAACCCTAATTTTTCACATTATCAAATTTTTGTTGACCTTTATTAGCTTGATGTCCTATGTTAACGAACCTTTTCTTTGATCTTGTATTGGCTGCAATAAGGGTATCATTCTAAATTTTTCCTTGTGGAAATTTTGCCCCACAAAACTCTTCACCTTGACAATTCATCAATGCAACATCAGGAATCATTTGCTTCGTATGAGAACCTCATTGTTCATGTGTCTCTTGTACTACATTTTGTTGGTCCATGACATTATTTAGAACTATGAGGGCTTGATTTAGTATGACATTTGGGAAAGTGTTTTGATTATGAGGTTCATTGCATGGATAAGGCCACTTGTATTATTGTGCCATATTGTTTTTCACATGTATGAGCTCTCTTGAAGAACTAAGAACATTATAGAGATGATTACATCTAAAATTATAATTCTTTATTTATCCTTCAGTATTTTCTTGGTAAGGAGGTATTAGGCTGATAAGAAGCTTGATATTACATAGTATCTTGACTCTACTACTACTTGATATTGACTATTTCATTGCTAAAGGTTTTCAGTATGCCTTTTATCTCTTAAAACTTCTTAGATTAGATTGGGACAACCTTTTATTAGGCTATAACCTACTTATTCAATGTTGGGATATGCAGTATAGCATCAATAAAAAGTATTATTACATGGGCAAGTGGTTGCACCTTAGAGAAAAATGGCATTGGATGCCTTGGGGCTATCTTACCAACTTTAATGAGACTATTTCCAGTCCTTATAACAATGTCATAGATTGTTGGAAATGTTCCACCATGCATAGATTGTATCATCATTAAAATATCATTGTTTTTAATGCCTTAATATAATACGAAAAATAATGATTAACACATAGCCTTACTGTAGGTGGAATTCTATACTAAGCCTTTTGAAAATAGAAGTTGAAATCCATCATATGTTTATGAGATGATCTCTTTATAGTGGTCAACTACTCAACCAAAGAGAGATGGTATAACTTGTCCATAAAATGTGCACAAAGAACAACACCCAATTGGTCCCAAGTTTCTATGGAATTCACAAATGAACTTCTAAACTAGTGAAGCTCTTTCTCCTTGAATGATACTACAAGGAACCTAATTGAAACATTATATTTCATAATATGATGCACTCCACATAATTATTCCATATTCTTTATGTGTTCAATGGGCATAGTATGGTCCTCTCATGTGAAAAAGGAACACTCTTCAAGGAAGTCATGGTTATATCATCATGATGGGTTAAATTCAAGGGACTTCCCTGATTGAGTGGAACAAAAACTCAATTTTTAGATAATGCCATTGAATTTGAAACTAGTGGATTTACTACTAGAAATAGATTCCTAGAAGGAAAAACTATATGCCTATAATTAGGAGGTGTGGACCTTGCTATGTTTGGTGGATCAAGAACCTTCCTTGTTTTTTTACCCTTCCTTTTTTGTGGTGACAACTACAAATATTCAAAAGGCTCTATACTTTATTTTGTCTAAATTCTTATCATATTCTATTTTACTAGGTATGCTTGAAACTAGAAGCATGAAGTCTCTAGGTATGAGTTTCTACCTCTAAAGGCCTAAAACACTATTGTTCATACCAAAACAACAACAAAAATGAAGCTCTTTATGAATTAAGAATCTATTTGTCCTCTTTTTCATTGATCTAATTAAGGGTTTTGATGAAAAATTTAATATATATTCATCATTTTAACATGTTGAAAGTGTGGAATAAGTTGTGTGAATATGTGTCAAATTTAAGTGAGAATATCAGTTTGGATGGTACAACTTCATGATCATATTAATAAATATAGCACTATTGAGACAACAAATATGTGTGGGGTGATTGTTATGAAGTTATTCACATGAGATAATGATTCAAGGACAAGTTCTTGCTTGGAGAATTATTGGAGGTAATATGCTAAATACTTGTTCATCTTGTTCTATAATGTTTATGTATCTTACTGGAAGATAATAAGTCTTTCTTGGCAGTTTTGCATCTTGCCTTGAGGCAGTATATCTTAGCCTACAAGTTAGGAGCAATGATATTCCTTTTCAATTATGTTGGAATATTGTTGAGCATGTTAGATTTTTGGATTTGGGTGTGCTAACATTAATTTTTTGGTCATTAATATCAACATATGGATTGTTGTTTCAGATAATGTGTTTAGTATTTTCGGTGGAGAGGACTTAAATTAATCAGATGATATGTTTGATATCTTAATATGTGATTATAAGGTACTATTTAGAGGTATCTATAGATCATCTACAAAGGTTTTTAGAAGTTGGTATGATAGTTTGAGTGAGGAATTATCGAGTTGCTAGTTGTTGGTGTCACAGTGTTCCTGTGAATAGTGAATGAGTATTTGGTTTGGTATGACTTGGATTTAATGCTTTAGAGGTTGTTAATTTGGTGGTTACATGGTACCTTATCATTTTGTTCATAGCTAGTGTTGTTCATGATTTGAAGTACAACAAGCTATCTTTTATTATGACTGATTTTGATATTTTAATGTTTTTGTTGATTAGAGATAAAGATGAGTTTAGATTTTCTATTGGAGATGATGCTAAGTTTATACATGGTATTCATGTTTCTTATTAGTGTTCCTAGATTTTTTGATGATCAAGTTTCCATTTCACATAGGTTGAGGTGATCATATTTTCTATTTTGGTAGCATATTGACATTTCTTCATTTAGGTCCTAGCCGACTTAGAGTAATGTGTTGCAATTCTTGATGTTTTCTTGATGACACATACTTGGATGAAGGTTTGGGTCCTATCTAAGTCTTGTCTGACTTGATTTGGATCACATTGGAGATTGAGCATAATGTTTATATATTTTATTATATTAGGTCTTAGCTGACCTAGTGGTTGATTATTCTTTATAATTGGTATAAATGAGAGATCATTTTGTAATTGTGGGAGAGAGTATGTGTGAGAGAGATGATGATATTTGTATTCTACATTTGAGACAGATTTTTTACTTCATTGGAACTATTTTGGCATAGTGATAGGGAGGCTCCTCAAACTGAGTCAACTAGACTCTACCTTAGGTAAATTTCTAGACCTAACAAGGGTTTGTTCCCAACCCTATCATAGGAGGTAACTCTTAGTTCCTTTCTCCTAACCCAAAGGGCCTCTCTATCAAAGGTAGTTCAAAAATTCTTTGAGCCTACTAGGGTAGATTCCTCAAAACATCATAAACTATCACCAATCACCTTGTAGGATTGGATATTGTGCAATTTCATCATTTCACCCCTTTCTTGAAAATATTGGTCCATTGTTCAACCAACTCTTCATTGGGTTCAAAATTTCATACGTGGAGGGATAGTAATTCCTTGTAGCCCTAATTGAGCTACTAAGCCCTAATAACTCACAAACTTCTCAAGAAACTTCCCAAAATGATCACTAATCTAGATACCCTATTTGGATAACTTAAATATTCCTAGGGTTAGAGGTTTCCAAACTATCTGTATAGTACCTCAATACATATTGTGACAATGTCCTTAAAATAGGGCTAATATGGCTAATTGTCTTCAATTCAATACCAACTTCATGAGATGAACTCATCGATTGCTACCACTAGTTATAGGATCTTTCCAACTCCTAAATAAAACTCTCCATTCATTGGTTCACACCATTCAATTCAACCATGCATCCAATCATTGACTATTACCTTCTTGCTCCTAGCCGGGCACTAGTAGTCTCACCTAGGGAAGGATTGTATAATTTGAAAACACCATCTTTGGAACCTGTACAAGAAAAGAAAGAATTTCCAAGGACTCTACTTGTGAACCTCCAAGGGCCATGAATATCCAATGGAGGGAACTCAACTTAGAGCCATATTTACAAGCCAAACCCTCATACTGGCAGGGAACAATCCAGGAGGGATGGAACTTATTTGAACACCCAAAAATTATTTGAACACACACCAAAAGTATATACAAAGAAAAGAAACAAGAAAAGAAATTAAAAATACACTAAATATCAAGTATCTCAATCCATATACACTTCCATACAAGAAAACACAAAGACTGTGTAAGGAACAACAAATTGTTACTCAAAATCCTCCTTGGGAATTGTGTATAAAATCATCCAAACTCCATACAATCATTGAAAAACCTTTAAATAGGTATTTTTGGGCTCATAAAAACCAACTAATCTGACCTAACCTGACTTTAGGTCAAATGGCAACTTTTGCCCAAATATTATCGAGCAACTTTTAAAAGTTGCAAAAGTTGCTCAAGAAACTTTTGACAACTTTTTCATTTTTTCCCTTTTTCAAGGCTTTGACCCAATAAATGTGTTCCACAAGGTTTCAAATCACTTCCTTGACCTAAATAAATATCAAAATCATTCTTTGCAATAATTTTAGAGTCTTTGGACTCACTAGGCCCCATTTGGCCAACTAGGGACACTCTAGTACCAAACCAAAACTAGGTCATTCTAATACACCTATTAGACTCTCTTAGAGTCCTTATTGAACCATGACTTGGATAGAGTCATTACAAGCCAAAATTTGACTAGGGTTAAAATCCAAACCCTAGGTGCTCCTGCACCATGCTCCTCAGAACAAAGAAGGCAAGGTACATTTGGAGACAACAAGGAAAGATCTATGACCAACTTCTTGAATTTATCTTTTGCAACCCATGTAGCTTCAAATTCAAGTAGGATTTTTCATTTGATAAGGTGTTCCATATACTATCCATTTCTAGTCCTTTTCTTAACTTTGGAATCTAGTATCCTCTCTACTTGTGGTGTACTCTTAGATGGTAGAGGTACATCAACAATAACCTTCTCCATATCTTGAGTAACCTCAGTCTCTACTAACTTTGGACCTTTATATTTGATGAGATCTTGTACATTAAACACTGGTGATATAGCCAAATCAGTGAGAAGCTCAATTTTATAATTATTTTCTCCATACTTTTCTAGGACTTTACAAGGTCATATCTTTGCCATCTGCAACTTACTAGGTACACCTTTCCTCAATCTATCTTTGTTCAAATGCACCATCACTAAGTCTCACACTTCAAATTGTAGGTCATTCTTCCTTTCATCTACCTTGTCTTTCACCCTCTATATTTCCTCTGTGAGTGTTCTTTTTACTTGATCATGCACCTCTTTCATGGATTGGGTGAAATCATCTACATGTCCACTTCTACCCTCCATACTTCCCAAGTTTCTAAGCTCACAAACACCTCTAGGATGAACACCATAAACTACTACAAAAGGACTCTTACCAGTTGCCCTATTCACACTATCATTGTAGGCAAACTTTGCCTATGGTAATACTTAATCCCACATCTATCCACATTCATTTTTCAAGCACCTTAAGAGGTTACCTAGGACCCTATTAATGACCTATTTTTCTCCATTAGGTTGTGGATGATAGGTTGACCCAAATGACATATTAGTACCTAGTCTCTCTACAATGTCTTCCAAAAATACCCCATGAACTTGACATCCCTGTCTAACACTATACTCAAAGGTAGTCCATGGATTCTTACAATTTACCTAAAAAATAATTGAGCAATGTAACTAGCATTATGTGTGGTTTTACATGGAATGAAATGGCTCATCTTATTGAACCTGTCAACCACTATAAAGATACTATCAAACCTTGTGTTGGTTCTTGGTAATCCAATAATGAAGTCCATGCTAATGAATTCCCATGGCCTATTTGGAATGGGTAATGGATAATAGAAACTGACATTGGTAGAATTACCTTTAGCCTTTTAGCACATAATACACTATTATACATGTCTCCTAACATCTTTATGCATCTCAGGCCAATAGTAAATTCTTTGAACTAGCTCAAGGGTCTTATTTAGACCAAAATGTCCACTAAGACTACCATTATCCTTCTCTTGTACACATAAATGTCCTCTTCTAAACAACAACCCATTCTTCAATGTGTAATCTATAAATTGACTATGGAAGTGGTTCTTGAAATCTAAACATACCTTGTAAGCCTCTGAGAAGTCATCAGCCTCCTTATAAAGATCCTTAAAATGTTCCACTACTATATTATGTAACTGCACTTATTGGACACTAAGAAGCCTCATGCTTAGAGCATATGCAACCTTTTTCATCTATCCTTTTTTTTTCTTGATGGTAAATGTATATGTTTGAAGAAATTCCATACATTTGATATGTCTATTACTGATCTTTTCTTAGGTATTGATAAAGCTTAGGGCTTGATTGTCAGTGAACACCACAAAATCTTTGGGAAGGAGATAATTTATCCATTTTCTAAGGGCTTGAACTAATGCATAGAGATCTAGGTCATATGAGGAGTATCTTGTCTTAGCCTAATTTAGATTTTCACTAAAGAAAGCCACCAGTATACCCTCTTGGCTTAATAAACCACCCACTGTTATACTAGTAGCATCACACTAAAGATTGAACAGTCTATCAAATTTTGGAAATACAAGGATAGGTTGGGTGGCTACCTTTTTTTCAACATCTCAAACCCCCTATTGGCTTCTTCAATCCACCTAAACTTAGTTTTCAACCCACCTTTTATAGTATCTAGGACTGGGGCACAAATAGCACTAAATCCCCTAATGAAATTTCTATAAAATTGGTCAAGCCCATGATGCAAGAGCATCTTGCATCACAAAATAAAAGGGGGCATGATAAAAAAAAAAAGAGAAAAAGAAAAAGAAAAAGAAAAAAAAAAGTTATTTCGTTTACCAAGGTGCATAGGTGGGAAAGAAAAAGAAAAAAAAAATCATTTTATTTATCAAGGTGTGTAGGTGGTATCTTAGAAATTTGTAGAAAGTTCTTGCATTTAATATTTGTAGCTAGGTAGTTAGACCTTTCTATTTTCTTTTTGGCCCACAAAGGCAATGTAATTTTGTAATTGGCCCACATGGTGGGGCTTAATATTAATTGGGTCGATATTTAATATTTGTATCAAGGTAGTTTCATCTATCTTTTATCCCACATTGGTTGTGTTGTAATATCTTGGGTGGTAAATGCCTACATAAAGAAGGCATAGGAGCTGTTGGTGTTTGAAAACACTTATGCCACTTAAAGCTACCAATATGCCTTGAGACTAATGTTAGGAGTGGTTAATTCCAAGTATGAGCGCTCTGCAAGACAACTGGACCAACTATAGGGACAAGATTGCCCTCTTCACTTTTGGCTTTGCAAAACCATGGTGGGTGCACCTAATCCAGTAACTTATGGCATTTTAGGACTTTGGACTGGATTAAACAAAGCAGATGATAGCAAGAGACTACTAAATGTTAACCAGACATTCATTGAATCTCAATTGCTATGAAGGTTAAAATGGCCTTGTGAAGGGTAAAGACTTGAAATGGTATTGATATTCAAAGATGCAGCAAATAGCCAAAACCCATCAAACATTGGACTCAACTGAATATACTAGCCCTTGATTAGTGCCATTATCCATTGGGCAGCACTCAAATGCAAGTATAGAAACATGAACCAACTACTATCAAAGACTCAAAGCCATAAATACAACTATCCCAGCCCATCCACTACTTATAAGATCCTTCTGTAGACAACCAAACTGAATCTATGCCCTATCTGAAGTATATTTCACTTGACCCTAGATCAAGAACTAAAGAATAGAACACATACAAAGGTTACCCAATGCAATGGATCAGAAAATCCAAAACTCATAAGACTGACACCAAGGAGAGACTTGAAAGCTTGAAACAATAGTATTAAGTATGATGAGTCATGTACATGTCTATACCAGAAATGAGACTACCACTTCAATAACCTGCAAAAGATGCAAGAAGTTCTATTCAGCCTCCTACAATGTGACAGAGTTTTACTGCTTCCCACTAGAACCGAAAGAATTTAGAACCCTTACACAGTCAAAAAATCAAAAATTTATACCACTAGCCACCTTGGGAATCTCAAAGAGATTGCAATAAGCTTAGGGTGACTAGGGCCAGGGTTACAACGGCTAACCATAGTAAAATTTCAAAAAACCACTGGAGGGAAAACCAGCACCAGCCTATCAAACCAAGGATGATCTTCGCACTTGAGAAGAACCTCTGAGAAGGATGGGAAGATCATAAATTTACCATGCAAATCAAACTAAATAGACCTGAAAAAAGCCTCGAACAACAAAATTTGTCCGTCACCATATGGTACAAATCCTTGCAAATAATCATGGAACACCCTAGACCACACCACAATCAACTGGCACCACCAAACAAATCAAATCTAGCCGTGAAAGCATTCAGAATCAGTACTTCTTGGTCGCAGGAAACCCTCTGCAGATTTAAATTTGAAAAGCAACAGTCAATTGACAAAATTTAAAATGTGGCCATAGATCTCTTCCTTTTCCCATCACATCAGGTGGTCATACTTAATTCATGACAGTCACGGGCCCCTCAAAAAGTCAACAGCCCTATCACCAATCAGTAACCAATAAAAAATGAGTAGATCAGCATCGGCACCGTGGACCCACCCCTAACTCTACAACTGCGATGCCATCAGTGGTCGCATGATCGCATAGCCTAAAAAAGGGCTATGCGAACATGAGACAAGCCTCCACATCACCCCATACCACCTCTCCTCACCAATGAAAAATGTGCACCTCTACAATATAAGACAATGGGCCCACTAACAAGCCTCGTCACCACCTCAGACCAACTAAAAGATGCCACATCACCACCTACCACCAGACCTAAGAATAGGTGTCAACCGGTCGCATGATTGCATGTTAGAAATACCTAACATGCAATCATGCGAAAACCAATAAAAACATGCACCTTCGCTTCCTTTCTGACACCGGGACCACTGCTGAAGAAACACTTGTAACAAACAAGATCAACAGCTAGCGCATGATCTCAATACATGAGAATATTCTTTACGATCACATGCTCGTCATAGATCAAAAGCCTCTTGAAGACCCAGGCCTACGAGATTTCCATGTCATTATTAGGCATCCAATAAGAAAACTCTAGCTCAACAGCCTCTGATAGCGATCCCATGGTCCATTGCATCGCCGAAGAAGATAGACAGTTGTCGCTATACCGCGATCTTAAAAAATGATTAGCTTTCCCTAGCGGTATAATGACAACCGTGAGATCTTACTAAAGTTTAACCCCTTGGGAAGGAAAAGGTCCAACCAACTGATCGCACTTGCGCAGTTAGGATCGATGAATAAGGAGTGCCGACCAAAGGGAAGAAGTGAGAGGTTGAAAACACATAGGGCTTTTGGTGAAAGATCAAAAACACACAGGTTTTTCATGTAGACCAAAAGGTAGTACGGAGACCGAAAACATCATGGATTTTCAAAAACATTGTGGGTTTTCGACACTTGGACATATTTTGAAATTTTTTCCTACAGACCTTAAAACTTGAATATCTCCCTAGGTTTTGCAATTCAGCACGTGTAATTTGGACTGGAGTAAGGTGACACATTGAAGAGCATGGGGCTAAGAGCACAAACCATGAAATCAAGTGGATTTTCATCACACATTAAAACTATGACTTGCAGGCATGGCAGGACAACATGACAAAACATTTGCAGGGAACAGGCCATTTTCAAGGGATTTTGCACTAACAGGAAAATGGACTAATAGGAGCATTCATAAGCAAGCTCTCAAGTTGCAAGCTCTTGGAGTTCAAGCTCTCTCATTGCAATCTCTCAAGTGGTAGAATCTCTCAAGTTGTAGAATCTCCTATTGGAGAAGAAGCTCTCATGTTGTAAGATCTCTCAAGTTGTAATGATTTTCAAGTATTAATGTATGCTTTGTAAAGAATTTTTTCTTCTCTTTGTCTCCATGTTGTGATGTCTTTGGTTATGATTTGGTAAGGGTTGTGTGGCCCTTCATCAGTGGTATCAGAGCACCCTTCATCATTGGTATCAGAGTGGTTGGCCGTTCATCATTCCATGAAAACTTCTTACCTCAGTACTAGATTTTGGAGTAGGCTAGTTGAGTATAGCCTCCAATTTTCTAGGATCCATCTTCAATGTCCCTTATGAGACCACAAACCCAAGGTACACCAACTCTTGTTTTAAAAACTCACACTTCTCCAAATTGATGTCTAAATGTTCCTCATGCAATTTTCTCAACACAATCTCCAAGTGCTCAAGGTTCTCTACCTTGGTTTTACTAAAAATGAGTATATCATCAAGATACACTACTACGAATCACCTATATAATCTTTTAGCACTTCATTCATCAATCTCATTAATGTATTAGGGGAATCAACAAGCCTAAATGGCATGAAAAGTCATTCATACAACCCTTTTGTGGTTTTGAATGTTGTCTTGCACTCATCACCCTCCTTGATTCTGGTAACCACTTTTCAATTCCAACTTGGTGAAATACTAAGCTCCTCCAAGACAGTCCATTAGGTCCTTTTTGGGAATTGAGAACCTATATATTATGGTAATTTGATTGATTTCCCTTGAATTAGTGCATAGCCTCCATTTACCTCTCTTCTTGGATGCTAACACCACTGGGACTACATAAGGACTTATGCTTTTCCTTACTATACCTTGGTCAAGTATCTCTTGAACTTGTCTTGCCACCTCCTTGTTTTGTTTGAGGGTCATCTTGTAAGCTACTTTATTAGGAAAAGAAGACCCTGGAATGAATTCAATTTGATGACTCACTATTCTCTACGGTGATTTTCGATGATCCATCACTCACAATATCCTTGAATTACTCTAGAAGTTATTGTACATCCTTAGGTAATGGTGTGGTTTCATTGGTATTCTCTTCTTTAGGCTTTGTCATCACAATATAGCCTTCCTCATTTTCCCTTTTAAGATCTTGCAAGAATTATTTTCCCCCAACTACCAACACATTAGGACTAGCCTTCACCCCTACTTCCTCCACCAAAGACTTAATCTTGTAAGTGAATCCATATTTTTGAAAAGATAGGAGTTCTTCTCCCCATTGTGCATGGATTTCCTATCAAATTACCATGTTCTTCCTAATAAAAGATGGCAAGCATCCATTAGAAGTACATCATAGAGAATCTTTTCATTATATCATCCAATTGAAAATTCAATCCTTGCTTGTCCATTAACTAGGACATGGTGTCCTTTGTTCAACCATGTCACCCTATAAGGATGATCATGAGGAATTTTGGGTAATCCAAGTTTATTCACTGCTTCCTCAAATATAATGTTATCAGTTGACCCCAAGTCAATGATTACCTTACACACCTTGCTAAGAATATTGTATTTCACCTTGAAGAGTGCTCTTCTCTTCTTTGGCTCTTCTCTAACTGGTTCTTTAATCAATACTCTTATGATCATTAGTTTATCCCCATTTCTGAATTAAAATTAACCTTAGGAGACTTGACACTATTGGCTTCTTCTTGTACATAATTCACCCTTCTCTCTAATTAAGAAGATGTTTCTTTGTTAGGATATCTATATGCAAGATGCCCAAATTGATGACAATTATAGCACTTCATGTTTGCAAAAGAGGAACCTTTGCTAAAATCTCCAAATCTTCCTCTACCACTGCTTCTAGGACCTCTTCCTCTATTAGGATTACCTCTTCCACTGGTTCCACTATTTTTCTCTATCAATCTTGACTCTCCTTGTTGTCTAGAGTCACTTTGTCTACCACCATAATTGGCTCTATGGCCTCTAGAGTCTCTACATCTTCATTTGCCTTTACTAGTGGCTTCATGTTTTGTCTTTCTCTTTTCTTCAACCTTAAGAGCCAATTGATAGCACTTCTACATTATGGTCACTATATGCAAGCTTATCTCCTCTTGTATACCCCACCTTAGTCCATTTAGATAATGAGCTACTTGTATGATCTCATCATCTATCACCTTGGATCTTAAGCATAGTTTGTAGAATTCATCGATATAGGTGCTTACATTTGATTCTCTTTGTCTCAAATTTTTCCTCTTCTTGTGAAGTTGGATTTCATAATAATTAGGGATATAGGTTTCTTTAACCTTAGCCATCATATCCTTCCAATTGGAAATGGGGTTCTTTCCTTCTTTTTGCCTCTCATCTTGTAAAAATTTCCACCATGTGAGGGCAGTCCCTCTCAACCTAGTCTTTTCCACCTTCACCTTTTGCTCTTTAGTCACACTCTCACACTCAAAATGGTCTTCTAATCCTTCTATCCACTCCATCACTACCAATGGATTCATTTGACCACTAAACAAGGGTACAGCCTCTAGTGATTTTCTCCCCATGGCTTTCAAAGCTCTAAGGAATGGTTCTTCTTGTATTATAGGATCTAGTTCTGGTACTTCATCCTCTATTGCCATTGATTTTTCTTTACATTATGTCTCTCTCACTTTTTCACTCACTTCTTATGTCTTGGCTTCAACTTCACCAAGCTTACTCTCCATCTTTTCCAATCTTTCCCTTAGGAGTCTATTCTCCTCCTGATCTTCAACCTTTTTTGAAAGCTCTGCATTGGTCACCATTCTTGATGAATCCACTAATTATGTTGAATACAATATCCACCTTTAGATATACACCACTCTAGCCCAAATATTTTTTAGGCTCTGATACCAAACTGATAGGGAGGGTCCTCAAACTGAGTCAACTAGACTCTACCTTAGGTCACTTTCTAGACCTAACAAGGGTTTTTTCCCAACCCTATCCTAGACAGTAATTCTTAGTTCCTTCTCCTAACCCCAAGGGCCTCTCTATCAAAGGTAGTTCAACACTTCTTTGCACCTACTAGGGTAGATTCCTCAAAACATCATAAACTATGACCAGTCACCTTGTAGGATTGGATTTTGTCCAATTTCATCATTTTACCACTTTCTTAAAGATCTTGGTCCATTTTTAAACCAACTCTTCATCGGGTTCAAAATTTCATAGGTAGAGGGCTAGTAATTCCTTGTAGCCCTTATTGAGCTCATAAGCCCTAATAACTCACAAACTTCTCAAGAAACTTCCCAAACTAATCACTGATCCAAATACCCTATTTGGAAAACTTAAAGATTCCTAGGGTTAGAGGTTTCCAAACTGTATGTATAATACCTCAATACATATTGTGACAGTGTCCTTAAACTAGGGCTAATTATCTTCAATTCAATACCAACTTCATGAGATGAACTCATCGACTATTGCCACTAGTTCTAGGCTATTTCCAACTCCTAAATACCACTCTCCATTCATTGGTTCACACCATTCAATCCAACCTTGCATCCTATCATTGACTGTTACCTTCTTGCTCCTAGTCGGGCACTAACAATCTCACCTAGGGTGTTGGAGTAAATTCTAGGTTTTCTGAGAAATTTCACTTCTGGTCTTGTTGACATCTAAATCTTGCTTGTGTCTCATTTATTTTATAACTCTGCAAGAAATTATCCATTTGAAGTTTGAGTCTCAAAGCTCACCATGTGCAAAAAATGTTTGTGTAGACACCTAAAAATCCTTTAAAAAATAAAGTATTTTTATTTTTTGAAAAATCCCTGATGACATCATCATTTATTAATTAATTAATTATTTAATTTATTTATTTATTTTTATTCTATTAAATCCCTTTATCTTAATTAAAAATATTTAATTAAGAAATCCCTCCCAAAAATGTATAAATCTTATTTAAACATTATTCCCCTATTTATTAATTATTTAATTAATAAATTGACCAAAAATCCCAAAATAAATTATTTATTTATTTTTTGCCCAAAACTTGGCCAATTTTCTTAAGACCACTAACCTCTTCCAGAATCTTCTAATCCTTTTTTAATTTCTTTTAAAGGCTAATCCCATCATTTCCTAACCCTAATCCCAACTCAAAATATTTAATTAAGATTAAATATTTAATCCTCATGTTTATTAAATTCATTTTAATAAATATTCTCAAAACCTAAACCATGGAAATAAATAAATCTTTATCTATTTCCTAAAATCTATGTTTATCCTAAGGAAGTTCTAGACTCTTCTAGAAAGTCTTATCCTTGTCCCCCTAATCCTAATCCTAATCTTAATCCCCCCCTAATCTTGTCACATTCCCTAACCAAGGTTAGCCAACTCCTAAGCTTAACCCAAAGTCAACAAACTTCTAGAAACTTCTCTTACATGCACTAAATGCATTTAAAGCCTCCTTATCCCTCTTACATGCATTTATGATGCATTTAAGAAGGCCCTCGCCCCTTTCTTACACCCTTTGACCTTAGGCACATTTCCCAAATTGTGCACATCCCTCCCATCTTTCAACCCAATGCCCTTGTGACACTTGTCACAAGAAGGTGGCCCTGAACTAGCACAATCCATGTGCTCCCCTTTGAATGAATCTTGGCCTCTCTTAAGGATTTTGATCCTGGCCACTCATTCCTCCTTCCCAAAGCCTATAAATACCTCCTCATTTCTAAGAGCAAAACATCCATTCACCTTTTATTTCAAGCAATGTTATAATGCTAGAATAGCTCTAAATCATTTAGCGTTCATACTAATTGTTAGTTTTAATCATTTTCAAGCATTTTTAGCTCACATCTTAGCATTAAACTAATGGATTAACTTAGTTTAATTCTTGGTTATGCATCACTCTCACATCTATTTTGGATTCTAAAATCTACTTAATCATTATTAGTTGCATAATCTTGAGTTCTTGAAGCCTTAGGGGAAATTTTGGGTGTTCTACCCAATATTTTGCCATTTATGGGGTTTTCATGAAGCTTAAATCCTCCAAATCTGCATTAGGAAGATGCTCCAGGTGCTTTGAGAGCATACCCACATTCCTTTAAATGAGCAAATCAAACAGTGCATGGGCGCACCTGTTTAGGCTCAATCTGAGGTGGCTTAGCTTAGATGTTCTTGTTTTGAATTGATATGATGCTAGATTAGAACTTAATATTTGACTAATTTGAGCCTTTCAAAATAGATACAGATAGCCTTGCTCACAGTTTGTATATCTTTTCCCTAGGTCTTTTTGTCTTCAATAGGGTTTTATTTTTTAAATATGTCTTAAGTGTGCCCTAGATATTTTATATTTTCATGTTACTTTTCAAGGCACTTAATTTTGTGTATGTGCACGTGAATATTAATCTTCCCTAGTGTTTTTTGAGTTTCGTAACAAGATTTTGAAGTCCTTTTTCATTCAGTAAACAAGTGACACGGTTTGGATTTCATTTTTATTTATGCAGTCGCGTGATCTCCAGTTAAGTCTTGGCAGTTAGTGAATCCATCTGGTGAGCTGGCGATAATGCTATCTCCAATTCTCATGATTTTTGGCATTTTTCCTTAAACATCTAGTGACCCACTGCAGCGGTCTTCTCCCATTCGCTCGATGTAGCGGTGAATTTTTAAAGTATATAGTGATCAAGCGCAGTCTATTGATGCAAAACTTCATCAATGGTTATTATTATATCTCAACATTAACTCTACAGTTAGTAATGGATCTAGAGATTTAGAGAGGTTGTTATCTTATAATCTCTAAGTCTTGGTGGTTAGTAAGAAAACATTCACCGATCAAGTGAATAAGGTGTTCTCTTAATCTCCAAGTCCCAGCGGTTAAGTGTGAAACACTTGGCAATTCAACGATGAGATTATAAAAGGGTGAATATTTATTCAGTCACGTGGTCTCCAGATACTAGTTGATAGTTAAGACAAGGCATTCAATGAATTAGTGAATATAGTGTCTACTTAATCTCATGAAGTTGACAGTTAGTGACTTTTCATTCTAAGATTCAGCGACAAAGGGAAAGATAACAGCTCTCTCAGAAACTCGTAATAAAATGGTTAAGTCTTAAGGCATTAAGCAATTCAGTGAGAATCGTAGATAATGTAAAAGATCAATGAATGGGGTTTAATCTCAAGATTAGACCAAGGTTAAGAACTTTATCTAGTGATTCAGAGATAGTGGTGTTTGTTGAATCTCGTAACATGACCAAGGTTAGTAAAGGTATTCTGAGATCATGACAATGTACTTGTCACTGGATCTCAAAATTAAATTTGCATTAAGATAAACATTTGGAGATCATGAGTTGTAGTGTTCATTGAATCTTGTGATGTAACTAAGGTTAAAGAGATGATCTAGAGATTGTGAGAACACATTCATTCACCAAATCTCAGAAAAAGACTAAGGTTAAGTTAAAGTTTATGAGATCTAGAGAAAGCCTTCAGTCGACAGATCGCGCAATCAGATGTGAGATAAAGTTAAAGGTTTGAAAGTTGTACGAGGGTCATTGATGCAGATGTAATCATACGGTGGTCGCCAGATCTCCTAATGAAACCATGGGTCAAGAAAATATTTAGAGATTGCGAGAATGCCTTTAGTCGCTTGATCTCGTAATTACACTATAGTTAAGAAAATAATTTAGAGATCATGAGATGCCTTCAGTCGTTGAATCTCTAGATTAAGCTGGGTTAAGATCTCATAAATGACTAAAGAAAAAGATTTTTTCTAATGTGGAAAGGTACTCTGTCAAGATGGAAAAAGTACATAGACTATCTAATCAGATGTCAAGTGAGGGTTTTTATTAGTTTCTAAGGATTTTAAAGAAATTACAAAGTAATCATTCATTTTACTAAGTTTCTAAGTTTTAAATGAAACCTGTCAACATCAACATCTCACCTTACGGCTAACTCTGATTTGAATTTGGTGTTCTGTAAGAGTGAATGTTGAAGTAACTTCGGATAGATTCACTACAATCTTGGAAATCTTTACAAATTCAATGATCAATAATATATAGATAGCATGTTCATACATTTACACTTATCAGACTTTCAAAGAGAAATTGTGAAGTTTCAAGTTATTACAGTGTGTGTTTGAGTAGAGAAAATTTGCAAAGTTCAGTATTATCCACATTTGTAGATTTTAGTGTTATCCAAAATTGTAGAGATGCATCAATCAGAATCAAGTCGAGCCTCATCGAGTGAGGAAGCTAAGGAATAGGGAGATGAAGATAAAGGAAAGCCCAATTTCTCAGAAGAATCTGTCACTTTTCTCCCTAGCTCGAATCAAAATAAAAAGGTTAGTGATGAGGTCTCTCTTAATTATATGTCAGAATGTAGGGATCTAATTACCCCCTCTTTTTTTGGATTCATGTTATTTAGTTACTTCTATAATGACCTTCATAGAGCCATCCCCATTTGTAATGCATGGACTCTAGGCATGGCTAAGTTAATTGTTCCTGATGTCTTCCTAGATTTGACCTTATGCATGAATTAGCTAGACTCTATGACCCTGTATCAAAAACCATCAAAAAGAGTGACCATTCAGCCCTAGTGGCTCTGGATAGGGAATCTTTCATGAAGGCTTTTAGTTTATATTCCTCATCTTCCATAGAAATAGACCTCAAGAAAGAAAAAGAGAAGTATGCATGCCAAGTAGGGCTTGTGAGAACCCAGGTTTCCTGGCATATGCCTAGAACTAGAAAATATATTTCCCCTCTCCTAGCACACATGAAACCTCCTTACGAGTATAAATCCCTCCATTTCTATATGAAGTATCTAGCATATGGGCTATGTAGACTTCTAGGGAGAGATGGAGATGCAGAAATGATGTCAATGGATATACTAATGATGATCATGGACATCCAAAACTTACATGCAAATAAAAACTATGATTACATTCAGTATGTGATTGACAGAATCCATTAAGGTTTGGTGATGATCAAAGAAGACAAGAGGCTAGTAAAGTTCATGCATTATTCTCTCTTAATGCATATGATTTTATATTACAATGTTGATAGTTTGGATGGACATATGTTGAGACCAAGGATAATGTTTGAGGGACAGCCAAATCTAATGCAGCTATGGTTGAGGGTGTGGAATACACCTCAAATGAAAATGATTTCTATGCATTTCAAAATTGGATAGTTTTGCCAATTTTGAACATATAGGTAACAAATATAAAAAGGCTACCGATTAGGATGTTGAGGCTTCTTATGCCTAAAGAGTATGTTGATAAGTGGAAAATGGGTCATAATTGGGGAGATTTCTACTCGGGCCATAACTACACAATGATTAGAGTCTATGGATGCCCACAACCCCCACACATACTCCCTAAGTATGTTCCATCAAGGATTGCCCAATTGGAAATCATATGGCAATTGATTTGGACTGATAAAGAGTACCTGGCACCTCACATAAAAGGAACCCTCACTCCTCAGAAATTCAGAGTGGCCAGCATCCTGATTGGTAAAAGAGGACTACCACAACTCAATACATTGTTGAATCATTTTAGAATGGCCTCTGGTGTGTACAAGTATGTAAACTCTGAGGATTTTATCAAGAATGCCAGGAAGACACTCATCCCAAACATTGGTACTATCAAGGAGCATGAGGGATTTGATGATGAAGATGTGACAAGGAATATATTGGATGAAGATGAGATTAGGAAAAAGATTAACAAATTCTATGACTTTTTGAATTTGGAAGCTCAAATAAGAAAGGTTGGAATTTCCTTTGGAGGATTTTTCTCTGACCTCCGCTATTTAAAAAGAATTGATAGAATGGTGGAGATGTATGATACTCTCTCCACCCAATTAGAGGCTCAACTTTAACAAAAGAAAGAGGTAAAAAGGACTATTCTTCTACTAATTATGAAGAATACAGCTCATAGGAAGGAGATAGCCCACCCCAAATCAATGAGCCTCATGTTCTTGATCTTGACCAACAAGCCCCTAAGGTAGAGGATATATTTGAGCCTCCTCAAAAGAAACAAAGACTTGAGAAACCCTCAAAAGGGAAGAGATAAAAGAAGGAAGTTGAGAGGGCTAAAACTCAAGTGCCTGGTGATAGAGCTTACTATCACCATATGAGAAAGACTATTAGAGAACGAAAGAAGGTGGCTAGACAAGAAGAAGTGGAGTTGCCCTTGGTACTTGGAAAAGATGAAAGGGAAATGTACCAGGAAGAGTTTCTCAGTGATGATCAATTCATCAAGAGTGAGGAATTTAAGAATTTCTTAATATGCAAGAAGTAGCTGGAGATTACAAGAAAAGTGACTACGGGCATTGATCCAGATGATGAGGCACTAAAGGCCTTAGTTTCTTATGATCCAGAATCAAAAACTATCTCTATTGAGGATGCCAGGAAACTAGTCAAATCTAGTGGGATGCTCCTACTGCCAGGGTGGGATCTAACATCAGCTTTCAATATTGATCAAATTAGAAGGCAACCTAAGGGAAGTCTTTCATATGAGGCCCAAATTGGTGATATGATTAGAGGATGTGGGTATGACCCCAAATCTTAGGCTTTAGAAATGTGGTCCCTTGCACCAAGAACTTAGAAGCCTTCCCTAGTCAGCATAGAGGATAAAATGGAGGGGGACAATATCATCTGGACTTTTCAAAACACCAGTGATCTTGAGGTGTCTAAAGAAGTGACACATTTTGCCCACCTAAATGAGGCTAAAACTACCCAACTATCAAATAGGTATGGAAAATTATTTAATGATGCTATTGGTCTGGCAAAGGATAGAGAGAAAGGACTAATGAAAATAAAAGCACTAGAGGATGATCTTGAAGAAGTAAAAGCTAAGATTGAAGAGGCCTCTAAGGAAGCTCCTCCTCTAGTCCTACAAATTGAAGCTACAGTTAAGTCAGTTGTAGAAGATCCTAATGAAGCAGAAGATGAATCAAAGAAAAACAAGCTGGATATAGCCCTCAAGGCCCTCTCTAGCATCATATAGCATAGGTGTGAAGTGATTAAAGGTAAAATGGACTCATTTCACAATACTTACTCTATGTTACATAAGACTAATGAAAATATCAAAGATGTTATGGCTACCTTAGAGCCACTGTTCAACATATGGTCTACTAGAGGGGCCCTCTTTAAAAAACTTGAATTATTGCAGCCACATAGGCAAGATATCCCAAAAATAGTTGCTGAAGTAGGGGAAAAAATAGAGCTAATTGGTACCACTTGGGGATTCTTCAAGGGTAAGGCCAATCAAGTAAGGGCCAAAATGGACATGTTTGGCCTGGATTTCAGAAAATACCTCCCTCCAATTTGCAAAGATGATGGTAACATCATGGATATTGAGGAATGAAAGTCAGGTATGAATCAATTAATGACTAGGGAAGAGGCCTTCCTAAATGATGATGGCTCCTTGGACATGGATAGGTTCAATAGTATTCTAGATGACATTTTTAAAGTTGAAAATGAGTGCACCAGATTTGTTGTTAATACTAGAGCTATTACTAATCCAAGGTGGGACAAGCAGATCAAGCTATTACAAAGCCTAAAAGTGTACACCTAGCCTACAAAAGAAGAGGTTGTTGTATGGGAAAAAATCACCAAACCAAAGAAGAAGAAGACAATAGCTATTGATGTAGAGGTAATGGAAGAAGAGTGAACTCCAATATGGCACCTGATCTTTGAGCACATGGAGAGTAACTATCTTAAAGAGGATGATGTAGGTTAGCCAATACAAGTGGTCATCATTCACAGAACAACCTTCAGCAGTTACTTTAAATACCAACGGACAAAGGTGCCACTTGAAAGGATTCACTATGAGAAGAAATAGATTTCTGGTGCCATTTCCCCCTTTTTTTCAATTTAAAATATATTTTGTATTCTAGTGCAAGTCACTATCCTAGCCATCTGAAGCTTGGTGCATGCTTTTATTGAGGATTCCAAGATGGCTAGTGTATATATAGTTAGTTCTCTATGATTGTAGGAGGTGGTGAAATACTTATTGTAAGAAGAGTTTTTGAATTAAGTGTTTTGATTCTAAGAATCTCAGTCTCTAAATGTACTGATACAGAAGATTTATCAAACAAAATATATTGAAATTCCTTGTATATATTTTTTTGTCTTCATGTGTGAATTTTGATTTCTTTATGTATTGAATATGTTAGGCATTTTTAATAAATCATCTACAAGGTAGATAGTGGGGTTAATCTTAAGTTTCTTTCAAGGGAAGGGTAAATCTTAAGGGAGTTCTCAAGGAATTTATAATTTGTGCAAGAATCTAATGACTATGTATGTCAATGAGAGGATAATTTGTAAGGCATTTTATCTGGGTTTTGGGATTATTTGATTTGAGAGATTTTTTGTAGATGTATGTTTTTTCTCTGATGCCCTAGGATTTGGCACTGGTCATTGCTTAGATTACATTTTTCACCATCAATCAATTTGAATAACAATTTACCTTAGATTTTATTGAATGAAATAAATGTCATCATCTATGTCAAAGTATGCAGATGATTTTTGTGATTCTTCGAAGAATTGAGTGTAGTAGGTACACCCACCCGAGCCTAAAGCTTAGAGTGAAGGATCTAAATCCTTAACAACTTTGTGTTTAGTATTGATAGGTGCATTTTTTGGGACCACAAGATTAAGTATCAAAGTATTTCTAATTGGTTTTGATCATTTACAATTTTAAGCACTAACAAAATTAGTGACTCTGTTGGGGAATTTAAATATTTTTACAATAAGCTTGTTACAGTTTCATGTTAACCATTTGTTGTTTTACTTAAAAGATAAGTTTACAAAATTTATCCTCACAAGCTCTATGGGTGGCGACTCTGAAATCTGTGTTTACCAGTTGCTAGTTTAGCATAAAGAAATTTGAGAAAGTATCTTGTCAAAATTATCATGAGTCGATAGAGATACACTAGGTCGTATTATAAGGATCACCCAAAAAACAATAGGTGATGAGCTCCACACACCTAGTAGAAAGAAATGGTCTAAAAGAGATCTATTTAACCATAGTTCTCCAAGACCATCTAAAGAGAATGTTTCGACACCTATTCCAAGAGAAGTTCTCTCTTTTTCTGAACACCTAGAGTTTCTTAGAAGAATGAATCCTAATTCAGCCAGTCCTCCTCATGAAGATGAATTCATAGATATAGGGTTTTTCCCTACACGTGAAAGTTTAGACCAAACAGGAGAAACCTTTTCTACTAAGACTACTTCTCATGATTCTAAGAAGTTATAGCTTTTAGGAAAAAAGAGCAGGAACAATTGTTAGAAATTGCTAAGAAAAGAAAAGAGTGAGAGCAGAAAATTTATGAGTTACTCATGGAGAGACAAGAACTCATGAGAAAGACAAAAAATAATGAGCTCAAAGAAAAAAATTTAAATCAAGAATTTAAGGGTTTAGACAGTGATTTGTTTGGTGATATAGGTTTTTTGAGGCAAAAAGTTAGTAATAATGAGCCAATGCTTAAGAAGGATGAGTTTGAAGGCGAAGGCCCTATTCTAAGGTAGTTGCATCCATCAGAGATTAAAAAAATAAAGATCTTAGAAATAATACAAAGGATGCATCTGACAAGGGAAAGAAAAAGGTGGTAGGAATAAACGTAAATTAATCCAAAAGGAATGATGTTATTCCTAATGCTATTTCTCAGGCCAAATTAGAATTAGAGAAGGCTAGAAAGGCCAAAGAAGATTCAGCCATCCAATTAGAGAAGTTGGAGTTGGAGGCTGCTACAGATGAGCTGAAAAGGAAAATTTCTTTCCTACATGCTAATATGAATACAACTGCTAGTAGCTCAATCCCTTTTATTATTGGGATAATACCACAAAATTAATCATGTGGTCCTATGCCAAATCCCCAAGCCTTGGGCTACAAAGAAGTGGTCCAAGGACCAGTTCAAAATATCAATCCAATAGTCCCATTGGCTGGTGGTCCTATTGGAAATATGTCACATCAAAATATTGGCGGTAGTGGAGCCCAAGCTTCACAAAAATTTTAAAGAAGGCTAGTTTATCTGGATAGATACCGACCATTATTCTTTGATGGTATTCTTGGTCAACCAAATGCTATCCCAAATGAGGTAAGAGAAAAAATCCCTAAGTTTATAGGTAACAATGTTATCACATGTGAAGAACATCTTAAGTCTTTTACAGATAAAGACAATGACTATGAAATTGAGAATGAAAATGTTTTAATGAAACTTTTTGTTCAGTCATGAATAGAAGATGCTAGGGATTGGTATAGGGGTTTCGCTAAAAATAGCATTACTTCATGAGATGGATTTATGAGAAGCTTTAAAGAGTAGTATGTTGAACATGTCAATTCTAGTTACATGCTTAATGAATTAAATAATATCAAAAATCATCCAAATGAGATCATGTCTAAATTCAATGGTAGGTTTCAAAAGGCCATGTACAAATTATTTCAAGTCCTGAGATTAGATGATGAAGTTTGATTGACCACATATTTTAATGCTTTGGAGGGTAAACTATCTTATCTCTTGAGAGACAAAATCCCATGTACTCTGAGAGATGCTTTCAAGTTAGCAATAAATATTGAAAGTAATAGGAAATCATCTGGTCAGATGTACAAAAGGGATGAAGGAAGATTGTGGAAAGAAATAAAACCACATGTTGCAAAACAAACTAAAGAGGATGACAAAGTTGACAAGTTGGAAAATTTTGTCAAAGATCTTTCTACCATATTAGAAAAGGGTGGGAGAGGTTTTTAGGACAATAGACCACCATTTTAGAGGTAGGAAAGATTTCCTAGGCTACATAATCATCCTTACAAGACAAATTGGAAGGATGGGAAGCCTATTTTTTATACACATGAAACTCAAAAGGGAAGGGATGCCCCTGACCTTCTAAAGAAAAATGCAACACATGATGTAGAAAGTATTCAGTGGTGTGTGGCCTGTAATATGCCTCACTCACCTTATCAGTGTTTTGTGGCCCAGGCTTTGGATGAAGAAGTAGAAGACTCACATGCAAGAGATCATGAAGGATATAAAAATCATACAGTTAACATGTTTACCATTGAAAAGGTGGAAGAACTTTCATCTTTAGAAGATGAAGAAATATTAGTTGATGTTGATCATAAGAGGAAGATCTCCCAAGGTATGAGCAGCAAGTCTTTACCCAGTCTGATCAAGATGAGTCTGACAATGATGTTTGCAAAATACATGTGATTAGAACAAAGTTGGATAAATCTCACTAGAGAAAGCCCAGTAAAGAAGAAATCATGACTTTAACTGTGGCTGCAATTTCTCAAGCCAGATCCTCATATAACTTGAGGAATAGAAGATTGGATGTTGATCAAGGAGTATCGAGGTCAATTTTAGTTAAATATGAATCTCAGAATAAATTTTCTCTGAAACCAAGTGCATTTAAAAGTAAAAGTGGTAACAACAATAAAGAAGAGCCCATTCTTGTTCAAAATACTAAGAAGAATGAGGAAGTTGTCACAGAAAAGAGAAGAAAAAGGGTTGGTGGGAGAAAATACTGGTCTGATCTCTCTACTGAACCCCCAACTTTTGATATGATACATGGCCTATCCCAAATGAAAGTCTCAATCCCCTTGTTGGAAATGTTGAAAATAAAAGAGCATAAGGCAGCAACCTTGGCTTTGATAAATGAAAAAGGGGACATTCTTATTATATTAGAAAAGGGAAAGTTAGTGGAAGGACCTGAAATAACTAAAGAGATTTCTAAATTTTGTGTTGGAAACATTATGACTCAAGAACCATCCTCCATTGACCCATTCTATGTTACTTTAATTGTAAATAATCTTTTGCTAAAAAATTATATGATAGACTATGGTGTTGTAGCTACTTTGATGCCCTATCATGTTATGAAAGAGATAGGACTTCAAGTTGATACATCCAATGGAAGATGTTATGCCATGGATAACAAAGAAGTTCCTATGGTGGGGACCTTGGTTGGAATAGAAGTGAAAATTGTTGCATTTCCTAAAGCTACTTATAGGATGGATGTAGTTGTAGTTGATACCAAGCCTCATTATGGTATGATACTATCAAGAGAATGGGCAGTAGCAGTGGGAGGAAAACTACAACTGGATATGTCATATGCTACAATACCTATAAATGGTACTGAGGTAAAATTGTATAGAGCCTCTCTCTTCTGTCATGATTGAAATGGTAGCACCTGAAGATCTAAATTATTGTGTTGACTTTGACATGGAAAATTTCATGGTTGAGGAAGTTATGCCACAACTTAAAAATACTGATCCAATTGTTGATGAGTTTCTATTACAGCAAGATGGACTATGGAAACTATACTTTGATGGAGGATGTTCTAAAGAAGGCTCGTGAGCTGGTGTATTGCTCATATCCCAATTAGGTACTACTTTTAATTACTCCTTTCTATATAACCTTCTAGTGCACTAATAATACTGCTGAGTATGAGGCTTTGATATTGGGATTAGATATTGTCATAAAACATGGTATAAAATGTTTGAAAGTTCATGGAGATTCCCAATTAATCATTGCTTAGATTAGATCTAAGTATGCTGCCAAGGATGACAGACTTAAATTGTATAGATATGTTGTCTGGGATAGAATAGAATTTTTTGATGCTTTCAATATTCTCTGGGTGGAAAGGTAAAAAAATATCATGGCAGATTTCCTTGCAAATGTAGCATTGAAAAATAATAATGTTACTCTTACTGGTGTGTCAAAGTTAGAAATAAAAAGTAGACCTGTTGTGCCTGATAATGTTCATAATTGGAAATTCTTTGAGAATGATAATGATATCCTTAGGTTCATTCAAGGTTTGGATCAATATGATGGATAACAGATTGATTTTAATGCCCATCAGGAGGTTGTTGATGGAAAGGAATTTATCCTAGAAATGAAATTGTTTAGCTATCTTCACACCATATTCCTAAGGGGTTAGTTGAATTAGAAGGCATGTTGAAAATAAATGACAATTACATGTCATAAAGTCAAATGCTAAGTTTGATGATTTAGAAGAGATAAACCTAGGATCATAAACATCCCCTTAGTTAGTGTATATTGGAAAGAAGTTGAGTAGGGAGGTAAGAGCCAATTTGATAAGATTGTTGAAAAGATATAAGGATGTATTTGCCTAGTCTTATGATGACCTCAAAGCATATAGGGTAGACTTATTTCAGCATGAAATTCCTTTAAAAGAAGATACCAAACCTTTTAGGTAGAAACAAAGGCCTATCAACCCCTTGTTGGCCACTAAAATACAAACAAAACTGACCAAGTTAAGGGATGCTAGCATTATTGAGCCCATAAGGCATTCATCTTGGATTTCTAACTTGGTACGAGTCAGGAAGAAGAATGGTGACGTAAGGGTATGTGTAGATTTCAGGAACCTAAATGTTGCTTTGTTAAAATACAACTATGGATTGCCTAATATGGAGGTTATGCTTCATAGAGTGATTGGTTGTGAATTACTATCCATGATGGATGGTTTCTTGAGATATAACCAGGTGCTGGTTAAAGAATCAAAATAATTCAAAATAGCATTTACTGTTCCTTGGGGAACTTATGTATATGTCTGTATGCCTTTTGGTTTAAAAAATGATGGAGCAACTTTTCAAAGGGAAATGGATGTAGCCTTCAAAGATATTATTAATTTTCTCATGGTGGTGTATCAAGATGATCTAACTACTTATTCAAAGAGAGTTGATGATCATTGCAGTCACTTAGAAAAGTTCCTAGTCAAAGCATTGGAGTTTGGCATATCATTAAACCCTAAGAAATGTCACTTTTTTGTTACTGAAGGGAATCTATTAAGGCATATAGTGTCCAAAGAAGGATTAAGAATTGATCCTGAAAGGGTTGAAGCAATCAAAAGGGTCCCTGCTCCAAAGAACCTCAAAGGTGTACAGTCCTTCTTAGGACAAATCAATTTTGTCAAGAGATTCATTGCTAATTTTACAAAGTTGGTCAAGCCTATAGTCAAGATTTTAAAGAAAGATGTAAAGTTTGACTGGAATCATGGAGCTCAAGAGGCTTTCAAGAAGATTAAACAAACAATTCAAGAGGCCCCTATCTTAATATCTCCTGACTATTCTAAGCCTTTCTCCTTGTTTTGTTTTTCATCCTTTCATACTATTGCAACAGTTTTATTGCAGAAAGATGGGGAAGGGTTTGAGCATCCCATTGCTTTCTTTAGAAAATCATTGCACTCAACTAAGCTAAACTATGAGCTAATGGAAAAATAGGTTCATGCATTGGTTAAGGTAGTCAAGGCTTTTAGACCCTATTTAGTTTGTGCTAAGTTAAATGCATATGTTCATCATACTGCAGTAAAGGATATTCTGGTACAAAGTGAGGTTACAGGGAAAAGGTGTAAGTGGATTAACAAAATCCAGGAATTTGACTTAGAGCTTCATATTAATAATCTTGTCAGGGGTTTACGGCTTGCAAAGTTAATGACACAAGATAATATGGACCTGGTTCAAGTGAATAATGTTACCATAAGTGAAGGAACAACCACTAGTATTGAGATGCAAACTTGGTACACTAACATTGTGCATTTTCTTTAAAATTCTAGTTGCCCAAAAGGTCTGAATGATAACCAGAAGAGAAGCCTTAGATTACAGGCTCAGAGGTATGTATTACTGCAAGGTGACTAATATTGGAAAGATAATGATGGGATTTTGCTCTTATGTTTGGACAAATGGAAATCTAAGAAAGTTCTAAGAGAAATGCATTCTAGACTGTGTGGAGGACATCATTTAGCCAGGGCAACTACTCACAATATTTTAAGGGCTTGTTATTATTGGCCTATCTTTTTTAAAGACACTCATTCATTTATCAGGAAGTGTGAGCCATGCTAGAGGTTCTCAAATAAGTTGAAGTTTTCAGGAGCATTATTGTTAAACCCTGTGGTTGCAAAGGCTCCTTTTTCCATGTGGGATATTGATTTTATTGGGGAATTCACTGAAAAATCCAGTGGGTAAATAGTTGGATACTAGTTGCTACTAATTATTTTACTAAGTGGATTGAAGCAATCCCAACAAATAAAACTACAAGCACAGTGGTGATTGAATTCTTGATGAAAAATGTAGTGATAAAGTTTGGTGTTCCTATCAAGCTAGTAATGGATAATACCATGTGTTTTAGATTAGAAGAATTCACTGATTTTTGTTCAAAAATGGGCATTATTCTCTCATATTCATCCCCATATCACCCATAGGCTAATGGTCAAGCAAAATCAAGCAATGAGGGTATTCTACAGATTTTGAAGAAAATATTGGAAAAGAACAAAAGAACCTAGCATGCAAAATTGAAATTAGCATTATGGATAGATAGAATTATAGAAAAAAGAGCTACAGGTAAATCTCCTTTTGAGCTAGTATATGGTATGAAGTCTAGGCTATCTATGAATGATTTTTTTCATTCTACCAATTTATACAAGATGAAATATTGGAGATATGTGATCCTTTGCAAAATAGAATGATCTAGTTAGTTGAATTGGATGAAATAAGAAGAGAAGGTTAGAGAGAAAATATAAGCCTACAACAAAAGATGAAATATCTCTTTGACAAAGGATCTAGTATCAAAAAATTCTAGCCTGGTGATTTGGTCCTTCAATGGAATGCCAAGGATGAAGATAAGGGAAAGCACAAAAAAATTGAATCCTTATGGATGGGTCCTTATGTTATCCATCATATTCATGGAAAGGATTCATATTTTTTAAGAAATTTGGATGGTGAAGAATAGGAATTCCCAGTGCATGGACAATTTCTGAAATTTTTCATCAATTAAGTTTCAATCTCTTTCCATACACAGTAGTTTTGTAAAATATGTATAGATGTGTTTGCTTTTAAGTTGTGTGTTTATTTTGGTTGTGTGTTTGATTTACGTAGTAGGTTAATATTTTTGTTTGGTCTTCCATCGAGAGATTATATGTTATTTTCTATGAACTTGCATTCAATCATCCTCAGATAGAGTAAATTCTAGGTTTTCTAAGAAATTTCACTTCTGGCCTTGTTGACATCTGAATCTTGCCTGTGTCTCATTTATTTTATGACTCTACAAGAAATTATCCATTTGAATTCTGAGTCTCAAAGTTCACCATGTGCAAAAAATGTTTGTATATCCTTGCCCTATGTCTTTTTGTCCTCATTAGGGTTTTATTTTTTAAATATGTCTTAAGTGTGCCCTAGATCTTTTCTATTTTCATGTTAATTTTCAAGGAACTTAAGTTTACGTATGCACATGTGGTTATTCATCTTCCCTAGTGTTCACTGAGAATTGTAACAAAATTGTTAAGTCCTTTTTAATTTAGCGAACAAGCAACGTGGTTTGGACTTCATTTTTCTTTATGCAGTCACATGATCTCCAATTAAGTCTCGGTGGTTAGTGAATTCATCTGGAGATTCGGCGACAATGCTATCTCCAATTCTCATGATTTATAGTAGTTTTCCTTAAACATCTAATGACCCACCATAGCAGTCTTCTCCCATTCACTTGATGTAGCGGTGAAGTTTTAAAGTATCCGGCAATCAAGCGCAGGTTGTTGATGCAAAACTTGATCAACGGTTATTATTATATCTCAACATTTGATCTATAGTTAGTAATGGATCTAGAGATTCAGTGAGGTCATTATCTCATAATCTCTAAGTCTTGGCAGTTAGTAAGAAAACATTCACCGATCAAGTGAATAAGGTGTTCGCTTAATCTCCAAGACCCAGCGGTTAAGTGTGAAACACTTGGTGATTATGCGATGAGCTTATAAAAGGGTGAAGTTTTCTTCAGTTGCATGATCTATAGATACTAGTTGACAGTTAAGACAAGGCATTCAGTGACTTAGTGAATACAATGTTTGCTTAATCTCATGAAATTGATACTTAGTGACTTTGCATTCTGAGATTCAGCGACAAAGGGAAAGATAACGGCTCTCTCAAAATCTCCTAATAAAATAGTTAAGTCTTAAGGCATTAAGTGATTCAGCGATAACCATAGATAATGTAAAAGATCAACGAATGGGGTTTAATATCAAGATTAGACCAAGGTTAAGAAATTTATCTAGTGATTCAGAGATAGTGGTGTTTGTTGAATCTCGTAACATGACCAGGGTTAGTAAAGGTATTCTGAGATCATGAGAACCTAGTTGTCGCTCGATCTCAAGATTAAACTTGAGTTAAGATAAACATTTGGATATCATGAGCTATAGTGTTCACTAAATCTCATGATGTAATTAAGGTTAAAGAGATGATCTAGAGATTGTGAGAACACATTCAATCACCGAATATCAGAGAAAGACTAAGGTTAAGTTAAATTTTATGATATTTGGAGAAAGCCTTCAGTTGCTAGATCACGCAATCAAATGTGAGATAAAGTTAAAGGTTTGAAATTTGTACAAGGGTCGTTGATGCAAATGAAATCAGACGGTGGTTTCTAGATCTCCTAATGAAACCACGGGTCAAGAAAACATTCAGAGATTGCGAGAATGCCTTCAGTCGCTTGATCTCATAATTAAAATACACTTAAGAAAATCATTTAGAGATCATGAGATGCTTTTAGTCACTGAATCTCCAAATTAAGCTGGGTTAAGTTCTCATAAATGAATAAAGAAAAAGAGTTGTTTTGACGTGGAAAGGTACTTTGTCGAGACGGAAAAAGTACATAGACTATCCAATCAGATGTCAAGTGAGGGTTTTTATCAGTTTTTGAGGGTTTTAAAGCAATTACATAGTAATCATTTATTTTAATTACTTTCTAAGTTTTAAATGAAACCTGTCAACATCTCACCTTATGGCTAGCTCTGATTTAAATTTGGTGTTATGTAAGAGTGAATTCTGAAGTGACTTAGGATAGATTCACTGCAATCTTGGCAATCTCTATTCATTCATTGATCAATAATAAATAGACAGCATGTTTTCACATTTACACTTATCAGTCTTTTAGAGAGAAATTGTGAAGTTTCAAGTTGTTAAAGTGTGTGTTTTAGCAAAGAAAATTTGCAAAGTTTAGTATTATCCAAATTTGCAGATTTCAGTGTTATCCAAAATTGCAGAGATGAGTCAACCAGAATCAATCCAAGCCTCATCTAGTGAGGAAGCTAAGGAACAGGGAGGCAAAGATAAAGGAAAGCCTAATTTATCATAAGAATTTGTCACTTTTCTCCCTCGCTCGAATCAAAATAAAAAGGTCAGTGATGAGGTCTTTCTTGCTTATATGTCATCATGTAGGGATCCAATTACCCCCTCTTATTCTAGATTCATGTTATTTTGTTACATCTATAATAACCATCATAGATCCATCCCTATTTGTAATGCATGGACTCTAGGCATGGCCAAGTTAATTGTTTCTGATGTCTTCCTAGATGTTGACCTCATGCATGAATTAGCTAGACTCTATGACCCTGTATCAAAAACCATTAGAAAGAGTGACCATTCAGCCCTAGTGACTCTAGATAAGGGATCTTTCATAAAGGCTTTTAGTTTATATTCCTCATATTCCACAGAGATAGACCTCAAGAAAGAAAAAGAGAAGTATGCAAGCCAAGTAGGGCTTTTGAGAACCTAGGTTGCCCAACATATGCCTAGACCTCAAAAATATATTTCCCCTCTCCCAGCACGCATGAAAGATCCTTAGGAGTATAAAGCCCTCAATTTCTATATGAAGTATCTAGCCTATGGGCTATGTAGAGTTTTAGGGATAGATGGAGATGCAGAAATGATGCCAGTGGATATACTAATGATGATCCCAGACATCCAAAACTCACAAGTAAATACAGACTATGATTACATTCAATATGTGATTGACATAATGCATTAAGGTTTGGTGATGATCAAAGAAGACAAGAGGCTAGTAAAGTTCATGCATTATTCTCTCTTAATGCATATGATTTTGTATTACAATCTTAACAATTTGGATGGACATATTTTGAGACCAAGGATAATGTTTGAGGGACAACCCAATCTAGTGCAGCTATGGTTGAGGGTGTGGAATAGCACCTCAAATGAAAATGATTTCTATGCATTTCAAAATTGGATAGTTTTGCCAATTTTTAACATATTGGGAACAAATATAATAAGGCTACTGATTAGGATGTTGAGGCTTCTTAGTCCTAAAGAGTGTGTTGATAAGTAGCAAATGGATCTTAATTGGGGAGATTTCTACTTGGGCCAGAACTACATAATGATTAGAGTCTATGGATGCCCACAGCCCCCACACATACTACCTAAGTATGTGCCACCAAGGATTGCTCAATTATAATTCATATGTTAATTGAGTTGGACTAATAAAGAGCACCTAGAACCTCATAGAAAAGGGACCTTCACTCCTCGATAGTTCAAAGTGGCTAGCTTCCTAATTGGTAAAAGAGCATTACCACAACTCAGTACATGATTGAATCATTTTAGAGTGGCCTCTGGTGTGTATAAGTATGTAGACTCTGAGGATTTTATCAAGAATTCTAGGAAGACACTCATCCCAAACATTGGTACTATCAAGGAGCATGAGGGATGTGATGATGAATATGTGACATTGAATATGTTGGATGAAGATGAGATTGGGAGAAAGATTAACAAATTCTATGACTTTTTGAATTTGGAAGCTCAAATAAGAAAGGTTGGAATTGCCTTTGGAGAATTTTTCCCTGACCTCCCCTATTTAAAAAGAATTTGATAGAATGGTGGAGATGTATGATACTCTCTCCAAAAAATTAGAGGCTCAACTTGAAGAAAAGAAAGAGGTAAAAAAGGACTATTCTTCTTCTAATTATGAAGAATACAACTCATAGGAAGGAGATAGCCCACCCCAAATCAATGAGTCACGTGTTCTTGATCTTGACCAACAATACCCTAAGGTAGGGGATATATATGAGCCTCCTCAAAATAAACAAAGACTTAAGGAACCCTCAAAATGGAAGAGACAAAAGAAGGAAGCTAACAGGGCTACAGCTTTAGTGCTTGGTGATAAAGCTTACTATCACCATATGAGAAAGACTATTAGAGAAGGAAAGAAGGTGGCTAGACAAGAAGAAGTGGAGTTGCCCCTGCTACTTGGAAAAGATGAAAGGGAAATGTACCAGGAAGAGTTTCTTAGTGATGATCAATTCATCAAGAGTGAGGAATTTAAAAATTTCCTAATATGGAAGAAGCAATAGGAGATTGCAAGAATAGTGACTGAGGGCACTGATCTAGATGATGAGGCACTAAATGCCTTAGCTACTTATGATCCAGAATCATAAACTATCTCAGTTGAGGATGCTAAGAAACTAGTCAAATCCAGTGGGATGCTCCTAGTGCCAGGGTGGGATCTAACATCAACTTTCATTATTGATCAGATTAGAAGGCAACCTAAGGGTAGTCTTTCATATGAGGCCCAAATTGGTGATATGATCAGAGGATGTGGGTATGACCCCAAATCTCAGGCTTTAGCAATGTGGTCCCTTGCACCAAGAACTTGGAAGCCTTCCCTAGTCAGTATATAGGAGAAGATGGAGGGGACAAGATCATCTAGAATTTTCAAAACACCAATGATCTTGAGGTGTCTAAAGCAATGACACATTTTGCCCACCTAAATGAGGATAAAACTACCCAACTGTCAAATAGGTATGGAAAATTATTTAATGATGCTATTGGTCTAGCAAAGGACAAAGAGAAAGGACTAATGGAAATAAAAGCACTAGAGGATGAGCTTGAAGAAGTAAAAGCTAAGCTTGAAGAGGCCTCTAAGGTAGCTCCTCCTCCAGTCCTACAAATTGAAGCTACAGTGCAGTCAGTTGTAGAAGTTCCTAATGAAGCATCAGATGAATCAGAGAAAAATAAGTTGGATATATCCCTCAAGGCCCTCTCTAGCATTATACAGCATAGGTGTGAAGTGATTAAAGGTTAAATAGACTCATTTCACAATGCTTACTCTATGTTATAGAAGACTAATGAAAATATCAAATATTTTATGGCTACCTTAGAGCCACTGTTCAACATATGGTCTACTAGAGGGGCCCTCTTTAAAAAACTTGAATTATTGCAGCCACATAGGCAAGATATCCCTGAAATAGTTGCTGAAGTAGGGGAAAAAATAGAGCTAATTGGTACCACTTGGGGATTCTTCAAGGGCAAGGCCAATCAAGTAAGGGCCAAAATGGACATGTTTGGCCTAGATTTCAAAAAATACCTCCCTCCAATTTCAAAAGATGATGGTAACATCATTGATATTGAGGAATGGAATTCTGGTATGGATCAGTTAATGACTAGGAAAGAGGCCTTCCTAAATGATGATGGCTCCTTGGAGATGGACAGGTTCAACAGTATTCTGGATGACATTTTTAAAGTTGAAAATGAGTGCACCAAATTTGTTTTTTATACTAAATCTATTACTGATTCAAGGTGGGACAAGCATGTCAAGTTGTTACAGAGCCTAAAAGTATACACATGGCCTACAGAAGAAGAGGTTGTTACATGGGACAAAAGCACAAAACCAAAGAAGAAGAAGCCAGTGGCTATTGGTGTAGAGGCAATGGAAGAAGAGTGAACTCCAACATGGCACCTGATCTTTGAGCATGAGGAGAGTAACTATCTTAAAGAGGATGATGTAGGTTAGCTGATATAGGAGGTCATCATTCACAGAACAACCTTTAGCAGTTACTTTGAATACCAATAGAAAAAGGTTCCACTTGAAAGGATTCACTATGAGAAGAAATAGATTTATGGCACCATTTCCCCTTTTTTTGTTCAATTTAAAATATATATTGTATTCTAGTGCAAGTCACTATCCTAGCCATCTGAATCTTGTTGCATCCTTTTCTTGAGGATTCCAAGATGGCTAGTGTATATATAGTTAGTTCTCTATGATTTTAGGAGGTGGTGAAATACTTATTGTAAGAAGAGTTTTTGCATTAAGTGTTTTTATTCTAAGAATCTTAGTCTCTGAATGTACTAATAAAGAAGATTTATCAATGGAAATATATAGAAATTCCTTGTATATATTTTGTTGTCTTAATTTGTGAATTTTTATTTCTTTATATATTGAATCTATTAGGCATTTTTAATACATCATCTACAAGGGAGATAGTGGTGTTAATCTTAAGTTTCTTTCAAGGGAAGGGAAAATCTTAAGGGAGGTCTCAGGGAATTTATAATTTGTGCAAGAATCTGATGACTATGTATGTCAATGAGAGGATAATTTGTAAGGCATTTTATCTGGGTTTTAGGATTATTTGATTTGAGAGATTTTCTGTGGATGTATGTTTTTGACTCTAATGTCATAGGATTTGGCACTGGTCATTGCTTAGATTATACTTTTTACCATCAATCAATTTGAATAACAATTTACCTTAGATTTTTTTGAATGAAATAAATGTCCTTATCTGTGTCAAAGTATGCAGATTATTTTTGTGATTCTTTGAAGAATTGAATCTAGTAGGTACACTTTCTTGAGCCTGAAGCTCAAAGTGAAGAAGGATCTAAATCCTTAACACCTTAGTGTTTAGTATTGATAGGTGCATCTTTTGGGACCACGAGAGTTAAGTATCCAAGTTTTTTTTATTGGTTTTGATCGTTTGCAATTTTAAGCACTAACATAGGGAAAGATTGTATAAATTAAAAGCATCATCTCTGGAACCTATAGAAGAAAAGAAATAATGTAAAAGGACTCTACTTTAAAACCTCCAAGGGCCATGAAGATCCAATGGAGGGAACTCAACTTAGATCCATATTTACAGGCCAAACTCTCATACTAGCAGGGAACAGTTAGGAGGGATAGAATTTATTTGAACAACCAAAAATTATTTGAACATACAAATAAATTATATACATAGTAAATAAAAAATAAATTAAATTAAAACTACAATAAAGATCAAGTAGTTCAATCCATATACACTTCCACACAAGAAAACACAAAGACTATGTAAGGAACAACAAACTATTACTCAAAATCCTCCTCGAGAATTGTGTCTAAAATTATCCAACCTTTGTACAATCATTGAAAAACCTTTAATTAGGTCCTTTTGGGCTCATACCAATGAACTAAGTTGACCTAACTTGTCTTTAGGTCAAATGGAAACTTTTACCCAAATGTTGTCAAGCAACTTTTAAAAGTTGAAAAAGTTGCTCAGGCAACTTTGGACAACTTTTTCATTTTTGCCCTTTTTCAAGGCTCTGACCCAATGAATGGGTTCCACAAGGTCTCAAATAACTTCCTTGACCTAAATACATATCAAATTCATCCTTTGCAACAATTGTAGAGTCTTTGGACTCACTAGGCCCCATTTGGCCAACTTGGCAAATCTTGGCCAACTAGGGACACTCTAGTGCCAAACCAAAAATAGGTCATTCTAACACACCTATTAGACTCTCTTGGAGTCCTTATTGAACCATGACTTGGATAGAGTCATTACAAGACAAAATTTGAATAGGGTTAAAATACAAACCCTAGGTGCTCCTACACCACATAGGAGATGTTATTTGTTAGTTCAGTTGTAAAGGATTGTATGCCCACCCTATTGTAATTGAAGATAGATTGGTGAACCTGACTAAGGTCCAGATCTAATATTTTATTGTGAGTAGTGATCTCTAGGAAATATGTCTACTTTCAATTGTAAGCCTTTGGTTGGAAGTGCATCCTTTTTTCTCTATTTTATCTTAACTGGACAATACTTTTAGCAGAGTACATTCACCTAGCGGGTTTGACTCTCACTGGGGTTTTGCCTTAACCAAGTTTCATCAAGAAAAAATATTGGTGTTCTATGTTATGTGTTGTGGATCTTTCATTATTATTTATCTTTTAGATATAAGTGATTAAAGTACAATTAAAATTAATAGGTACACACAACTGATTCACCCCACCCCCCCCCCCCCCTTAGTTTTGTTTGCCCTATTTTGGTCCTAAAAATTGGTATCAAAGCCTACTCCTTTTGAAGAAGCTTGATCTCTTAAAGGAGATTCGTCATGGAAAGTATGAGAAAAGAGAGTTTGAAGTTCAATGGAAACTACCTAATTTGGAAGGATCATATGACTACCTTCTTGATATGTATGGGGATAGGAGATGAATACTGACATATCACTAAGAAGCCTTATGCTATTCTAAATGACCTAAAAAATGCTATTGTAGATGAAAAGAAGAAATTCAAGGAGAATATGTTGGCCACATAAACCTTGTTTAGTGCCTTATTAGATTTAGAATATTTAGACATCTATGGATTGAGGATTGCACATGAGGTATGGACAAAATTAGAAACTATTTATGAAGGTGACACATATGTTAAGCAAGCTAAGTTGTAGGGATTAAAATAAAAATTTGAAGATATGAAGATGACTGAAGGTGAGACTACCTCAATCTAATTGAAGATAATAAATGATCTATTTTGTGAAACCAGATGCGATGGTGGTACCTTGATAGACAATGAAGTTGTAGACACGATTCTGAGATCTTTGTCTGCATGTTACAGTGAGAAATTTGTTGTTATTGAGGAATTGATAACTATAAGACCTATTTCAAGATAAGATTTGGTAGGAAGACTATGTGCCTATGAGATGACTACACTTAGTAAGGAACTTTTGAAAGTTGAGACTGCATTCAAAGCCAGTGTGACTAAGTATGACTAGGGAGAAAGCTCTACAAAGATGAAAATCAAACACTATGCTAAAGATTGGGAAGAGATCATGGAAGAAGAAAGGAATATTGATGAACCTAAAGCTTTGATTACAAGAATAATGCCTAAGGGATGCAATAAGTATGGAGGATGGTTACATTTAAAATGCTTTAATTGTAATAAGATTGGTCATATTGCATCTAGGTGTCCAAACAAAAGCTAAAAGGATAGTAGAGATAAATCTAAGAAATATCATGCTAAGGTTCATAAAAAAATTTATGCTACTAAAAAGGTGTAACTGATGATGAGTTTGTTTCTAGCGAGAATGAAATTGTATTTATTGCTATTAAAGAAGATAATCCTAATGAATAAAAAGTATTGGTTTCACGAGTTGTTAAAGGAGATGAATGGGTCATTCATAGTGGATGTTTACATCATATGACTGGTGATAAGGATAATTTTTTGAAGCTTGAGGACCATGATGGTGGTGTTGTTATATTTGGTAATAATGCTCCTTATTTGATTAAAGAAAAATGATCTATTACTCATGATCATAAAAATAATATTGATGATATCCTGTATGTTGAAGGTTTAAGTCATAATTTATTAAGTGTTGGATAGCTATGGATAAAGGTTACAAATTGGAATTCATGAATGGAATTTGTAAGATCATTGGAAGTACAAGAAATTTTATTGCATCAATTACACAAACTATTGGTAATCTATTTCATTTAAGAACTATTGAGAATAAATATTTGATTTCTAGGATTGATGGTAGTTGGTTATGGCATAGAAGATTTTGTCATGTGAAATTTGATAATATGGTGAAAGTTAGCACTACTCATGTTGCAAGATATTTTCCTAAATTGATAAAGCCTAACAACATGTGCAAAGAGTGTCAATTGGGCAATCTGACTAGATCTACTTTCAATAATAAGACATACACTTTGAATCGATTATTAGATTTGGTGCATACATATCTATGTGGTGGACTACTAAGACTAGAAGTTATTATAGTGATATATATTTTATGCTATTTTTTAATGAATATTCAAGGATGATGTGGGTTACATTTTTTAAAGAGAAATTAGAAGTTTTTCATAAATTTTAGACATTCGGGATAATGGTGGAAATAGAATCCAGAAGAAAATTGAAGTGTCTAAGATAAGACAGAGGAGGAGAATTCACATCTGGTGAGTTATATGCATTTTGTGAAGAACATGTGATAAAGAGAAAAACTTCTACTTTGTGAACCCCATATTAGAATGGTTTTGTTGAGTGAAGAAATAGGACTATCCTAGACACAGCTAGGACTATGATGATTGAAGGAAATGTTCCATAGGTCTACTAGAGAGAATAAGTGCGCACCGTAATATATATCTTGAATCAAGTACAGATTATATAGGGAACCAGTAGGACTCCATATGAACTATGGTATGGTCATATTCCTACAGTGAAATATTTGAGAATTTTCAGAAGTAAATACTACATTAAGGTAGATAAGGATACCATAAAGTTTGATCCTAGAAGTGATGAAGGAATATTTCTTGGGTATTCTATAAAGAGAAAAGCATATAAATATTATAACTATAGGCTAAAGAAGATTGTTGAAAGTGTAAATGTTAAAGTTGATAATAATATAGAAAGATCATAAAGAACTTGCAGGTATGACATGACTGATGAAGACAATCAGATTATGGAAGTGCAAAATTAGAATCAAGATGTACCAGAAGAGTGGAAAGAACCTAAGGAAAATAAAGTGGCTATTAACACCAAAGGGTCTACTACGTAGCCTACACCTAAAAATCCATTGTATGTAAGTATTAATCATTTTGAAGATGCCATTATTGGTGATAAGAATAGAGGTATTCATACTAGAGGTAGAATTGCTAGAGATGAAACATGTATGTTATCTAAATTTGGGCCTAAAGATATTAAAGAAGCATGTGATGATGAGATTTGGATGAAAGAAATGAGAGAGGAACTTGATCAGATTGAGAAGAATGAGACTTGGATTCTTCTTCCCAAACCTATTGATAAAATAATGATCATCACTAAATAGGTATTTGTAAACAAGTTGAATGAAGATGGAAAAGTGGTTCAGAATAAGCAAGACTGGTATGCAAAGGATATTCACAAATAGAAGGTATTGACTTTATAAAGACCTTTTCCCCAATAGCTAGACTTGAATTAGTTAGATTAATTCTTGCATTTGCAGCTTATAGAAAATTCAAATTCTATTAGATGGATGTTAAGTTTGCATTCTTAAATGGTGGACTAGAAAAATCTATTTATTTTAAGCAACTTGATGGTTTTACTCTAACCATGGAAGGAGATATAGTATGTAAATTACAAAAATATATTGAATGGATTCAAGAAATCTCTTAGAGTGTGGTATGCTAGATTGGGTAGGTATTTAACAAATATTGGTTTCAACAAGGGTACTATAAATAGTAACTTATATTTCAGAATAATTGATGATAATGTCCTGATTGTTGAAGTGTTTGTTGATGATGTCATTTTTTGTTGTAATGATGAGTTGAGTAGAGGTTTTGCTAATGAAATGAAAAATGAATTTGAGATGTCTATTATAGGTGAAATGAAATTATTTCTTGGATTGCAAGTTACACAACTTAAAAAATGAATCTTTACTTCATAGTCCAAGTATGTCAGAGAATTGTTGAAGAAATTTGGTATGAAAGATTTAAAACCGGTAGGAACTCCTATAGTTACTAGTTCCAAGTTAATTAAGGATGATGATCCCCTTGTGCTAATCATACACTATACAAATCAATGATTGGTGGATTACAATATCTAACTCATTCTAGACCAAACATATCAAATGGTATTAAAATTGTTACAAGATTTCAAGTTGAACCAAAGGAATTGCTACAAGATTTCAAGATGAACCAAAGGAATCTCACTTGATTGTTGTAAAGAGAATTTTTGGATACTTGAAGGGTAAAACTAACTGTAGATTATGGTATGGTAAAGATGATGATTTCATTCTATGTGATTACACCAATGTTGATTGGGCAGGTAATTTGGATGATAGAAAAATTACTAGTGGCGGAGCATTCTTTTTAGCTAAGAGACTAGTTTCTTGGATAAGTAAGAAGCGGGATTGTATTTCTTAATCTATTATTGAGGTTGAGTATGTTGTTGTTGTAATAAATTATAATCAAGATATTTGGATGAAACAAATGTTCAAGGATATAAGGATAATCATTTATAAACTTATTTTCATTCACTATGATAACTCTAGTGCTATAAATATCTCAAAGAATCTAGTATTACATTTAAAGACAAAGCATATTTCTATTAATTGTCATGTCTTGAGAGATAAAGTCAATGAAAAGGAAGTGAAGCTATAATTTGTACCAACTAAAGAATAAATTATTGATATCTTTACTAAGCCTTTGTTGAAGGATACACTTGTATATCTTAGGGAGAATCTTGGGGTGATAGCCCCTCCTGATTAGAACTAAAGATGTTGTTGATGATATAAGTCCACAGAATTTATCACAACATCATTTTTTGGATTGATCAGTTTAGGGACTATTGCTTAGGGGGAGCATTCTTATGGCTATTTCTTAGTTTGGTATTTTTTTTAATATCTTTGGTCCTTTTCCATTGATGTCAAAGGGGGAGAGATTGTGTGAAAAAAAGAGGTAATTATGTTTGAGACAAATTGTGTTGAAGCTGGATATATAGAGTGATCAAGTGGATATATTGTAATTATAGTTTCAAAGTGATCAAGGGGATATAGTGATGTCTTTTTGCATTGATCAGTTTTTCACTACACATATTTTCATCAATGCCAAAGGGGGAGATTGTTGAAAAATTGTTGAGCATGTCAAAGTTTTGGGTTCAAGGGTGTGCTGACATGAATGTTTTGTCATTGATGTCAACATACTGATTGTTGTTTCAGACAGTGTGTTTAAGATGTTTGGTGGAGAGGATTTAAGTTGATCAAATGAAATGTTTGAGATCTTAAGTTATGATTGTAAGGTATTGTTTATGGGTGTCTATAGATCATCTACAAAGGTTCATAGAAGTTGGTATGATAGTTTGAGTGATAAATTATTGAGTTATTAGTTGTTGGTGTCACAATGTTCCCATGAATAGTAGATGAGTATTTGGTTTGATATGACTTGGATTTGATGCTTCAAAGGTTACAAAGCTAGTGGTTACATGGTGTCACTAGTAAATTTTACCCCAAATTTTGACCATTTTTTTTGACCAATTAGAAAAATGGTTTTTCTTGGTCGGATTGTAGAATGAAAAATTTGAATTTTTTAATCCATGTCTGTGTTCATCGAAATTATGACCATGCCCGTGTTAGTCATAAGTTCGATGAACATGGGCATAACTTTAAAAAAAAGAACATCACTTTTTTATTCTTCCTACAGCGAGAGCAAAGCAGAGTCAGTGTCCCACGCCCACCAAGCCCCCTTTGCATCTTCACAGTGTCCCCGTGGATTATTGTGAAATTCTTGAAGGTCTTTCTATATTTTTCCACCAGGTTTGAGAGGTACATGGATTTTCTAAAAAAAATCACTTTGAATCTTCTTTGTTTTTTGAAAGTTTAAATCCATGATGTGAAGATATGAGGGGAATTTCTCAGCTATGGTAGTTGAAGGAATTCATTAAAGAATAAATAATTTTTGTTTATTTAGTTGATAACACAAAATAGGGATCTTAGCTAGGTTTGACCCATTTTGCAAAAATGAAATATGAAACAAATCTTACCCTATTTCTGACATAAAAAGGGCATCTCACTCCTCTACATTATAATGGAAATTAGAATTTGATCACACATTTTTACTTCAAAGACATTTTCATCTATTATCAAAGGAAGACACCATGGATAGACCTCCTCCTTTACATGCCCTTAAATCTAAAAGCGATAGTGGGAGTTCCCTGCAACAACTTTTACATGAGGTTGTGATGAAGGGTGCTCCCCTTAATACCACAAACACATAACAGAAAAAGAGAAGCAACAACAATAGTATGCAAGGACAGAAAATTGGCTTCTTATTATCTCCACAAATGTGGAATTACAAACTTTCAGAATTACAATATGCAAAGCCACATGGGCATTCCCTTACAATATTCTTTAGGACAAAGCCTCGAATCAATACCCAGATCTACTACCCAGAACTATTCTGAACTGCCTAAGACAATAATACAGCCTTCCTTATATAGGCAATTTTCCACCACCTGGGAAGGTTCCAAAATTTTAGCCAATAAGGCCGACCAAACTTAGAATTATTTTATTTTACATTTCATCACATCATAGTCGGCTCAAGATAACCTTTGAAACCCGAACAGAAATTTTGAAGAAAATTATTTTTCGCCACTTCAGGTGGCCCAACTTCTGAAGACCATAAGTCATCACCAGTTGACCTGATCGGCTATTATAACCCCATTTCGGAAATGCCACGAAGCGCTCTACAGGCTTGACCAACGCAAGCACCCGTCACCCAAATTTTTGACCTCATCCGGGGCCTCTAAAGCCTTCAAAACTGAGTTCAAAGTTTTTGTACCCTGCTGCCAATACCGAAAATCTTCAATATCTTCCAATATACACTTGATCTGGCAATGAAACTTTACTGGCAGACTTATATGACCAAAATGAACCTCCAAGAAATAAATCAGATCATTCTGAGCACATACAAAAATTACCAAAAATAGTAACTTTCCATAAATAGCAGCTCTGCACAAAATAACCCTTATTGAATATAAAAATAGAAATATTTTTGGGTGATGCAAGATTGCTCTTACACCCAGGATGCTCCTGCATCAGACACCCGGGGTAATTTGAGAAGTGACCCTGTCACGACTCAGGTGTGCAGAGGAAAACCAAGATGATTAACCTCCTCCTTTGTTAGCCATGATGAATCTTCAACAGGTCGTCCTTTCCACTTGACCAGATATTCTTCATATGTCCTGTTCCTTGTGCTTCTGCCAACATGACTATCCAGTATATCTTCAATCTCCTTAGTGTCTGAACTAGTTGCTGGAATACTCCACTGTGCTGCTGTGATCTCATCTTCAACACCTCCCTCATGATACTCTGTCAGATCTGAAATGTTAAACACTGGTGAAATATTTAGCTCAATAGGCAATTCTACCTCATATGCATTTCCTGAATCATGTTTCTTCAATATCCTGCATGGTCCAAACTTCTTCATTTTCAGCTTGTTATATGTACCAACTGGAAACCGCTCCTTCCGCAAATGAACCATGACTTCATCACCAACTTGAAATTCCTTATACCTCCTTTTCTCATCCGCCTTAGCCTTATACTACGCATTCATCTTGTTAATATGCTTCCTCACCTCCTCATGGATGTGCTTCAAGTGTTCTGCAAAATCTTTAGCTTCAGCACTACTTATTTCTCCTTTAGCTATCCTTCTCAATTCAGATGCATTTCTTGGACTACTTCCATATACAATTTGGAATGGTGATTTACCAGTGCTCCTATTGACAGAATTATTGTATGCAAATTCTACCTGTGGTAAAATCAAATCCCATCCTGTTGGCTTATCTCCAACCAAACATCTCAGCAAATTTTTCAAACTCCTATTCACCACCTCTGTCTGTCCATCAGTCTGTGGATGATGTGATGAATTGAATTTCAAATCTGTCTTCAACTTCTTCCACAACGTACGCCAGAAATATCCAACAAACTTAGTGTCCCGATCTGAAACTATGGTCTTTGGCAAACCATGAAGTCTCACTACTTCTCTGAAAAATAATTCTGCTACATGAACAGCATCATTAGTCTTCTTACAGGGAATGAAATGTGCCATCTTTGAAAATCTGTCAACTACCACAAAAATTGAATCATGTCCCCGCTGTGTCCTCGGTAAACCAAGAACAAAGTCCATGCTGATATCCTCCCAAGGCTTCTCTGGTACAGGTAATGGCTGATACAATCCTGTATTCTGCTTCACTCCTTTCGCCATCTGACATACTCTGCAACTCTGTACAAACTTCTTCACATCTTGCTGCAACTGTGGCCAATAATAATTCTCACTAACCAAACCAACGATTTTATCACGACCAAAATGTCCAGCCAATCCTCCACTATGCTTCTCCTTGATGAGATTCTCCCTCATAGAACTTCGTGGAATGCACAACTGACTCCCTCTAAATAGCATATCATCCTGGATGATGAAATCTAACCATTTCATCCTGTCTAGAGTAACAGGTTATGTACAAGCTTTCCAAGCTTCACCAAAATTAGGATCCTCTGGATACAAATTCTTGAGTTCCTTAAACCCAACCACTTCAATCTGCATTTTTGTCATCAATAGTTGCCTTCTGCTAAGAGCATCTACAACCCTATTAGACTTTCCACTCCTGTGTTTCAAAACAAATGTATAACTCTGCAAAAACTCAACCCATTTCAAATGCCTTTGATTCAATTTCCCTTGACTATTCAAATATTGCAAAGCTTGATGATCAGTATACAAAACAAACTCCTTAGGAAGCAGATAATGTCTCCACTTCTTTAATGCCTGAACTATAGCATAAAATTCTTGATCATAAATAGAATACTTCCTCTTGGCATCATTTAACTTCTCACTGAAATACGCAACAGGTTTACCTTCTTGGCTCATAACAGCTCCTATTGCAGTACCACTAGCATCACAATCTACTTGAAACACCTTATTAAAATCTGGAAGTGCTAAAATAGGTTGTTCTGTAACTTTTTGTTTCAATAATTGAAAACTCTTTTCTGCCCCATTAGTCCACTTAAACTCTTTTCTATCCCCTCTCATTGTTTCAGTCAAGGGTCCACAAATACTGCTAAAATTTCGGATAAACTTTCTATAAAAGCTAGCTAGACCATGAAAAGATCTTACCTCAGTAGCATTCCTTGGAGTAGGCCACTCAAGAATAGCCTGTACCTTCTCTGGGTCCATTTTCAGACCTTCTGCTGAAACTACAAATCCCAAATACACTAACTCTTTCTTCACAAAACTGCACTTCTTCAAATTAATCAACAATTTCTCTTCTCTCAACTTCTCAAATACCATACGAATATGCATCATATGCTCCTCCAATGTCTTACTAAAGATCAAAATATCATCTAGGTAAACAATGACAAACTTACCTAGAAATTCTTTCAGAACCTCGTTCATGAGCCGCATGAAAGTGCTCGGTGCATTGGTTAGCCCAAAAGGCATGACTAACCACTCATATAGTCCTTCCTTTGTCTTGAAGGCAGTCTTCCATTCATCTCCTTCTCTGATCCGAATCTGATGATATCCACTTTTCAGATCTATCATTGAAAAATACACAGCTCCACTCAAACAGTCCATAATATCATCCATTCATGGCAATGAAAACTTGTACTTGATTATGATCTTGTTTATTGCCCTAGAATCTGTACACATCCTCCATTCTCCATTCTTCTTTGGTGCTAATACTGCTGGTACAGCACAAGGACTCAGACTCTCTCGAATCAATCCTTTCTGTAACAACTCATGTACTTGTCTGTTCAACTCCTCACTTTCTGCAGGTGTCATTCTGTGTGCTGCCTTATTCGGCAAACTCGCTCCTGGGATCAAGTCCATCTGATGACTGATCTTCCTGACTGGTGGTAATCCATCAGGCATGTTATCGGATACAATATCCTAAAACTTGTTCAACAAATCGGCAACTTCTACAGGAACATCTTCTACTTCCTCTTTACCAGCTTTTGGAATTAAAGAAAAACATACATGCTCATGCCTCATACCATCTAGGAAATTTCTTCCATCAACAAAAGTTATCCTTGCATTACCACATACCTTTTCTTCAGTCTCCTTCAATGGTTTTAGCTTATGTCGCACTCCATCCTTTGTCAGGGAATAGGTATTCGCACGACCATCATGTACAGCACATCTATCAAACTGCCATGGTCTACCCAACAACATATGACATGCATCCATAGATATGATATCACACAATACCTCATCTTGCTATCCGCCAATCTTGAACTTCACCAGGCATTGTTCATTGACCATGACCTTGTGGTCATCCTTTACCCAAGCAATTCGATATGGATGTGGGTGTTTCTATCTCTTGAGCTTCAACTTTGTCACCATCTGTTCTGACACCAAATTGTCAGTGCTTCCACTATCAATAATCACATCACAACATTTACCTTCACACTTGCACCTGGTGCGAAACAGGCTCCTTCTTTGCTCAGGTTCATTCTCACCACTCAACAGGACTCTTCTGTTAATCAACATTTCTCCTCTTTCAGCATCTTTAGAATTTGATGATCTGGCATCTTCATCTACATGTGCAACTCTGGCCTGGCCTTCATTTCTCCTGTCTGTTCTTCCTTGGCACTGAGGACATTCAAATGCCCTATGACCTTCTTCTCCACAGTGAAAACATGTTCCATGGAAGCCACCTCTTCCAGATCCTTGTCCTCTTCCTCTTCCTCTCTGATCTCTATTATTCTAATCCTGGAAGTGATTGGAATTATTTCCTCGCTGATTCTGACTGCTACTGGCCTCATCCTTCTTTTTCGGATCTTCATTTCGGCCACCGTATGACCGTCCACCAGATCGTCCTCCGTGACCTGTTCCATTTTGTCTACTCTCAAACTTCTTGTTCAGCTTTTCCTCTACTTTTAGGGCAAACTGGTATGCCTCGTCAATACTGTTCATTCGAACCAGATTCAGATCCTCCTGAATGCTTGGCCTTAACCCATTAAGGTATCGGGCAACTTTCTCCTTATCAGCTTCTGCATGGCCTGTTCTGATGAGAAGTCGATAGAACTCCTCTGTATACTCCTGAACAGATCTTCCTGCTTGCTTCAAACTCTACATTTTCTTCAGTAGGTCAAGCTCATAATCAACAGGAATGAACTGTCGCTTCAATTTATCCACCATCCGATCCCATCTTGTGATTTTATCTTTCCCTCTTCTATTTCACTCCAACTGAATTTCTTGCCACCAGATCTTCGCATGACCTTTCAATCTGGCCTTCGCAAATTTGACCCTATCAGGATCGTCAACATCTTCGTACTCAAAATATTCCTCACATTCATTGATCTAGTCAATCAATTCCTCTGGGTTAAGATTTCCAAAAAATGTAGGAACCTCAATCTTAGGTCTTTTCCCAATCTTGGAAATGGCCCGAAAAAGTCTTTCTTCCTCCTGGTTCACAATTTTGGCTTCTCCTTCTTGATATTCTTCTTCGGCTTCATCCTCGCTTTCGTCTCTGACATTGAGATTCATTCCTCTGTGAATCTCTTCTTGCAATGCTCGCACTTGTCTCTGCAGCTCTCTAACCTCAGGTGTCACAGCACCAACTCTTCCGCCACGTTCTCGTCGTGGAGGCATTTTCGCGATGCGCGCTGAAACCCTAGCCACGGTCCCGGTGCAAACTGCCTCACAGTCGGTGATCTATTTACACACTCAAGAAAACCTGGCTCTGATACCACTTGATGAAGGGTGCTCCCCTTAATACCACAAACACATAACAGAAAAAGAGAAGCAACAACAATAGTATGCAAGGATAGAAAATTGGCTTCTTATTATCTCCACAAATGTGGAATTACAAACTTTCAGAATTACAATATGTAAAGCCACATGGGCATTCCCTTACAATATTCTTTAGGACAAAGCCTCGAATCAATACCCAGATCTACTACCCAGAACTATTCTGAACTGCCTAAGACAATAATACAGCCTTCCTTATATAGGCAATTTTCCACCGCCTGGGAAGGTTCCAAAATTTTAGCCAATAAGGCCAACCAAACTTAGAATTATTTTATTTTACATTTCATTACATCATAGTCGGCTCAAGATAACCTTTGAAACCCGAACAGAAATTTTGAAGAAAATTATTTTTCGCCATTTCAGGTGGCCCAACTTCCGAAGACCATAAGTCATCACCAGTTGACCCGATCAGCTATTATAACCCCATTTCGGAAATGCCACAAAGCGCTCTACAGGCTTGACCAACGCAAGTGCCCGTCACCCAAATTTTCAACCTCATTCAGGGCCTCTAAAGCCTTCAAAACTGAGTTCAAAGTTTCTATACCCTGCTGCCAATACTGAAAATCTTCAATATCTTCCAATATACACTTGATCTGGCAATGAAACTTTACTAGCAGACTTATATGACCAAAATGAACCTCCAAGAAAGAAATCAGATCATTCTGAGAACATACGAAAATTACCAAAAATACTAACTTTCCATAAATAGCAGCTCTGCACAAAATAACCCTTATTGAATATAAAAACAGAAATATTTTTGGGTGATGCAAGATTGCTCTTACACCCAGGATGCTCCTGCATCAGGTTGTGTCTGAGAAATGTCTCTCACATTTTGTTTCAACGGAGCTCTATATCCCTTTTTCCTTGGCATTTTCCACATCTGAATGAATATGCAAAATGTTGAAGTATAGCTAAGACATGTGGACTTCTGAAATGTTGTCATCTTGTCATCTTACTTAATTTTTTCTAGTCATATTTGTTAAAGCTCTTGCAACGCACTGACAAAGGATTTGAATGTCGTGCATTCTCTTGCATTGGTAACATCTTACACACCTATGAACCATCTACAACACCAATCAAAGATAGAAAAAATAATTTTTATTAATATTTTGAATAAAAAATATGCAAGTTGAATAAAATACATATGGAAGAGGAAACTTACAAAAAAAATGGGACAGCTTGATTGGCTATATGAAAAAATATTAGTCACTATTTAAGCATTACGGGCTCCACCATAATTCCTGATAGGAACTAATAATGACTTTCTAATGAACTCACATTTTCCAACTTAAGCAAGTCTATAAAGCATATTTTCTAGTTTTTAGATCTGTGAATTATGCACTTATGATACATTAGTCTATCAATACAATTTGTTGGCAACATTTACAATAGGTTATAGAAGGTGGTGTAAAAGCTAAAATTTATTTAACAACATTTATTGGAATGGTTAGTATTCCAATGATTTATTAAGTAATAACAAGAATTATTATAGGTAAGGAAAATGCACAAATAGTTGGGGAGATCAATCTTATTGTGTATGATCTCTATTATAGCTATGAATGCCAGTCACTCTCTCTCCATATTTGGCAAATACATTAGTGGTGGTGAATTACAACTATAGACAAAATATTTAATGGACAACCAAAAGATACTTGTACAACCCCCAAGTAGAGACAAGAAAAGTTATCTTGACGTATTTGTCTGATGATGTCATGAATGTTCTAGAAACCAAAATATGCCCTTTCTTGGCACTTTGATGATGGCTTCATGTATCCTAAAATAAAACTAGTGTATCTAAATGCCATGATTATTGTATGGGCATGGTTTTGTATCATTGCAAAAATAAGGGATTTTTTCGCTTTGAATCTATTGTTGTAAGGCATTTGAAGCATAGTTTGAGACTTACAGGTGTTTCTCTATAAATTGTTAAAACCCTAAATGAGGGTAAACAATGAATACAAGAAAATACATAACTTTCATTCCAACCGTAGAAATGGTCTATAAATTAGTGTAATGTTTCCTCTAAATTTTTATTTTATCATTCCAAAGTTATAGATTTGTGTGAAGAGATTTGGTCATGTATTAATAATGCCCTAGTGGATTGTTTGCATAAGTTTCAGACTATAATGACATGATTTAATGAAGTTTCAAAGGTTTGAACATGAAATGATAAACTTTTTATGGATAGAACTATTGAAGAAAGTAGATGGGATGTATTGTGACCTTTTTTAGATGAATAGGTGATGAAAATATGAGTATGTGTATCCATTATATCAAAATGACCTTAGATCTCTGGTTCCACCGACTGGCTCACTTTGCATGGCAAGTTACATGAATTTCTTGTTACAACATTGAGGTAAACACATAAGGGATGTTTACCTAGGGCTTCAAATTACTCCATAGATCATGCATGTAAAAAAAATGCCTTTGGAAATCCTAAAGCTACTTCTCCTAGCCCAAGCCTTACCAATGGCCATGTTGATCCAATGGCTAAGCCTCGAGCTAGGACATAAAGAACATCAAAACCCTCACTGTCAGGTTATCTTATGATGATCATTACTATTTTAATGTCTTTATAGTTATGTAAGTATATTCTAAAATCTATAAATTTAGAATTATAAAATAAGAATTTAGAGGAAATGTTCCACTAATTTAGAGGCTATCTAAAGTTATAGATTTTTGTGAAGAGATTTGGTCATGTATTAATAATGCCCTAGTGGATTGTTTGTATAAGTTTCAGACTATAATGACATGATTTAATAAAGTTTAAAAGGTTTGAACATGAAATGATAAACTTTTCATGGATAGAACTATTGAAGAAGGTAGATGAGATGTATTGTGACCTTTTTTAGATGAATAAGTGATGAAACTATGAGTATTTGTATCCATTATATCATTGTTTAACAAGTGTAATTTGTGACAATCAACAAATAGGAAATTCTTGTTCTAATAATAAAATCGAGGCTTCTTCATGAAGGATATGGTGTTCTCTAGTTGATGAGTATATAAAAATCACATTAAGGTCTTAAAGGTTCCACAATAATAAAGTTCTAATACTATTTAAGTTCTAATGTGTACGTCATTGATGCTTGGGGAACCCTTGACCCTACTTCTTTGGATCTACAAAATCTTAGTCTCCATATCTCTATTTCCTCAATCTAATTAATAGTCACCTAAGACCCCTAACTTGGATCAACCATCTTATTTAGATCTTCCAACACCATGTCAACATGGAGAATATCTGGCCTAGAAATAAGCTCCTCCTAAAATTGAACCACTAGCATGTCAATTTGTTTTTATAGTTCTAGGAAACACCCAATACACCCAACTCTCCAAACTACCTCAAAGGCGTAATTGGCCTACTTATAGCCCTCCAACAACACTAAATGACTTATAACTCCCAATACTTCTAAAACACAAGATAATTACTTTACACTTATAGACACCCATTTTCAAGTACTTCAACATATCCCAAGATTACCACCTATTCCTTTGGACCAAATAGTATTGTCCTAGCATTGTACCCTCACTAATGCATAGAAATAAGTCCAAATAACAAAGCAACTATAAGATGGTTTTATCCCCAAGACCTCAAATATTCATTAGTCTTCTAAAATGAACCTAATTGAAGAAATACCAACTCAATATCAACCTATGGCTTCTACAAGACCAAAAGCCCCAAATCACCCCTTTTAAACCCTTAAATATAGGGTTTTTCAAATCTATGACTTCCAAACACCTTCCCTCCAAATTGGTGATGGATTCACCATTTTCATGACCTATCTTGACACTTAAAATTAGAAAATGTGCCCCTTGTTTGGCTAGATTGCTCACTGCAATACATGTCCATGCATTTTCTTCAAGTTTTCTTCATAATTCCACTAGTGCGCACCCTTTTCATTCACTTTTCTTCTTATGCAAGGTTAGTGTGATATAATACAATTTTATATAGACATAATCCCATGGAGTCCAAGCCTAAGACTCCACAGAATGCCTTCCTTCTAAAAGAAAATCAAAACAGTTATAAGAAAAAGAACTAAACTATGATTGTTGTTGATGAGACAATATTATGGGGTGTTTTGTTTATGATTTTCTAGGAACAAACTTGAATATCTTATGGTTTTCATGAACATTATACAGTCTTTTATGTTTCTAAGTTTTAGTTATATGTATATTTGACACTTATGAAACTTAAGGACAAGAATGGATATATATATATATATATATATATATATATAGATTAATGAATGTCATAATAAAATATGGTATCTTTCTTCTCTAGCTTTAATGGGTAGATCTCCTAAAGCTATATAAAAAGGCCACATTAAAATAGGGAAATTTATTATAATCTTTGCCTTGGATTTGTGTCTTGGATTCTGTTGTGTTAACCTTTTGCGGGAAGAATAAGTCGGCAAGGAGTGCATAGTCAAGGATGAGTGGGTCTTTCAAGGTGGATAATTGTTTCAGACGGTCAATCATAGATCCACTCCTTCCATCACTTTGCAGTTGCTAATTCAGTCCAAGTTAATCTAGTTGCCACCGTTCCTATATTCTTGCAGCATTAAAAGTGGCTTATCTTCTTGCGTGAATGGTGTTTTCATTCATATAACTGAAGTTTTTATGATCTATAATGAAGGATCTAGTTTATAGGAGTTTTGTTTTCCTAGTTGCTTTTAAATAAGTCGGAAGTGTTGATTCCAAGTTAGTCATTTTGAGAATTTCATATTGTAACTAGTGATAGAGTAAAAGATACTTTGATAATCTATTGTACTTATGTTTCATTGAATGAATATATGATAGTTCTTCATTTCAATCTCTAAGTTATAATTCATTCATACTTCCATGGGGGCCCACATGGGAGATGAATTTCCTATTCATGTTTTAGTAGGATTCAGTTCAGTTTCTTCAAGTTGTTAAGTACTGTTGTTCCTACAGCCACTGGTAGCAGAACCATTGACTGTTTCCTATAGCATAGGTTTACTTGTCAAGCATTAACTATTTACTATTAAGTTTGTTTCCTACAAGATGAGGTTAATCAATAGTTTCAGTTTCTAGTATAAGATTCTTGTAGCAATAGCTTTTACTTTAGTAGTGATGACTATTGAGAAGAACTAAAGCATAAACTTTGCATCCATCATCTCAAGTTCACACTCCCAGATTGATACAATTAAATGAAGTCTAGCATAATGTTCTGAGCAAAAACATGATGATTTGTAGCAATGAATCACTATTAAAGGATGTCCAATCCTTAGGTTTCTAGGATATTATTCTAACCAGTCATTTTTGGCATCGTTGCCGAGGATAGTGTCAATTTAGTTCGACCCTAAAAGTCACTAAGTTAGTTTTCATTCTGCATAATTATGCATGCATAGGTGTAAGGACCATCTTAGGTGATTCCTACCTAACCTTAATCAGGAAGAACCATTTGAGGTCTTAGACCTAACATTTGAGGAAACCCAATTATAAATCCCACATCAAGAAGAACCATTTGAGAACGTGTTTGCTGATGTTTTTGATCACTTGCCTTCACCGCCATCATCTAAGGAGTCTTACCATTTAAATACCCTCTTTGCTTGCCCTGAATATTTAGATAATGCAATGGCTCATCCTACCTTCCCTTTTCCTATTCCTACTCAGCAAGGTAACCAGAATCTAAAGAACATTCCTGCAGCCACGCTTCCTAAATTCTATGGACTCATCACAAAGTATCCAGAGACATTCCTCTTTGAATTTGATGTCCTCTATAGAATCTATGATTACACCACTGATGGCCATAAGCTCAAATTATTTCCTTCCACCTTAAAGGAGGTTTCTCTATAGTGGTTTATGAGTTTGGGTACTGATGATGTAGTAGATTGGAATGCAATGTGCACCATGTTTCTTGAGAAGTATAAAGATTATTGCCAAGGAGGAGACTTAAAGGGAGATGACATATTTAAAATTTCACAGAAAGAAGATGAAAACCTGGAAGACTATGTCTCCAGGTTTATGTTCAGCCTACAGCGAAACACACAGCATGCACTGAATGAAGAGTCTCAAAAGCATTTGTTTTTTAGGGGTGTGAATGATGGGAGTGTAGAAGCCCTTGACCTTATGGTAGGGGGAGACATTATTCAGAAAACATGGGATGACATTAAAAACATATGTCTGAACTATTCAAGAGCCACTGTCAAGAAAGGTAGAGGCTTGAGAGCCTTGCCTCACAAGTCTAATGGTGCAGCGGTGTCCAAAATGGAGTTATCCAATCTTTTATTAGATTTCAAGCAAGACATCATTAATGATGTCACCACTCAATTGGACACAATGCAAGCATGAAGAAAGAAGGATGAAGCTGATGCAATGCTAGCAGAGTACTATCCACACTTGTTGGGAAAAGAAAAAGAATTATCGGTGTAAGTCTATTGCAAGCTTGGAGTACCAACCAATGCCTACCGAGTTCAAAGCCATAGATGAGAATGGAGAGGTGCTATACATTTCCCAATGAAGGCCATGGGGTCAGAGACCAAGTATTCCCCAAGATCCTCTTTAGAATTTTAATAATACTAATGCATGGAAAAATCAACAACATGGTGGACTTAGTGGGTATAATAGTTGGCAAAAGCCTCAGCAAGGTTGGCAACAACCTCAGCAAGGCTGGTAGCTGCATCAATAGAATTGGCAACAACCTCAACAAGGTTGGAAACAACCTCAGCAAGGTTGGCAGCAGCATCAACCAGGATGGCAACAATCTCAACAGAGTTGGTCACAACCTTAGCAATCTTGGCAGTAGCCCCAGCAAGGGTGGAAACAACCACACAATTGGATGAGCCAATCCAATCAGCCAACTTTGATGCCACCACCTCAGTAGCCAGCTTTGATGCCTCCTCCTATAGCCAATACTACCTCCCCTAAGCAGACTCAATTGCCTGCTTAGCCTACTCCAAATCCCAACAATGCTAAAGCAACAACGTAGTAGCAGAGCTATGCAATTTCCTTGAATAAAATCCATTTAAGGTCAAGCACAACCCTTCTTCCTCCTCAACAGCCTATTATTACCAAAGTTGAGGATGCCTCGATAGACCTAACTGAAGTATCAGTTCAACCTTCTGTTCCTGCTGCTCCTGCAACACAGGCACCCCCATTTCCTCATAGGTTGGAGGAACAAGTGAAGCCAGTGGAAAATCAAGCAGTGTTGGATTTACTTTCCCAACTAAAGCAAATGACAGTAAAGATTCCCCTACTAGATGTCATAAAGGAAGTACCTACCTATACTAGAGCCATCAAGGAATCTTGTATCAAGCAGCCTGAGAGGAAGAAAAATGATCCTAAAACCATCCATGTCTTAAGCCAGTTGTCTGATCTAATGTTGGGAAAAATGACAGTTCCCAAGTATTCTAATCCTGGTAGCCCTATGGTTAAAGTCACTATTAAAGGGATGCAAGTCCAAAATGCTCTAGTTGACTTAGGTGCATCCATAAATGTCATGACCAAGGAAGTAATGTCTCAATTACATACCATCGGTCTTAGAGAAACCCCAACCATCCTTCAATTTGTTGATAGTTCCACCATTACACCTGATGGGATGGTAGAGGATGTAATAGTCACCTTGAATTCTTGGGAATATCTAGTTGACTTTGTTGTCCTTTCTCCAAAGGCTAACATTGAAGGATATCCAATAATTTTAGGCAGGCCTTGGTTAGCCACTGCATATGCCTATATAGCTTTTCGGTCAGGGAAAATGACTATATCCAATGGATTCAACACTAAAAATCTAACTCTGTATTCTTCAGCTCAGCCTCTATTGCAAGATGACCAGATAATCTGGCCAGATTTGGATGATATTGAACCTGAGGTTAATTCCATTTGTCAGTTAATGATGATATCCAAGGAACTTTTTGTAGCCTCCCGAGAGGATGATGAAATAATTTCCTCCATCATTTTGAATGAGTATGGGGTGCAACCCAAAGTGTGTTTCCAGGAAGACTATCCTTGACACCTTGTTACCACCTATTGATTCCCTGCAGTATTCAGAAACTTCCAAACTTCTTCATACATTACTGCCTCATGAAATGGAGTCTTTCCCAATTGCTTAGCTATCCATAGCAGAAAAGGTCACTAAGCTAGAGGTTAGCTTAGGGTGGGAGTTAAATGTAAATAGTGCCTTAACTCTCTCTCAGTAGACAGATGTCCTACAGCTTCTAAAAGAACATCAATCAGCCTTTTCTTGGGATTATACTAACATGAAAGGTTTAGACCCTAAGCTCTGCACTCACAAAACTTATATCAGCCCTAATTTTAGACCTGTTCGACAACCTCAGTGAAGGATAAACCCAGTTCTAAGGGATATAGTAAAGAATGAGTTGTAGAAGTTACTAAATGCTGGATTTATTTATCCCATTTCTGATAGTCAGTGGGTCTCCCCTCTTTTTATAGTGCCTAAAAAAAGGAGCAAAATGGAGAGTTTTTGTTGATTATAGAGAGCTTAACACAGCCACTAAGAAAGACCACTTTCCATTGCCATTCATAGATCAAGTCCTTGACAACTTGGCTGGGAAGATATACTTCTCTTTTCTGGATGGATTCAGTGGTTATAATCAGATATAAATTGCCCCTGAGGATCAAGAGAAGACAACATTCACCTACCCATGGGGTACATTTGCCTATTTTGTGCTACCTTTTGGGTTGTGTAATGCCCCTGCTACCTTTTAGCGAGTTGTAATCAATATATTCTCATATATCTCTGTTGATTGCATGGAGATTTACATGGATGACTTTACCACATATAGGCATACTTTTGATGAGGCCAAGGAAAATTTGGAGAAATTTCTTCAAAGATGTCATGATTATAACCTTTCTCTCAATAGTGAAAAGTGCTTCATGATGATGGAAGAGGGGGTTGTCTTAGGACATTTCATTTCTTCCAAAGGTATTCAAGTGGACCCTACCAAGATTGAAGTAATTAGCACATTACCTATTCCAACAAAACAAAAAGATGTGCATAGTTTTCTTGGTCATGCCGGGTATTATAGAAGGTTTATCAAAGATTTCAATCAGCTTGTCGCACCACTGTATAACTTGCTCAAGAAGGATGCTGAATTTACTTGGGATTCTAAGTGTACAAAGTCTTTTCTGTAGCTTAAAGAAGTTCTCACTACCGCACCAATGTTGTGCGGACCCAATTGGGGTTTACCCTTTCACATCCATACTGATGTCTCAGACTATGCTATTGGAGTTGTGCTTGGCCAGAAGGTGGACTCTATTGAACATACAATTTACTTTATCAGTAAGAATTTACAAGGCACTGAGTTTAACTATACTGTTACTGAAAAAGAACTTCTTGTAGTCATTTATGCCTTGAATAAATTCAAACACTACATTACTGGATATGAGATCTATGTGCACACCGACCATTCTACTATTAAATGTCTCATGAACAAGCCTGCAATCTCTGGTAGATTGGCTCACTGGTTGCTGCTTATGCAAGAGTTTGACATTACCATCATTGATAAACATGGTAAAACCAATGTGGTTTCTGATTTTCTTTCTCGGTTGCATGTCCCTGATGATCTTGCAACCATTGATGATAGTTTTCCCAATGAACACCTTTTCTTGCTGACTACACACAATCCTTGGTATGCTGATATTATCTAAAAACTGGTAAGACACCAGCTCATTTCTCTGCTAAAGAAAGAAGGTTGTTAACTGAAAAGAGCTTTAATTATTCCTGGATTTCTAGATTCATGTTTTATATTGGTCCTTAAAAAGTCACTAGAAGATGCATTCAAGAGGATGAAACCTATGACATCCTCAAGGCATGTCATGATGAACCTTGTGGTGGACATTTTGCTGCCAAAAGAACAGCACTGAAGATTTTGACTATAGGTTATTATTGGCCTAGTCTCCACAAGGATGTTGCTCAGTACACCAAAAAGTGTGATAAATGCCAATGCATGGGCTGCCCTACAAAGATTGATGAAATGCCCCTGCAGCCACAGGTAGTTGTTGCACCCTTTGACAAATGGGGGATTGACTTTGTTGGTCCTATTGAGCCCTCTTCCCAAGGTAAATCTTATATCCTTGTTTGCACTGACTATGTTACAAAATGGGCTAAGGCTAAGCCTATGAAGCACCCTAGGGATAACAATGTTGCCAAGTTCCTTTATGAATTCATCTTCACTAGATTTGGAGTACCAAGGGAGATTCAATCTGATCAAGGTCCTTAGTTTACTTCCAATTTGATTGCTTCTCAAATGGAGGAATATAACATCAGACATGGTAAATATTCACCCTATCACCCCCAAGCTAATGGGTAGGTGGAAGTTACCAATAGGGAGTTGGAAGCTATTCTCACTAAAATAGTTTCCATTCATAAGAAAGATTGGGCTATCTGACTTCCTAAAGCACTTTGGGCATATCAAACTACATGGAGGTCTACCACCAGTTTCACACCATTTAAGCTTGTTTATGGTCGCTCTGCAGTCATGCCTATTGAATTCAAACATAAGACACCTAGGACAACTCTTGATCTTGGGATGGATCTCACTGTCGCATAGCAAGATAGGATCCTGAGTTTGAATGGTCTTAATGAGTGGAGGAAATCTGCCCTGCATAACACCAAATTGATCCAAACTCAACGCAAGCAATGGCATGACAAGTTTTTCAAGGATAAAATGTTCTCAATTGGGGACTGGATGCTCCTCTATGACTCTCGGTACTAGCATAATCTAGGGAAATTCCAAACCAGATGGCTTGGCCCATATGAGATAATTGTAATCTTTCCAAATGGCATAGTTTAGCTCTCCAAAGTTGATCTGGTACATTTCAAATTGTTGGTTAATGGTCACAAATTGAAGTTGTATCACAAACCCCAGAGCAAGGATGAGTTCCTATAGTAATTCTCTTCCACTGTTGGTGAAACCCTTCCTGCAGCCACTCGTAATGAGCTTTATGCTCATTTACCTTCCTCGCTCTAAAATGGTCTTTTCACATTCATAATAAACACTTTCTTCAAGAAAGTCCCTTCTCCATAATAAATTTTCACTTCATTTCTAAGTCTACCACCCATCCACCTCATCTTTTCTTTCATTCTTGGATAATTAACAACTACCACCTCACCAGTATCTCAGGTTAACACACAAGTCAAGGTATGCCACTTTAATTTGTTTTCCATTTTATTTTAACGTCTACCTTGTCATTACTGCAAGTGAGGGCCCACTTGCCAAATCTTAAGCTGGGGGGAGAATTTTATTAATTTTTTATCATTATGTTCATGTAATCTTTATATTTATTCTTTTCTCCTTTCATACTTGTATTTTTCTACCATGATTAGACATTTTTGAAAATCATTGAGCTACGTGTTATCTTTTGTACATATAAAACTAAGGTGGCAAGTTATTTTGAGTATGAGTTCTGCAGAGTGTACTAATGAGTAATTATGAAATGATAACATGGTACTTTGCATTTATATTACTCATAAGCTCATTTCTCAAGCTGCTTTGCTAGAAATTTCTAAATTTGAATCATCCTGCAATCTGCCTTTTCAAGCCTTCTTGTTTGAAATTCTGGTTGTTTGTTTTATTTCTTGCAACTCTATCTAGGTATCTTGCAAACAAGACAATGGGTGGTGACCTCATCAGAAGAGAGCCTACTATGCATGGTTTTTTGCTTGAAGATCAGACTTGTAGGTTGTATTTCCAAGCAAGGGGTTGGATGGATTATGTCTAGAAATTGACCAGTTGGGATGATGAGGTTGCACTTCAGTTTCTTAGCTCCTTGAAAGGAGTGGCTATAGTTAAAGGGTTGAAGGTGCCATTTTCGCAATCAGTTTTAGCAGAGGTCATGGGATTACCGCTTACGGGTGAGGAATTTATAGAGAACTTTGACCCAACTACTTCTAGAGCTCAATTCACTCTTCATACAGACCCACCGCTTGAAGTGAATAAAAAATAAGGTACATTTTGGTTATCTCTCCCTGAACTGTTTAAACAATGTGTGGTTTATATCATTAGGTATTTCACCTGTGAAGGAGACATTCATTTTTGCATGCTGTACACTTTAAATTCTTAAGCTACTTGAGGCATGATAACCAGCCTATCAATGTCCCTAGTTTTATGTTTGGAATTCTATCAAAACAAGTTGTTCTAGTCCAAGAGGGTAAGCAAAATTCTGTCTCTCACCACTATTTGATCAAGATGGTAGTGGAAAAAGCCTTAAGAGAGCAGTCAGATATAACCTGGGAGGAATTTCTACTATACAGGTTTAAGGAACCTACCCTTGAACCAATTGGGCATAGAGTTGGAAAAAGGGTTTAAACTACTAAAGGGGTTTAGAAAATTTTTATTGAAATAGGATAGTGTTCTTCTTCCAAGAAGAAATCTAAGGTTAGGACCCCTAATTCCCCTAGTTCCACTAATTCTTCTACTTCAAGAACAACTCATGAAGAGGAATTGGAGACTCCTATAGAAAAGGTTGAGGTTACTCCTGCAGTGGAAATGGTTTCCCCAATGGAAGGGAAAAAGAAAATTAACCCTAGTACTAGTCGGCGGGCTAAGGCATCTCCTGCAACCACGAGCACAACTAGAAATAGAAAAGCTCCATCAAAGAAGGAAACTCCATTAAGGAGAAGTGCTAGGAAGAGGTCGAAAAAAACTGAGGAGATTCTAGTTAATGAGCCAAATGTAACATAAGATTTTGGGCAAAAGGAAGAAGGGGATGAAAACATTCAACAAGAAGCTAAATTACAGCCTGAGACTTCTCAGCAAGAAGGACAATGGATTGAAATTATGGAAGAAGATACGTTTGAGGAATGTCTTGATGATAAAATAGAATAGGTTCCTCATGAGCTAGCTAATGCAGAAGTCATCATCATTGGAGATGATTCTAGTTCAAAAGAGTAGGATTATGTGTTTCAAAGGAGAAGACCAGCTTCTGGGAAATATTAGGAAGATGATTCAGGAAGTGATGATTCTAATAGTTACATTAGGGAAGCAGATGAAACAATGTTCTCCCCTATAGAAGAGTCTCCTGTAGTAGAAAGGGATCCTTATGAAGAAAATCTAGATATTGACATAGACCTCGTCAATAAGGTTGTGGAGCAAATTTTAAATGAAGGATTAGATACATTAGCTTCAGTGGCTCAAGAATGTTCTAACACTAAGAGGGCTATGATCGTCTAGACATATCCATTAAAGAGGATGAATATTAATAATGGTAAGTCATCTGTTCCTACAGCAGCAAATAATTCTATCCCTAGTACAGTAACAGGTCAATCTAGTTCAAATTCTTTGTTGTTTGTTATTGTAGACATGGAAAATTGGTTAAAGGCTTAAATCAATCAAAAAGTGCAATCAAATCATCAAAATAGCACGAAAAATCAATAAATGGAACAAAGGCAATTCAAATCAAAGGAAAATTCAATTAAATGATTAAATGATTAAATAAAGCTTGAAAAGGGGAAAAACACTACAAAATTGATTAAATTCAATTAATGAAATAGTTGTTGAAATGAAAAATCAAAATGAACATCTTACCCTTCATGGCTAAATTTAATTACTTTAATTAATTAATAAATACTAATTTCCCTCAACAAAGCAAAAAGGAGACAAAATGGACACAAATCACTCACTTTTATTGAAATGGTCTAGCCTTTTGAAACCATTTAAATGATTGTCCCCTCCTTGTCCCCCCATTTATGGACAAAGCAAAGCCAATTGACCTTACCCAAGCATAACCATGGTTATCTCACTCTACCCCCTACCCTTGGGGAAATCTTATATATTGAAGGCATTTAGAAGCATAAATCATCCACTCCATATCTTTGAATTGCAGCAAAGCTCTGTCAATTTGCATCCACATCACTCACTTATCATTTGTCATTGCTAATTAGCTTAAATTGCATTGATCATAGTAGATTGTTCATCAAATAGAGCTAGAATTTGATAGAATAGATCTAAATTTGCATATCATATAGCTTAATTCTCATCTTTAGAGTATCACTAGTGAGGATCATAGCTGAGAGCCTCATTTACCACTTTATTTTAGAGATCCATGAGATATTTAGATTAATTGTGCATTATTTAGATTAGTTTGCTTTGAATAGTGTAATTGTCTTTTAAATCTTGTTATTTCATGAAGGTGTAAATCACTCACACACAAATGGCACCCACCGTGGGGCCCTAGGCCTCAAATTCATCATTATTTCCACGTTATTTGCAAAATTTAGGCTAGAATTGCATGAATTTGCTTATTGTTTGCAGGTTACAGAAAAGAAATCACACCTGCCAGTAAAGAAGTCACACCTAAAGTAAAGAAATGTCACGGACGGCAATTAAAATATCACCTACAGTCTAAACTCTTACGTGTTTTAGCCTGTAGAATCATGCTTTTGGCGAAAGAAATCATGCGGTCAGAAATTAAACTCTCACATTTTGGACAAAGTGTTGATGCCTTTGGTCATTTAAATGTCGCGTGATCAGAATTAAAAAGTTGCGGCCGAGTAATCATTTTACATCTGGTGTGAAGGGAGTACTCTACCTTATCCATTTAATTTCTTGCTTCCTTCATTTTAAATGTCATCTTTGATAAATTAGATATCACTTTTATAGCATCAGTTTGTCACGTATGATAAAGATTTCATGCGTAGATACAATTTGATATCACACCTAGTTATTTTAATCTCACTTGAGCCCCTTATGGTGACGCTCACAGTTAAAGTAATCACATCTTTGCCAAATTAGATCTCGCATTCAGTATAGACAATGTCGCCTGACTGAGGTTTTATATTTTATCAAAATAATCACTGTTGTCGCGTCTGGTAAAGATTTCACGCATAGGTAAAATTTGATATCGCACTTGGTTATTTTAATCTTGCTTGAGCCCCTTAAGGTGACACTCACAGTTAAAGTAATCACATCTTTGTTAAATTGGATCTCGCGTACAGTCTGGACAATGTTGTGTGGTTGTACTTTCTATATTTTATCAAAAGTGTTCAAATAATGACTGTATTCTGACTTCACATCCTTTTTTTTTGTCTCAGGAGTATGGTCTATCATAAGAAAGTTCAAAAACCAAAGAGAAGGCATAACTTAGAGGAGAAATTGATCGCTAAGAGGATAAGAAAGGAAAACCGGGTACACACTACCTTTGTTCTCAACAATGACTTAGAAAGGGATGTAGAGTTATATGCTAAATACATTGATGTTGTAGATGCTTACAAATAGAAATACGTATCATTAAATTGGGAGTTTAGTCCCTAAGTTTGTAAAAAAATTTGCAAGTATTTTTGGTAAAAAGAATCAAAAGCATAATCAACTATATCATTTTAAGCTTTGATTTTGGTTTCCCGTCACTTTTTTTGTATTGTTCCGACTAACTTGTTGGTGGAGGGAACGTTTCATTAAGGTAAGGGAAGGATTTGGAGAGAAAATGAGAAAATCTACTACTTAAAAATGCGCCTAGCCTTTGCTAGCATCGTTTGAGGTATTTCTCTAATCAAGCTTGCAAACTTCCCTTAAATTGTGGCATTTTCAAAGTTCAAAACATAGTTTAATCATAAAAGGAAAAGAACAAACATTTCAATTCTAAGAACCCCTTTGTCACGGGGTTGAAAAAGAACCAAATTGATTGTGAGTGTTTGGGATAAGGGAAAAGCAATAGGGATATGCTCTTCATTCTTTGAGTGAATCAAATTCCCAAACTTGCTCTACCAAATCCACTTTTCATGCTTTCAAATGAACATGTTTAAAACTTAGTGGGCTTTCCTCCCGAGATTGCCTTAAAAGGGCCGGTGAGAGGGACAGCCCAAAGTGGGATACACTTGCTTTTGCCGTGAGAATCCGACCCACTATAAAATGAAATGCCTATATCCTTAATGGGGTACACGACAAAAGGATTTTAGCTCTTTCGAACTTCTTCTAGTAGTCTTAACAGATTGCGCAAAATCGTGCTTCGGTGCATGTGGGAAGCCCCTTAACATACTTGGGGGATGAAAGGCTAAGATCTATTTTGAATGGAAAACTTGCTACATAATGGTAAAATAGAAAAACTACCTATTAGAGCCATGTTTATGAACCAATTATGTGCTAGGTAGATTGCGTGGAAGATATTCTTGTGTTTCAACCTGTAAAAACATTCAAAAATACACACATTAGAGAATTCTAGGGATATGGTACCAAATTGATGTGTGTATTGAGATTGTTTTTATATTTTCAAACAAGATATTCCAAAGTTATTGATCAAAACATCATTAAGATTTTAAACCATTTAAAATTGATCAAAAACCTTTACCTTATTCCAAAAAACTAGTTTATCAAAAGAAGAAGTCAACATACCCTTAAAGTTTGTTCATGCATGTAATTACAAGATCACTCTCTATAAAGAAAACATTACAAATAGACGGGACCTACAAACGAGAAGAGCTCCCATTTTCGGAGGACACTTTCATTACTTCACGAGTGATTGAAAAACTCGCTAAGGCAAAGGACACCAACAAGATGTTTAGCGGCACCCTAGGAAATACCGATCCTAACAACCAAGGGAACAACATGAATGGGGGTATGGATCCTAACAATAATCAAGGAAATTCTAATAATGGAGGAAGAGATCCTAATTCCCAAGAAGCAAATTCACAAGGCAACAACTTACCTCCTCCTCATAATACAAACCTACCCCCAACTGCGGAAGAAGCCATGGTTGAAAGAGCATTAGAGGCAAGACAATGTCCTTATTTCATAGAATTAATGAAAAAGACCATGCTTATGGATAAATAAAAACACTTCATGGACTTGATACAAATGGGGGTAAAGCTACCTAAAGATTTTGACATAGAACAACTAAAGCCCAAGGAAATAGAAGACCCTATGGAAGCAATAAGGGAATAATTCAAGGCATTACAAATGGAAATTGACAATTTGAAACAAAACGGGGCTCCTAAGCCTTTCTCTATTGAAACATTATGTCCTTTTCCATTCGATAAGAGTTTGGTCATGGTGCCTTTTCCCATTAACGTAACATTTCCTAAATATGATAGGTATGAAGGAACATCTGACCCACATGATCATCTTCGAGGGTTTTGTGCATTGAGTCTTGAATTCATGCATGATACAACCTATTTAATGAGACTATTCCCAAGAAGCTTGGGAGGAACGGCCATGGATTGGTTTTCAAAACTACCATCCGGCATCAAAACCTTTGAAGAATTAGCTTCTAAATTTGTGACTCATTACTCCTATAACATCAAACATGAGGTCACAATGATAACATTATGTAACACGAAGCAACAAGATGGAGAAGCCTTCCTCACATTCTTGCAAAGATGGAGGACTGCATTTGCTAGATATCCAAGAAGTGTACCAGAAAAAGAAAAAATGGATATCTTTATTAATGGTTTAAGAAGTGAATTAAATTATAGACTAAGGATGCAATGTCCTAAAACCTTCCAAGATTTGATTGATAATGGAATTACAATGGAAGAAGTGTTGATTAAGAGTGGAGAGCTGAAATTGTACAAGGAAAATAAGAACAACTCTAACTCCAACAACAACAATACCAACAATAACAACAATCAAAATAAAGGTTGGTACAATAACAATAGCTGTTATGCTGCAAAAAATAACAATAAAGGCATTGTTAATGATGGTGTAGTGGAATCCAGAAACTTAAAGGTGATTCCATTTGCCCTTACAAAGACACCAAATCAAGTGAATAATACTAATCAAGCATATAATGCACCTTCCAACAATAACAACAATGCCAACAAGAATAATCAAGGAAACAAGGATCAAAATAGCAAGTATGATAAGTATTTGAAGCCCACTCCTTCAAGACACTTTACACCCTTGGGAGAATCAGTTGAAACTACATTAAAGGCTCTCATGGCTAACAATGTTATTACATTACCTGCTATTAAGCCTTATGAACCAAACCACAAGCCGAGCTGGTGGGATGCTAAGAATCATTGTGAATATCATAGGATTCGGGGGCACACTACAAATGAATGTCTACAATTAAAGAATGTGGTGCAAGACTTGATAGATAATAACATAATCACCGTTGATGGACCCCAAAATAATGAAGATCATACAGCCTTCAAACAACCTTTTTACAAACATGATAAAGGTGAGTCATCAAATGGCAAGAAACAAAGTGCCAATAATCTCAACTTTGCACCATCATATGATCATATTGTTAATGCTATAATAATTAATGAACAACCTCAAAAGGAAGCAACAAATGTCATTACAAGAGGGTAGAATTCTAGAATGACTTTACAAGGGATAGTCCCTCAAAACACCAATATCCCCCAATCCAACATTATGGTCAAACAACCTCCTATAGTAGCAAGGCCTTATAGTTTGGTGGACCAATTGCAACGTACTCTAGCACAAATTTCAATCTTAGAGTTATTGAAGTTGTCACCAAATCATAAAGAGATTTTAGAAAAAGCTTTAGAGGAGACACATGTTTCTACTACCTTAGGGGAAGAAAAGTTTCAAAATATGGTCGGACATCTCGTGGCTCCTCATTGTCTTTCATTTTCTTATCAAGATGACATGTCTATAACTCATCCTCAAAATTTTCCATTACATATAGAGGTTTTGATCGAAAGGCATAGAGTCAAAAGAGCCCCTTATTGATGGAGCGGCTAGTCTTAACATTTGCACATTAAGTCTTGTAAAATCCTTAGGTTTATCTGAGTCTTGCATTGACCCTACAAAGAAAATCACCATAAAAGCTTACGATGAAGCTGAAAGAGCTTCTAAAGGCATGATTGTGTTGCCCATCCAAGTGGGACCATTCAAGAAGGAAACCAAGTGTCAAGTGTTGGACATGAAATTAACCTATAACATCTTATTGGGAAGACCATGGATTCATGAGATGCAAGCCGTCCCATCCACATACCACCAATGCATCAAGTTCCCATACATGGGTGAAGAAATCATGGTTGGAGGAGACTCAAATCCATTCCAATATTGTAATGCACTCAAACCCTTGCATGAATTATACATTCCACATAATCGTGAAGGAGTTATTCCAAGAATCACCAATGAAGATACACAAAATCCTCTTCAAGCTAGCTCAACTACATCAACTAAGGGCAAGGAAAAAGTGAGCTACGAGGGTCCAAATGTAATGGAAAGTCCATATTTAGCACCTAAATTGGAGACAGTGATCTACAAACCTACTAAAGAGGAAAAGGAACAAGCTAAAGAAGATCATTACCAACACATGAGTGAGATGATGAACAAATTTGACAAACAATGCAAGAGTAGTTCAAAAGGAGTAGGAGAATATTCAGTTTCTCTATTTGACATGCCCATATCTCCCAAATCACATGGTAAACCATCAAAAGAACATCTGCCACATAAGTATAATTCTTATTTTGTGAGGGAAGATAGCAAAGCAACATGGGATAAGGAAGAAGATGAAGTCCTTCAATGGCTTTATCATGATGAAGATGATACCTTAGACACTCCCATGGAAAGAATTCAGCATGTCAATATACAAACTGAACAATATGGGAAAGGATTTGATATTATGCAAAAGATGGGATACGAAGGAAGAGGACCCCTAGGCCAAAGAAATAGAGGATTATTAGAACCTATTGAACCTATTTTGAGGGAAAGTCATGAAAAATCCAGAGTAGGTTTCCAATACAAGGGAGAAAGTTCAAGTCCAATGCATGATTTTCATCCTCAAATAAATGCATTAGAATCCGAAGGAGATAGTGATGACTCTCGAGATTATGAATGGGATACTTTATCAGAGGAGTCATGTCAAGATAAAGAAGTCATTACTATACATACTTATACAAAAATCCCAAAACAAGATGCTCCAATTAATGAAGAATCTCCTATTCAAAGGCCTAATATAGAACAAGCATCTAATAGTGGAGCATGGATAGAAACATTTTGGACACCTTCAGAGGAGGGAAATTCAAACATTAGTTTTAACCTGCTTGTGGCTTTTCCCACATTGTTTCTCGTAGAGGTTGATGAGGATTCGAGCAAAGGGGACTTTGACCCTACTTCCATGGATCATCTTAAGGAAGCGCACATCATAGATCTAAATGATACAATGTATGAACCCTCAAATGAAGTCATGTCCATTAATCCTATTGATGATACCTTACCCACTAATTCCTTAATTTTGATGCACCCGGACCTCATTGATTGGGATCAAACCGAGCCACATGACTTACTTTACTTCCCAAATGACCAAGCAACAAACCAATACCTCAATGTGGTTGAACCCTCTTTCACCAATGAACTCAATGCGGACATAATGACAATAGCAAGGGTCCAATCTCTTAGTCAAAAAATGAAAAAAATGAAAAAAAATAAAAAAATGAGAAGTTCTATTGGTGAAAACCCAACTGTGGCACCATTAGAAGAGAGATTGGACACTTTTTCTAAACATTAAGAAGAAAGGTCATCTATTCTTATAGAACCAATAGAAAAAGTTAACATTGGTACGGAAGTAGATCCAAAGGTCATACACTTGGCTAGATCACTTACATCTCTTGAAAGAGAGGACTTTATCAAATTCTTCCAAGAACAACAAGTAAATTTTGCATGGTCATATGCTGACATGCCCGGATTGGATCCTGATTTCATAATGCATCATCTGAATGTTAGACCCGGAGTTAAACCTGTGAAGCAAAAACTAAGGAAAATGCACCCACATGTGGCTCTCCTAGTCAAGGCAGAATTGGAAAAATTGTTAAAGGTGGGGTTCATAAGAACAATAGCATACACTGATTGGATCTCTAACATTGTGCCGGTTACTAAGCATGATAAATCTATCTATGTGTGTACAGATTTTAGAGATTTAAATCTAGCATGTCCCAAAGATGACTTCCCATTGCCAAGCATTGATACCATAGTGGATAAGATAGCAGGTCACGCAATGTACTCATTAATGGATGGATTTAGTGGCTACAATCAAATAAAGATTGCTCCCAAAGACTAAGAAAAGACAGCATTTACTTTCCCTTGGGGTACTTTTTGTTGGAATGTCATGCCCTTCGGTCTTAAAAATGATGGAGCTACATATCAAAGGGCCATGACAACTATTTTCCATGACATGATGCACACTTTCTTAGAAGATTATGTGGACGACATTCTAGCAAAGTCCCACAATAGAGAAGAACATTTACAAATCCTAAGAGAAATATTCATTCGGTTAGAACAATTCAAAGTTAGATTAAACCCAAAGAAGTGTGCCTTTGGTGTCCAATCCGACAAGTTATTGGGTTATATAGTATCAACAAAAGGCATTGAAGTTGATCCTAAAAAAGTACAAGCCATTCTAGAGATGGAGATTCCAAGAAATATTAGTCAAATGAGATCACTACAAGGAAAGATTCAATCAATAAGGAGATTTATATCTCAATTAGCAGAAAAGTGTCACTCCACCAGATTGCTACACAAGGACACTACATTTATGTGGGATGAAGAATGTGATAAGGCCTTCGCTATTTTGAAGACTTATTTGATAAACCCACCTATTCTTATGTCACCTATCAAGGGCAAAGAACTATTGTTATACATATCAGCCACAGAAAGGTCTCTAGGCATATTGTTGGCACAAGAAGATGAGCAAGGAAAAGAAAGGGCAATCTACTATCTTAGTAGAACCTTAATAAAATATGAACTAAATTATTCATTCATGGAAAGAGCATGTCTAGCAGTGGTCTTTGCATCTCAAAAACTAAGACATTATATGTTGATGCATAAGATCAAATTAATTGCCAAGATTGATCCTCTCAAATACTTGCTAAGTAAAACTGCCTTAACAGGTAGAATAGAAAAATGGGTCATGATCCTAAGTGAATTTGACATTGAATATGTTGATAGAAGAGTAATTAAAGGACAAGTGATAACAAATCACTTAGCAGATAACCCAATGGAGTCTACACAAACCATTCAAATTGAATTTCCAGATGCAGCAATTGTCAACATAGAAGCAAAGACATGGAAATTATATTTTGATGGATCTTATACACAAGGAGGTTCTGGAGCAGGTATATTATTAGTTACCCCTCAAGGGTACACCATTCCAAAGTCCTATAAACTCTTATTTTCATGCACCAATAACATAGCGGAATATGAGGCATTAGTCATTGGCATCAAAATGGCTTTGGAATGGAATATTGTAGAATTACAAGTGTATAGGGATTCCCAACTCATAATCAATCAGGTTAATAATGAATATAATACCAAAGATATAACATTGATGAAATATAAAACCTTGATTGATGGATGGAAGAAGTACTTTGCTTTGATCACATTTGAACAGATTCCAAGAGAAAAGAATAGAGCAGCAGATGCCATGGCTACCTTGGCTTCATTATTACAAAAACCAGATCAAAATGATAAGTATGAGTTCTTGGTGGAAGAGTTGGTAAAACCGGCATTCAACCTTCCTGACACCCAAATTGTTGCTCTTTTACATGGACATGACTCTCCTTGGTATGGACCCATCTATACTTACCTTAAAGACCAAGTACTCCCTGTAGACCAAACTCGTGCCCAAAAACATAACTTCATACGCCAAGCCACCTGTTACCTAATTCTTTCAGACACATTGTATTTTAAGGGTCTTGATGGGATGTTACTTAGATGTATAGAGGAAGAAGAGTCTAAGTTAGCTTTATGCAAGGTCCACGAAGGCATTTGCGGGTCACACTCAAGCGGTCTTAATCTAGCTAAAAAAATCCTTCGTTTAGGGTACTTTTGGACAACATTAGAAAAGGATGCTTGTCAATTTGTGAAGACATGCAGCAAATGTCAATATCATGGTAACATGATACATGCACCGGCTCAAGAATTACACCCATTCATTACACCATGGCCTTTTTATCAATGGGGTTTTGACTTGATTGGAATCATACATCCTCCATCTTCAAATGGACACAAGTATATCATCACAGCAACAGAATACTTCACCAAATGGGTGGAAGCAGTTCCATTAACAATAGCAACCGACAAACAAATTTCAATGTTCATATTGAACCACATAATTTGCCGCTATGGTATTCCACATGCCATTATCACGGATAATGGGAAATAATTCAAAAATCAGGATATTGATGAACTTTGCATGACATTCCACATTACACATCATTTGTCATCCATTTATTATCCACAAGGCAATGGACAAGCTGAAGCAACGAACAAAAATATCCTCAAAATATTAAAAAGATCAGTTAACAAATCAGGAAGAGATTGGCACGTGCAAATAAATCCTGCACTATGGGCTTACAGAACTAGTATCAGAACACCTACAGGAGCCACCCCATTCTCTTTAGTCTATGGAACCAAAGAAATTCTACCATTAGAAGTTGAAATCCCATCTCTATGGGTTTCATTAAGAGGATTGATCACTGATGAGGATTATAGGATTGCCAGACTACAACAATTGGAATTGTTAGAGGAACACCAAACTCAAGCTTATGAGCATTTAAGAGTTTATCAAAATAGGATTTCACGCAATTACAACAAACACATCAAACCAAGAACTTTTCAAGTAGGAGACTTGGTATTAAGAGAAAATCCCAAAAATCAAGCTAAAAGGGAAAAGAAAGGAAAGTGGGAAGCTAATTAGATAGGCCCATTTGTGATAGTGTCATCCTTTGGAACTGGAACATATAAGTTATCAAATTGTAATGGTGAAGAGTTACAAGAACCCATAAATAGCATTCATTTGAAGAGGTTCTACGCCTAAAGCAGATGAAAGAGTATAAAGAGTATCAGATGAGAGAGCATCATAATTATTGTACATAGTTGAAAAGAGATCTTGAAAATACAAAAATATTTGAAAATGGAAAATTCAAAAACATTGGAAAGGAAGAAAGATCAAAAAAAGTGGAAAATTGAGCATGAAGAAAGCAAAAACATTTGAAAAACTATCTCTTGGTGAAAACCTAGCAATAGGCACCAAGGTGATAAGGAAAAATACAAAAAAATCAAAAAAATGAAAAATACAAAAAAAATGAAAAAAGAAAAAAGTGCCTTGGTGAAAACCTAGCAATAGGCACCTCGGTAGCAAAAAAAAGAAAAAGAAAAAAAGCACCCAAAGGTGAAAACTTGGCAACAAGCACTTTTGGTTCTCTTAAGTCATTTCTCTCCTAGTCACATGTGTACATAATGCATCTCATCATCCCATTTGTCCAAACCTTCATTGCATCTATCATTTGTACATAGTCATAATAACATTTTTAGCATCATCCTTTGCATTGCCCAAAAGTTGTCAAAACTGATACATCAAACACTTAGGGGCAGCGTAAAACAAATCGAAAAGTGGGTATCTCAAAAAAGATTCAAACGAGCAACATTCAGTCACAAGTAGAAAGGGATCAACATTTTCAGAAGAGAGATCAGATTTTTGTAAACCTTTGATTGATATCATTGTTTACTAACCAAGAAGTTGACTACCACAACAAATCCTTGAGCCTAGATTGACTTATTATTCAGGATTAAAAATCAAACATCACTCCATGATCAAAACACTTGGAAATATTATTTGAAGATCAGAAAACAATGCAAAACACCTAGATAGATTCTTTTGAAAAGTTGGTTAACAATCTGTTTACTTACATTAATTCAATTTGTATCAAGTCTTTTTAGCTACTCAATGATGTTTCGACTAGATTGGCAATGACGGAGACATGATATTTTTTTTTTGACTATGAAGTGAATGTTTGGAGGAAGATTCATTGCCTTATGAGAATTCATCTAAAGACATGGTCATCAAAGAACCATCGAGGATTATCTTATAAAACAATGAGTTAACTTTTGTTTGTTTACGCAATGGAATACCTTGGATATTTAGATTCTTCATATCTAAATGCCAAAATCCACTTGCAACATAGAATCTGACAAAATCGGTATTCGTACTCTCATGATTGTTTGTAATCAATGATAGTCGTATCGACGAGACCGATGGGAAAGCAAAACAGAGGTTACCATATGAGCAATAAAAAGCAATATTCATATCATCATGTCAGTGGGCAGTGGTGATTGTATTGACTTTCCGGTCCCAAATGCTCAATGATGAAAATATATCCTCAAGGCATTTCTGTGCTAAAAACTAGTGACACTTAGCTGCATTCATAGAAAAGATAATTGCATTCATAGAAAGGTTAAAATGCATTCTCATGTTAGAATAATTGCACATGCATTTTTTTCCCAAGGGTTTTATTTGGCATCAAAAAAGGGGGTACATAACGTCATCGACAAGGTCAAATCAGCAAGAACAACATCACCTCAATATCATCTTTCTATAATAAAAACATGAGATTATACTTTTTGCATCCATTCCATACCATTAATCATTACATAGATATACTATCGAGGAAAAGAAGGAAATAACCATTTACATGTGCATACATCTAGATAGCAGTACAGATTGCATACATGAAAAAATAACAAAAACAAAAAAATTGCACCCATACATGAAGAAAGAAATGCATCCATCTATCTATATCATACATAAGATACATTGCATCCATAAACACATCCATCCAAAACAAATGCATTAGATAAACACATATAGAAGCATCTAAAGGTAATCTCATATATCATCAAAGAAAACATAGGAAAACTCATAAATGTCCTCATATCACACGTCTACTCAAAACTCAATGCAACCAGTATAACAATGATATCATAAATCAATTCTATAATCACCCATCAATAGGGGCATCAATGTCAAACAAGTATCAAAGTACAACTGGAAGGGTAACACCAAGGTCACAAGAATATGGTACAACATCAAGTATCTCAACATCAATACACAACTGATCAACAAGAGCACTCATAGCTCAACTCTCGTCACCACTGGGAGGAGGTCCTGGAGGAGGCTGTGGAGGAGGCTATGATGGAGGCTGCTGAGGCAGCTGAAGAGGCGTCTGACCAACCATAGCAACAAGGAGAGGAACCAATGGAGCCAGACCTGATACTAACTATTGAATCATCGAAGACATCTATGATACCTCCATCCGTAATGCTCCCACATCTGCTCGCAGCTGGCTAGTACTAGAACTCTCACCAACCTCATAGGTACTCTGAGGATCACCTGTATCTATGGGAGCTTTCCCCCGATCATGGGAAAAAGCTACTGGCATCTGCTGTGCACCTATATCCTGACCATCCATGGTAGCCTGCAGTAATCCCACTCCCGTATCCTATCCTGACACTGAATCCTACCTAGCAGCCCTCACATGGTCCTGACGATCTATCCTCTATCTCTGTGCTACTGCAGGACGAGAAGGAGGAGGAGGTGGTGCCTGTATCTATATATCTCTCACTCATCCTCTGAGTCTAATCACCACCCTACCTCATGGTCTACCTCTACGTCTCCTCCCACTACCAACACCATCACCATCATCATCTCTCCTAGGCATTGGCTCTACAGGGTCTGTAAATCAAGGCATAGGATGCTCCATCAACCAATCCAGATACTCCTGAGTAACCCTAGCATCTCTAATATGTAATCTCATATCCCAGTCCATAAAACCAAGTCGTGATATCTACTCAATAGCATCATCATATGAAGGCATGTGTCCCCAAGTAGCCCTCTCTGCACTAGAACGAGCATAAACTATAGATCCCTGAGGCATAGGCTGAATCCGCCCAAACTGTCATAGCACTCTACCTGCCAAAAATCTCTCAAGGACAAAGTTGATCCTGCCAATCATCCATCGAGGAGTAAACATGTACGGTAACTCCAAGCCATCCTCTCTCCAATCCTCAACATCGACATATGGTCTCCAACAGACCTCATCCATATCATCAATTTGACATCGCCAATACTCCAAATGACCCAAGTGATGTTGTGTCACCATCCCAGTGTACTGCCATGCAAAAGGATACCCTCAAGGTCGATCTCACTTTGATATCAGATGACTAACTGGTAAGTGCTCCCATATCCAAAGCTGCAAAATATGAATCCGAGCAGATAAAGCAGCTGATCTCCTATAAACCACCTCATGCAGATCATGGTATAGCTGTGCAAGCACACAAGATCCCCAATCAAATCATCGAGGCTGATGAAGCAAGTCCTTGATAATCCTACCCCAACCCACTGAAAATCCATGACCCCGACGATCAGGTAGTAACACGCCACCAATGATAGCACCTAACATCGCTGGTAAAATAGGAAATGAAGCAAACTGAGGCCATAGGATGCAATCATCACTAATAGAAGGATCTCTGAATACTCACCGATAATAAGTCCCATCATATACTGCATCATAATATGCTATCTCCCCATGTGTCAGGATCCGCAGCAATCTATATACATCCTCAGGAGTGATAGTCATCTCTCCATGTGGCAACCAGAAAGTGTTTGTCTCAGAGTGCCAACGCTCTGTGACAGTGGTAATCAAACCTCGGTTCATCTGGAACTAAGGAAGCTCTAATACACATAACAAACCACAGCGCCTAATCACTCATCTCTTGGCGTTAGTCAACTGCTCTCTTAGCTCCATCACCCAATGTGGTACAGTCCAGAGGTACAGAACAGGGACATCCTCTTGTTTAATCAAAACAATGGAATCACATGAGTAACCTAATATCAGGAAATCAAACAATCAATCACAGTCATTAATTTAAATATACCTATCAGACCTACCAATCCTAACTCTAAGCATTGAAGAAGGATGATCTTAGTTTTATGTCTCTAAGCATTTAAGAATAAAATGAATGGAAGATTAGACCCATGACCTATCATTCATGATGAAGATTGATTTACCTTATCCTTCGATATCATAGTTATCAATGTCCTAATTCATTGTTGAAATCAAACAAGGGGAACACCCTAACTGAACATTCGATCAAATTCATTGAAGTGATCCATATCAATCAAGTTGACGCAATCGAGCAATCAGACGTCATAGAAAAGACTCAAGCAATGTAAAAAAAATTTCACTTACACGACTTTTCTTTCAGGTGTAATTTCTTTTACCAGAGGCAACATCAAATTCATCATACGCGTGATTTTAATCATCCGTGTGACTTAATTTGACAAACGTGATATCATATTTACCTCAGGCGACATTTTATTATCTAGGGTTTTCACGCGACAAACAATTAAAATGTTTGAACCCTAAGCGATACCAAATTTGATAGACGCGATAAAAGATATTCTATAGGCGTAAATAGAGATACGAAAGGTGATACTAAATTTTCCAGAGGTGACATTTAATTTTTTCAGGCGTAATTAAATTGCACGGAGGTGACATTTCTTTTCTCAAACGCAGAATCAAAATTTTAAAACACATTAAATGAAGTCATAAATGCAGTTTTAGAAACCCGAGGAAAATTTGAATGACATACCGGAGGACCATCGTTTGCTCTCCGACTGAACCGGTGCGCTCTCTCAAATCGATGCTCGCGATGTGGGACCACCATCGTGTAAAAAGGGCTAAAATCAGAGCTAAAAATCTTAAAAGGGAACGGTGAAAATGAATAGTAAAATGAGGGGTTTTACCCTATTTAAGGTGAAATTGGCCCTAATAAAGACTTTAAAATGCACTTTGGACCTATTATATGACATCTTCATTAGCCAGGGCATAAATCAAACTTGCTTATTTCGTTAAAATGGTATCAGAAATCAAAACATATTCCAACTAATCAAAATCTTTCAAATCAAAGAATCAATATGTTTTATTTCTGAGGGGGCATCAGAGTATCAAATTAGCATCACATCAAAAACATTTATCAGTGGGGCATATCAAGTTATCATATCATATGAAGTTATCATATCATATCAATTTCATATCAGGAGGCAAATCAATATAATATCAGGAGAAAAATCAATATCAAATCTGCTATCATATCAAACTTATCAACATATCAGCAATCAATAAATCCAGGACCTTTATTAGTAAACCCAGGACCTTTATCAGTGAACCCAGGACCTATCATCAAACTAGGACCCATATCATATCAGAGGCATCAGAATCATATCAGAGGCACAACATCATCATCAAGAAGTACATCAATCAGAATGATCAGAGGCATATCAGAACCAGGACCAAAATCAAATCATCAGTACTAAAGGGAATCTTTAAATCAGTGTTCTTCGCACATCAACTCAAAGAGGGGCATTTTTAGACACGAAAAATTGGTTAAAGGCTTAAATCAATCAAAAATTGCAATCAAATCATCAAAATAGCACGAAAAATCAATAAATGGAACAAAGGCAATTCAAATCAAAGGAAAATTCAATTAAATGATTAAATGATTAAATAAAGCTTGAAAAGGGGAAAAACACTACAAAATTGATTAAATTCAATTAATGACATAGTTGTTGAAATGAAAAATCAAAATGAACATCTTACCCTTCATGGCTAAATTTAATTACTTTAATTAATTAATAAATACTAATTTCCCTCAACAAAGCAAAAAGGAGACAAAATAGACACAAATCACTCACTTTTGTTGAAATGGTCCAGCCTTTTGAAACCATTTAAATGATTGTCCCCTCCTTGTCCCCCCATTTATGGACAAAGCAAAGCCAATTGACCTTACCCAAGCATAACCATGGTTATCTCACTCTACCCCCTACCCTTGGGGAAATCTTATATATTGAAGGCATTTAGAAGCATAAATCATCCACTCCATATCTTTGAATTGCAACAAAGCTCTGTCAATTTGCATCCACATCACTCACTTATCATTTGTCATTGCTAATTAGCTTAAATTGCATTGATCATAGTAGATTGTTCATCAAATAGAGCTAGAATTTGATAGAATAGATCTAAATTTGCATATCATATAGCTTAATTCTCATCTTTAGAGTGTCACTAGTGAGGATCATAGTTGAGAGCCTCATTTACCACTTTATTTTAGAGATCCATAAGATATTTAGATTAATTGTGCATTATTTAGATTAGTTTGCTTTGAATAGTGTAATTGTCTTTTAAATCTTGTTATTTCATGAAGGTGTAAATCACTCACACATAGTTATCTTCCAATTGTCTAAACAATTAAATTATGAGAGAGAGTAGTGGAAATAGCAACGTAAAGAATTAAATAGGGTAGTGGACCTTCATTATCAGGAAACACTTGTTCAGGAGGAAAAGATAGAACAATTGAGTGAGAAACTTGACAAAATTACATCTTTAATTCCTGACCTGATGGGTTGTAGATCTCCATCACCTGTTTATGCTCTGTTTCTAAAGGAACATTTGTTAAACTATCAAATGACCTCTATTATGCAGGATAGGTCTTCCTCATTACAAGAGCCTACCTAGTTTTCTCAAGCATTCCATAACTCTCCTGCAGCCATTCAAAATCTGTTATGTGAACTTTATCTCCATAACCTAGCAGTCCCTAATGACTGAGTTTGGAATCCCTTGCTTTATGTTGGGGATATTCAACTTAGAGCCCTCATGTCCTAGGTACAAAATGAAATAAGTTGGGACACTCAAGCTAGGGTGTATAGGGATTTGGAATCAGATACTCCCCTGTTTCTAAGGCCTGAAGCTAAAGATCCTAAGACTTACTACTATAATTGGTTAAGGATAGATCCTTCTGACTCAGGTAGTCAGATTATTTACCCAATGAGGAAGGAATCATTCGATGCATATGAGTAGATGATGGATTCTGAACTGCTTGAGGCTAGAAATGCCATTCAGTGGCATTGGAATAGTTTATCAAGAGAGATGAGAAATAGAGAACCGCATTCACCTCTCAATTTTTCTATGGCAACATAGTGCGCCCTTTTTTACATTGCATTGGGAAGGGAAAGAGAGAGTTTTTGGATTTTGTTAACTTTTCAGCCTCCATTGCTACTGTCTCCTTTGCTTGAAAATTCAAAAAATTTGGACAATTTTGATATGCAAAGGGAAAAGGACAAATGGAAGAAGCACAGAGAAATAAAGGGATTCTACTAGAGCCGTGCAGAGGGTGGTACTGGATAGAGAACAGCTACCGACTACAGGTTGACAACCAGATTAAAGAATTTATTTGTTGGAGGATTAGAAAATAGTTAAGCTAGGGGGAATGATGAGACAATATTATGGAGTGTTTTGTTTATGATTTTCTACGAACAAACTTGAATATCTTATGGTTTTCATGAACATTATACAGTCTTTTATGTTTCTAAGTTTTAGTTATATGTATATTTGACACTTATGAAACTTAAGGACAAGAATGGATATATATATATATAGATTAATGAATGTCATGATAAAATCTGGTATCTTTCTTCTCTATCTTTAATGGGTAGATCTCCTGCAGCTATATGACAAGGCCATGTTAAAATAGGGAAACTTATTATAATCTCTGCCTTGGATTTATGTCTTGGATTCTATTATGTTAACCTTTTGCAGGAAGAATAAGTCAGCAAGGAGTGCATACTCAAGGATGAGTGGGTCTTTCAAGGCAGCTAACTGTTTCAGACGATCAATCATAGCTCCACTCCTTCCATCACTTTGTGGTTGCTAATTCAGTCCAAGTTAATCTAGTTGCCACCATTCCTATATTCTTGCAGCATTAAAAGTGGCTTATCTTCTTGCATGAATGGTGTTGTCATTCATATAACTGAAGTTTTTATGATCTATAATGAAGGATCTAGTTTATAGGAGTTTCATTTTCCTAGTTTCTTTTAAATAGGTTGGAAGTGTTGATTCCAAGTTAGTTAGTCATTTTGAGAATTTCATATTGTAACCAGCAATAGAGTAAAAGATACTTTGATAATCTATTGTACTTATATTTCATTTAATGAATATATGATAGTTCTTCATTTCAATCTCTGAGTTATAATTCATTCATACTTCTATGGGGGCCCACACAGGAGATGAATTTCTTGTTCATGTTTTAGTAGGATTCAGTTCAGTTTCTTCAAGTTGTTAAGTATTGTTGTTCCTGCAGCCACTGGTAGCAGAACCATTGACTGTTTCCTGCAGCATAGGTTTACTTCTCAAGCATTATCTATTTACTGTTAAGTTTGTTTCCTCCAACATGAGGTTAATCAATAGTTTTAGTTTCTAGTATAAGCTTCATGTAGCAATAGCTTTTACTTTAGTAGTGATGACTATTGAGAAGAACTAAAGCATAAACTTTGCAGCCATCATCTCAAGTTCACGCTCCCGGATTGATACAATTAAATGAAGTCTAGCATAATGTTCCAAGCAAAAACATGATGATTTGTAGCAATGAATCACTATTAAAGGATGTCCAATCCTTAGGTTTCTAGGATATTATTCTGACTAGTCAGTTGTGTTGAAGTATACATGACAGTATAATGAAAAGGTCTTCAAAGAATTGAATAATGTTTATAAATTGATGTTAAAACCTTCTTCCACACATTTGGAACTTGTTCAAATCAACAACAATGTAAAAATCATGCAAAGAGACATCCAAATGACAGATATAATGTTATCTTAGTCAGCCACAGTCCGTATAGTGCTTGTAGATCCTCCTCTTCTCCCATACAATGGCTTCCACAATACTTAAATGGAATACACCAAGAAGTACCAAATGATGAATTCTCAATTGTTGTAATGGCAAAGCATCAAAACCATCCATTTCTAGAACTTGATTTTGTATAGTCTTAATGATTTTTCTATAGTCCTAATGATTTTTCTTATTTCTTATCTTTTTTCCCTCTTTGATTTCCTATGTTTGTGCTTGATGAAAGGATTTTGAACAGTGTTGACAAAGCATGTTTCTTTTTGTGATTATTTGATTGATCCTCTCACCTTTCCTTACTTTGTAAATTTAATTGTCCCAATCAAGTTTTGCAGTGTGCAACTATTATGCAAGACATTAACTACATTAAATGTCCCAATTAGCCCTACTCGGTAATCGTAAAGCAATAGTTTTTATTAGGTTTCATGTTTTTGATTGTGGGGTTCCATATTGTTTGTTGTTCTTGATAAATTAGGCCCTGAATTTAACTTTTCCCATGTCCGAGTGTGTGCCAATTGTGGATTTCACCTTCTTTTGATGGTATATTTGATTCACTCTATGTGGAATACTATTTTGTTCAATGATTTTTTTCAACTTGATCTTTCATTCATTTTTCATATACATAGAGAAATGGATAGTTCTGAGACTACACATTTCTTGATTTTGCAAGACTACACATGTTGATAAAAAAATGAGCTATCTAATTTAGGTTTACTGTTCATGATTGTAAATGGTCAATATTTTCAATGGTACTCCTTGGTTTATTCCATTTTAAAATAAAAAGGTTTCCATTTTCTATCATGTTTACTTTGTATATAAATACAAAAAAGTTAAGTTTTCTATTCTAAGTGAACAAAAAATCTTAAATTTGAAAAAAATAGAGTTGAAAAAATGGTTGTTTAGTGACTGTATCTGTAGGTTGCAAAAAAATCATCCTTCTTCCATCAACATTCTAGTCAATGCATACACATTGATTTATCATCAACTTACCATGCATCAACTTTCCACCTTGTCCTTAACCAATTAAATTCCATCTTCAATTATCTCTGCACACAATGGATATTAGCCCAACTAGATAAATAAATCATTGTCCTTAGTGTGTCCCAAAGAATAGGGAACAAGGAACACTTTATTTTGGTTCATTTTTGAGACTATCTGAGAAGAGATTTGTTTAACTATCACAATTTGACAATATAGCAAATCAGAAGGGAGTAAAGAACTACTAAATTACTAATAATGTTATATACAAGATACTACTAATACTAGTATTTTTATATTTGACAAATGACAACATTAATGCTAGTATTTTTATATTTGACAGATGACAACATTAATATCTTAATTCAAAGTATAGGAGATAATTTTTTGGTATAATTATAGCCTGAATTTTTGCCCCTGAAGAAAGAGCATGTTTGACAATATCAACCTAGAACAAAATAAGGAGACAATTTCTAGATTGTGGTCTAACTTGAAAATAAAAGGTGATGGAAAATGTTATTGTCCCTACAAAATTTGCAAGGGCTTAAAGACTCAAAGATATCTAATCAAAATAGTTGAGCAACATTGTAGGCAACATGGTCACATTGAAGGGGGAAATGAATTTCGTCCATTGGCATGTATTTCAATATATTATTTTAACAATTATTTACATAAGAAATCAATTGATGATGACATCATGGTCATGGTTAATTTAAGGTCATTATTTTGATATAGGTCAACCACCTTGGGTTTCATGTTATGGACAATGACAATCCAAAGAATGTGGATTTCCAACTGGGGGAACATGGAGCTATGAATATCAAAGCAAAAGATAATGATCCCATGGAAGAAGATGATCCTGCGATAGATAACACAATTGAAGATGATGGTATTGGTACAGCTGATCATGATGATCAAGATGATGGTACTGGCGCAACTAATGATGATGATGAAGAAGATGACCTTGATGTACCTATACTTGAGAAGGCATACAAGCCCCTATATGAAGGATCCCAAATAACTCTTCTTGTTGATGTATTTTTGTTGGTGAACTTGAAGGTTATGAATGGTTTATCCAACGTAGCAATCACACGTATGTTACGGTATGTCATATATGTCATCTTTTTTAGTTGTAATTTTTTTAGAGTTAACAAAGGGTGAATCATGTACTAATTAATATTATTTATATTAATAAATTATATTTTTTGTCATAGGTTGATAGGTGAATGTTTGTTACCACCATCAAACATTCTACCTCACTCGTACTAAGAATTATTTTCCATTGTGAAAGAAATTGGAATGGAGTATCAAACAATACATGCATGTCTGAAAGATCATATTATATATCATAAAAAATATGAATTTGCAACAGAATGCCCTGATTTTCATATTAGTAGATATCAATCAAATAAAACAACAAAAATGGTGCCTCGCAAGGTTCTTCGGTATATTCTCATTTTTCCACGTCTACAATGATTATTCTGGTGCACTAGCTTGGCACAATTTATAGATTACCATGCATGCAATAGAAGTTGAGATGACATTATGTGAATGCCTACGGATGGTTTGAGATTTAAGGAAATAGAGGAAACTTGGCCACACTTTAAAAAGGACCTCGTAATCTCAAGCTTTCATTGACAGTAGACGGTGTCAATCCATTTAGAGAGATGAGATCTATTTACTCGGTGTGGCCTATTTTTGTTATAAAAAATTACATTCCTCCTTGGATGTCTATAAAGAGGGAGCACATAATATTGGCAATGATTTTTCCAAGTATTTTTTCATTTAATAGTCATCTAAATTAATTTATTATAAATACCCCATCAAAATGGTCATAATAATTATGTAATGTTTTTGTTCATTCAACTAGGTAAGTACCAAGTTAAAGATATGAATGTATATATTGAGCCCCTTATTGATGAGTTGTTGGTGTTATGGAATGGAGTCACTATGTATGACATCTCTAGACCAATAGGACAAAGACAATTTCAATTTTATGCAATGCTTGTATGGACAATACATGATGCCCCTGGGCTAACACATTTTTGTGGTATGTTCTCTTGTTAACACCTCTTTTTTGGTATGTTATAGTCCTAACACATTTTTTTATATGTCTGAGTTGTGCATGATAATTGTAATTATTAAAATTAACATATTTAATATAATTATACACGATCTTGTAGGTCTTCAGACAAAGGGAAAATTTACATGTCCAGTTTGTGGTCCAAAGATAAAATCTCATCATTCAAAAAGTTTAGGAAAGTAGGTGTTCGATGACTATAGACACTTTCTCCACAGAAATCATAAGTACTAAATTACCAAAAAACATATTTTCAATGGGAAAGAAGAGACTACATCAAATCCATGGAGAATGTCACCTCGCATATGGAAGTTGGAATACAATAGAATAAATCATTGAGGTGATGTCATTCCATCTGATGGTTTTTGTTTGAAATTTATATTTTGATATTGTGTTTTGTTTATTGATGATGTAATTGATGCTCATGAAGGTCGTCAAGGCATTAATGACCAAATTCCAAAAGGACCAAAAAGTTATCTTACATAATTTAGTAGGTTGTTGTACTATGAGAAACTCTCAATCGTGCATTTGTTTGATGCTATGCATATTGGAAAGAATGTAACAGAGACATTATATAAAATATTGGATGGAAGGCGTGACAAAGACAAAATTGTGAAAATTTGTAGTGACATTAAAGAATCCAACCATGCAATGAAAAATTTATTCGATCAAATAACAATGGAGACTAGATTGATATAAGTGTCATTTCTTTGTTATTATCAGAGCAACAAAGCAATGCTATAAAAGGAGTCATACAAAAAATTTGATTTCCCACAAGATTTGTTGCAAACATAAACAATCTCATATCAAATAAAAGTGAATTTGGGTCAGGGATGAAAACACACGATTGGCATACATTTATTAAGGTAATTCATGTTATTATGTATTCACTATATATTTGTATATTGCCTATAGTTTTCATTGTATTATTTTATAAAATGTTAAAAAGATCAGTTTACAATTATTGCAGTACGTTCTACCTCTATCTCTTCCACACCACTTCGACAACAGTGTCAAACAAGTTATATATGATCGTGGAAAATACATGAGGTGGTTTTCATTAAAATAAATCAATAAAGAAGATATAAAATATTGGAAGAGAAAAAAATCCTCATCTTATGTGTAAAATGAAAAAGTGTCTACCTTCAACTTTTTTCAATGCACAAGAACACTACCTCATGCATCAAGTTGAGGAGATTGAATTGTGTGGACCTATAGAAACTAGGTCAATGTGGATGGTTGAGAGGCACTTGAAATTTTTGAAGGGCTTGGTTCGACAAAGAGCACATCTTGAGGGTTCTATGGTGGAGGGATATATGGTATACCAGACCATGGTGTACATTAGTGAATATCTTCCTAAGTTTGCAGCAAAGATCCATGTAGATCATATTTGGGATCCCAACTCCATTAACAAATTTGAAGGTGAGTACTTGATGGGGAAAGGTTGATTGAGGAAAGTGAGAGGTAATTATAAGATGTTATTGTAGTAATCAATTCTTATTACTCGTAAATATAAGTTTTTTCTAATTGGTCTATTTTTTTAATATAGTTGGTCGAGAGTGAGATGCACTACATTTGTATATTGTGAATAATTTTGATTGGATGACGGTATGGATTGAACGATGTTAATAAAATGGCCACTCATTAACATGGGAAGGTGTTGCTTCATTGGTTAAAGAAGCTCATTGTAATGGAGATTTCAATGTTACACCAATGGTAATTGATCTAGCATATGGTTTAAAAGGTAGATATGTACGTAAAAAATTATTAATCATCATGACCCATATGTTTAATATTAACTCACGATGCAAATAATTTTCACACTCTAGAAAAATTGCAGGTCAAGCACCACAAAGCTATGTACTATCATGGCCACAAATTTTGCATTAAAAAGTTGGATGACATGAAGAAAACTTGTGATTCTGGGATAACTATAGTCTTTGAGGTCACTAATTTTTCATCTAGAAATGACATACATCCTCAACAATCTCAAAATTGATTCTATGGCATCTTGGATGGTATAGTTGAGTGCGACTTTAACTCCTTCAAATTAGTTATATTTGTCATCAAATAGTACAGGCTACGACTGAATCAAAATGATCCTGATAGAACTGTTATTGAACATGATAATGAATTTACAATGATTAATACAAGGTCATTTGAGCCAGTTGGAGATGAGCTCTATGTTCTTCTAAGCCAATGTGAGCAAGTGTTTTACTAAGAGGTTCCACATAAACTGGGTTGGTCATTTGTTGGTAAACATGATCCAAGAGGAAAGCCAATAAGTATAATGTGATGGAAGAAAAAGAAGAAAATGAAAATGATGATGATGATGATGATGATGATGATGATGATGGTGATGGTGATGATGAATAAGAAGAAAATGATGATGATGAAGAAGATGATGATGATGAAGAAGATGGTGGTGGTGGTGGTGGTGGTGGTGGTGGTGTTGATGATGATGATGATGATGATGATGATGATGATGATGATCAATGACATGATTGAAATGTACAATGTATGTGATTTGATTATTTATATTGATTAGTATACATATTTATTATTGATTTATTGATGTATTCAACTCTAATGCCATGGTATAATTAATTCATTATGTTCAATTCTAATGATTACAAAATATGTGATTTATGATACACATGTTTCAATTATTACTCAAATATTTAATGATGCTCAATTAATTGGTGTTGATTACGTGTATATATTTTGTGTGATTGTCACCCTTTGTGGAAACGGGCAATTGACTACACACATGGGCGTTGCCCCTTTTGTTGACGATCTTGCATTCCACACATAAGGTAAAGACAAGGAATTAAAAAATATACAATTAATTCATTGTGTTCAATTCTAATGATTACAAAATATGTGATTTATGATACACGTGTTTCAATTATTACTCATATATTTAATGTATTTATTATTTAAGAAATTACCAATGTATTGCTTATGATGCTCAATTAAATGTTGTTGATTACATGTATATATTTTGTGTGATTGTTACCCTTTGTGGAAACGAGTAATTGACTACACACATCGGCACCTCTTCTATTGACGATCTTGCATCTCACACATAAGGTAAAGACAAGGAATTAAAAATTATATAATTAATTCATTGTGTTCAATTCTAATGATTACAAAATATGTGATTTATGATACATGTGTTTCAATTATTACTCGTATATTTAATGTATTTATTGTTTAAGAAATTACCAATGTATTTCTTATCATGCTCAATTAATTTTTGTTAATTACATGTATATATTTTGTGTGATTGTCACCCTTTGTGGAAACAAGAAATTGACTACACACATCATCACCCCTTCTATTGACGATCTTGCATTCCACACATAAGGTAAAGATAAAGAATTCAAAAATATGCAATGATTCTGATGAATTCATATTGTTCATATTGTCTTTTATGTAATTTGTAGCATACGTATCATGTAATTTTTAGCTAACTTAAGATAAATGATTCACATATGTAGGAAATTTAACCCCTTTTAGGAGGATCCTGCATAGTGACATGAATCAGCAAGTATAAGTCAATACGCCCTATAGAAATAGTTTATTAATTGTTTGCTTTCTCTTTACACCCATCTTCATTGACTGGTTTAGTAATAAGGTATTAACTTTCTCATGATTTAACACTACTACCCTCAACATCAATTTTAGGGCCGACTTCATCAACATTACCCTCATTTAGCAAAATATCTTGTTCCTTACCAACTATATATCTCATTTGATGGACTGAAGGAACCACCAAATAGGTACTTGTCAGATCTGTCTTCCTTGAGTGAGGGAAATGCAAAAATAGAAGATGAGAGTTTGACATGTAGTAGGCCTAAAATAGGGAGATCAATTAGAGGTCAAAAAATTAGAAGAAAATTCAATAAACGCATGCAATTTTTCCTTGTTGAAGGGCGTCATATTCTTACGATGATGAGACCAAAGGTGACATTAAGGTGCCCTTGAGGTACACACATCTTCAAAAAGAATGGGTATCCAAGGAACCACTACAACATTTGGGGTCAAATTTTGACACCAATTTGTGATGCCACTATAATTTGTGTTTGTTTTTTGTATTTTTTTTGTAAGTGCCCCCAACGGTGTCTTAATAGTAATGATGACATCATAATTGCAACACCCCTTTGGTTATAAACAAAAAAAAGAAAAAGAAAGTGTCATTTGTAATTTTTGTGAATTCGAAGAGCTACTGCGAAGATGGCATTGCACTTTTGCATGACATGAAGAGGGCATTCAAGTTTGGCGTGCGCGAAGAGGCCAACACCATGTGGGAAGAGGGCACTGGCACTTGAGGTAGGCATTCGAGCTTTGTCTTCTCATTAACTTAATTTCATTTTAATGGTCTTTGTTTATTTAATGGCACAATATGAATGTTAATAGTGGCATTGTTTACATCTTAGCATTTGGAATTTTTGATGACCTGTGAGCTTTGAGAGCTAGGGCATCATTGCTATTACCTTCAAGGCATTGTGTGAAGTGTTTGATCTCTCTTTATTTGTTTTGTTGTTGATATTCACTATGTGGTACTCCCTATTTATGATCATTTCATGAGAAAATGTCTTGGTGGCTCGCGGGCTGCAAGCTAGGGCATCATACATTGTTTATGAGATCACTATTGAATACTAGCATTGTTTACATCTTTTCATTTGAAATGCTTGATGACCCGCGAGGTTTGAGAGCTAGGTCATCACTATTATTACCTTCAAGGCATTGTGTGAAGTGTTTGATCTCTTTTTATTTTTTTTGTTATTGATATTCACTATGTGGTACTCCCTATTTATGATCATTTCACGAGGAAATGTTTTGAAGGCTCGCGGGATGCAAGCTAGGACATCATACATTGTTCATGAGCTCACTATTTAATATTGGCATTGTTTACATCTTTTCATTTGGAATGATTGATGACCTATGAGCTTTGAGAGCTAGGGTATCATTTCTATTACCTTCAAGGCATTGTGTGAAGTGTTTGATCTCTTTTTATTTGTTTTGTTGTTGATATTCACTATAAGGTACTCCCTGTTTATGATCATTTCATGAGGAAATGTCTTGATGGCTTGCGGGCTGCAAGCTAGGGCATCATACATTGTTCATGAGCTCACTATTTAATACTGGCATTGTTCATGAGCTCATTGTTTAATATCTATCCAAGCCATGTAAATGGTACCAAGCCAACCCAATCAGCCAATAAAATGTTGTTAGAAAGTAAAGTCCACCAAGATAACTGAGAGGGGGGGTGAATCAGTTATCAGATAATTATAAATTTTATCATCTTCAACAGCATTAAACCATATAAGCAATATAATTACCAACCATAGAAAGATATTCATACACAATTACACAATAACACAAGATATGTTGACTAGGGAACCTCTTGATCAAAGAGTAAACCCCAGTGGGAATGATGCCCACAAAAGATGCACTAATATGAATATTCCTTGTGAAAGGATGGACTCTATTAGGAGTCTTATGAAATACATTCAATACATATAAATCCCTGTTAGGAGATTTTGAATCCCTGTTAAAAGATTCTAACCATGTTAAGAGTTATGGAAGACAGAAGGACCCACTGCCCAAACAGCTTCAGGGTAAGATCACTGAACTCATTATCCAAATAATCTTTGCATTATTCAACAGAATAATATGTGTAGACTAGGCTATTTGTATCTGTTTTAAAAGGTTAAGACAAGCAAACATTAGGTTTTAATCTAACATTATATCAATTCAAAATAAAAACATCTAAGCTAAGCCACCTCAGATAGAGTCTAAACAGGTGCACCCAAGCACTGTTTGATTTGCTCTTGCTTAGGGGATGTGGGTGTGCTCTCTAAGCTCTTGGAACATACTCTAATGCATTATAAGATGATTTGAGACTCATGAAAACCTCAAAAAGTGGCACAATATTGGGTAGAACACCCAAAATTGCCCTTAAAGCTTCAAGAACTCAAATATTTATGCAAAACTAAATGCTTAAACAGATTTTAAAACTCAAAATAAGTGTGAGAATGATGCATAAACAATAATGAAACTAAGTTAATCCATTATGGCTAAGCTATGATGTGATAAAAAAGTTTGAAGAAAACAAATGAAATCTAATAATTAGTTGATTTTAAGCTATGATCTAACATGAAAATGGCATTATAAGATTACTATTACTTGAAAAGAAATTGGATGGATTGCTCTTAGAAATGAGGGTATTTATAGGATTTTTTAAGGGGTTAGGTTAGGGTTTGGGGTAAGGTTAGGGTTTGAGTCAAAGGGGATAAGGATGAAGACTTTCTAGAAGAGTCTAGGCTTTTCTAGGGATAATAGGAATTTAGGAAATAAATAAAGATTTATTTATCTTAAAGGCTTTAATGAATTTTGAGGCTCATTAGGGTTAGGGTTTGACTAGGAGTCAAAGGAGACTTAGATTAGCTTAGGGAAAGTATATAATTTCCCCTAAATGGGTTTAGGGAAGGATTAGGAAAGTTCTAGAAGAGTCTAGAGTTTTCCTAGGGTAATTTAGGGATTGAGGATTAATATTTAATTTTAATTAAATATTTTGAGTTGAGATTAGGGTTAGAAAATGATGAGATTAACTTTTAATCAAAATTAAAGAGGGATTAGAAGATTCTAGAAGAGGTTAGTGGTTTTTAGGAATTTGGAAAGGTTTTGGGCAAAAAATAAATTAATTATTTATTTTTTGGATTTTGGGTCAATTTATTAATTAAATAATTAATAAATAGGGGAATGGTGTTTAAATAAGATTTAAACATTTTTGGGAGGGATTCCTTAATTAAATATTTTTAATTAAGGTAAGGAGATTTAATGGCATAAAAATTAATTAATTAATTAAGTAATTAATTAATTAACAAATGATGATGTCATCAGGAGTTTTTCAGAAAATAAAAATACTTTATTTTCTAAAAAAAATTTAGGTGTCTACATTTTGCCCCTCTCTGATGCGATGCCGCAAGTGGCATGGCATCAAAGACAAGAAAATAAGATGTCTAATGCTAGAATTTAGAGGAATAAGGGGTTGTGCCCCCTCGAGAAAATAATGCAAGGAGTAAACATTGTGGAATTTTCTTGAAAGGAAACAAAGAAGGAAGGACCTAGGAAGAAGGGGAGATAAATAACCAAGCTTCCAAGAGAAAAGATGGGTGAATGTAAGATGAGATGGAATGCAAGATTCAGGATGTAGCTATATGAGGATGCAAAATGCAAGATTAATCTATATGATGCAGAATGTAGGGGATTTGGGAAAGCTCCAAGTGCAAATGTGGAGAGCACAACCTAGTTTAATATAGCAATGCTAGAGACCATGCCATAGATACTGGGATCACGAGGCCTTGTCACCAGTGTTGCAAAGGACTAACATGAAAAAGACACACAGGGTTTCCCCAGCATCACGCATGAACCCAAGAGGAAGCATGGTGGAAATGATGCGGGAGAAACCACAAGCAAATGACATTTTCCAAGTGCACCATGTAACCCAGAAGATCACATGTGAGATGTGCAAGGGTCACATCTGACTGACTCACAGGCAAAATCAAAAGATCAAAAGACCATGCCCCAGATTGTCTGCATTCGCAGCACACCATGATATAAAGGATTGTGGCGACGTTGAATTAGAGAAACAACAAGAAGTCGTAAAAGATTAACAAGATCCAAAGGACAAAATCCAAGACCAAAATGACAACTCCAAAAAGACATCCTTTGCCAAGGAGAGAGATTTGATGTGACTAATGTGAGTGAGGATGGGAAGATTGTTCTGAACGTGTGGAAGGATGCATCGACACAGACCTGGTGTGATGGGTGAAAGATTAGGTCTGACAAGAGGAAGGATACATCCTCAAGGACTTACTGATTGATGAGAGAATGAGTGTTGTTGTTCGCGGGCAAATGATGAAGTCAAAGAATAATCACGGTGATCAAGAAGAGTCGATAATTGATGTCACTGAAGTACAAGGTTGGGTAGGACAATGTGTTCTGATCAAATGCTGTTGCAGGACTGACAAGGACTATGTACAATAAAAAGGGATGATATGTACAATGGATGGAAAAAGATATACAACTGATATGTACAAAAGCTCAGGATTTGGGATAGAAAAATTGCACTATATAGGATATGGTACAAGAAGGATTGTGCTATACAGGATATGGTACAAGATATGTGCAGGCGAGATTTGTGGATTTACTTGAGGATTATGAAAAAGAGGAATGCTGGGGGATGGTGGATGGGGATGGGGATGGGTGAAAAAGGACTAGGATGTTGGGATGGAGGGACGGGAGTTTGATAGATAATGACTCGGTCCACTATGTATGGCACCTATTTGCCAGGTTTTCACCAACATACTTGTCCAAGGTGCTTGAATTGCCAAGTTTTCACCATTGGATGATTATTTTCTTTTTCTTTTTTTGCTTTTTTTTCTTTTTTTTTTCTTTTTCCAATTTTTATGGATTTTCTAAATATGTAGGATCTGGTTCAGGCATAGAACCTCTTCAAATGTATGATGTTGATTGGATCATTCAAAGGCTCACCTTCTGGTGTAGATAGCTGATAGGCGCCAGAGCCAAAGCATGTTGTGACAACATAGGGGCACAGCCAAGTAGGCTCAAACTTGCCTTTCTTTTCTTTGTTTGCTTGGACCTTCTGATTTTCTTTGAGGACCATGTCACCAACCTAGAATTGTCTAGGATGGACCTTCTTATTATAGCTCCTTTTGAGTTGATTCTAGTATGCAACCAGGTGATCATATGCTTGTTGTCTCTTTTCGTCTAACAGGTCTAGCTGTGTGAGACGGGCCACACGATAGTCTTCATCAGTGGTGTAGTTCTTCATGGACACTCGCAATGATGGGAGCTCAACCTCAATCAGCAGAATGGCTTCGGCACCATATACAAGGGAATATGGGGTGGTGCTTGTGGGAGTGCGATAAGAAGTGTAGTAGGCTTAGAGGGTAGGATTGATTTGGAGGTGCCAGTCGCGACCAGAATCATTAACAACCTTCTTAAAGATTTTCAAGATAGATTTGTTGGTTGCCTTAGCTTGGCCATTTCCTTGAGGGAAATATGGACTAGAGAAATGGTGATGGATGTGGAATCTGGCACACAGATCATCCACATGCTAGTTTTCAAAAGGTGTGCCATGGTCTGTGAAGATGGTAGATGGTATGCTGAAGCAGTAGATGATGTGGTAAAGGATGAACTTGGATATTTGGATGCCAGTAGTTAGGGTGAGAGGAATCACTTCAACCCATTTGGTGAAGTACTTTTTGGCAGTTATTATGTACTTGTGTCCATCTGAGGAAAGGGGAGTGATTAAGCCAACAAGGTCAAAGCCCCAACATGAAAATGGCCAAGGTGGTGCAATGGGCTGCAAGTCTTGTGCTAGTGCATGAATCAGATTTGCATGTTGCTAACATGGTAAACATTTTCTAACAAATTCACAAGCATCATGTTCCATGGTTGGCCAATAATACCCAACTCAAACCAACTGCTTGGCTAGAACCATGCCACTTGTGTGGGCACTGCAAATTCCAGCGTGGACCTCTTGTAAAGCTAGGATAGCCTCGTTCGAATCTAAACACCTAGAGAGGATATTGTGATACCCTCGATGATAAAGGGTGTTGGCTACAAGAGTGTAGCGGGAAGCTCTGTGAATAAGGTTTTGGCGTTGGTTGTTGGTGAGATGGGGAGATATGATACCATTTTTTAGATATGCATGGATGTCGTGGTACCACGGGGACTGAGGACCAACCAAGACACACACCATTTCTGCATCGATGTTCTCATAAGCTAGCGTGTGTAGCTACTCAACTAGGAATTCATACTGTGATGTGTCATGTGGGATTTCTAACAAGGATCCAATAGTTGCCATTACATCGGCCGCTTTGTTCTAAAGTCTTGGTATCTGTGTGAATTGTAGATTCAGGAAATGCTCTTTCAGTCTGTCCACTAGTTCTTTGTAGGGTAGCAACTTGTCGTCCTTTATCTGATATTCATCTAGGACTTGCTTGATAATCAGTTGTGAATCTCCAAACACTTGCAATTCTATGATATTCCACTGAATGGTTGTTTTGAGACCTAAGATGAGTGCCTCATATTATATAATGTTGTTAGTACATGGGAATCCCAACTTGAATGATTTTGGAATTTAGTCACCTTGAGGTGTGACGAATAGGATTCCTACCCTTGATCCATGCGATGTGTAGGAGCCATCAAAGTATAGTTTCCACATGGGTTGTTCTTCGATCATACATAAGTGTTCATCTGGGAATTCCATGATTAGCAGATAAGCATCCACCAATGGTGCCTCTGCTAGCTGATCAGCAATGACTTGCCCTTTGATTGCTTTCTAATCTATGTACTGGGTGTCAAACTCGCTAAGTAACATGACCCATTTTGCCATATGGCCTGTGAGAGTTGTCCTTGATAATAGATACTTGAGTGGGTCTACTTTTGAAATGAGCCTGAGTGTGTGACTGAGCATGTAATTTCTAAGCTTTTGAGTGGCAAAGACCACTGCAAGGCATGCTTTTTCCATGGGTGAGTAATTAAGCTCATAGCCGACAAGAGTTCGACTGATGTAGTAGATGGCTCTCTCTTTATTTTCATCAACATGTTGAGCCAAGAGTGCCCCCAGTGTTGTAGCGATTGCCGAGATGTAGAGTATGAGAGGGTGTCCTAGAACTGGTGGTACTAGGATTGGAGAGTTGGCTAGATACTCCTTGAGCTTATCAAAGCTTTTCTGACATATGGGATCCCATTTGAAGCTTGTGTTTTTGCATAAGAGATGTGTGAAAGGTTGGCACTTTTCTACCAATTGAGAAATGAACCAATGCACTAATTGAAGCTTTCCTTGTAGGCTTCTGAGTTGTCTGAGTGTTTTTGGTGGAGGCATTTATGTTATTGCTTTAACCTTTTTGGGGTCGATCTCTATGCCTCATCGTGATACTATGAAACGTAGAAGCTTTCCAGATGTAACACCAAAGACACATTTCTTTGGATTGAGTTTCAAGCCATAATGATGTAAGCGATCAAACACACTCTCAAGAATGTTTAGGTGTTCACCTCCTATTTTAGATTTTGCAAGAATGTCATCCAAATAGTCTTCTAGGATCTTGTGGATCATGTCATGGAAGATTGTTGTCATCGCTCTTTGATATGTGGCTCTTGCATTCTTTAGCCCAAATGGCATCATGTTGTAGCAAAAGGTACCCCATGGAGTTGTGAATGTTGTTTTATGTTGATCTACTTCTGCTATATGAATCTGATTGTAGCCTGAAAAGCCATCCATGAGAGACAACATTTCATGACCCGCTGTAAGATCTACAATCATGTCTATATTTAGTAGAGGGAAATAATCTTTAGGACATGCCTTGTTCAGGTCCCTAAAATTTGTGCATATTCTAATGTCTCCTAAAGGCTTTGTGATAGGCACCATGTTGGAGATCCAATCTGAGTAATCTATAGCTCTGATAATCTTGGCTTGGAGGAGTTTTTCAAGCTCTGCTTTGACTAATAAGGTGACTTTTAGATGCATTTTCCTCAGCTTCTTCTTTTTTGGCTTGACATTAGGATCCACTGCTAGATGATGAACGAAAAGTTTAGGATCAAGCCCAGGCATGTGTGCATATGACCAAGAAAAATTTATAATTGATTCTCTAAGGAGCACAATCAAAGACATTTCTTCACCCTCTGTCAGATTGGCCGCAATGTAGGTGATTCTTGGACATTCCTCTGTACCCAATTTGATTGGCTTGGTTTCTTCTATGATGATAGGTGACTGCTCAGGTCTTTAATCCTGGATAGGAGGAAGAGGCAAGGCTTCATCTTCTAGCACTTGAATTTCCAAGTTTTCACTAGAAGATATGCTCTTTATTTTTACTATTTTGGAATCAGAATGTGCCCTAGAAGGGTTTTCACATAAAGACTCATGTTTTACCTTTTATATTTCTCTTTTGTAGCTAAAGCTTGCCTCCTCCCTGAAGTATCCTTCTAGGTCAAGCTTATATATGTGAGTTGACTCTGAATCCTAAACTAATTGTAGGTCTGATGCCCCCATGAACTCTAGGAGTGCTTCCGTGCTCTGGAACTCATCGATGTGTATGATACTTGGTTAGTCCCAGTCTATGAGTTGAGGGTGAATGAGGGAAAGTTCTATGAGATTGATGGCGAGTTGTTGGAGGACAAAAGTTCCCATGAGGGTGTCATCATCAAAGATATCATCATAGGATCTAATTTCTTTCTCTTCAGGGATGTCTTCAATTTTTATGAGGTCATCCTGGCTATCCAAGAGGGGAACGCTAGTCATGTTGGTGCCCCTAGTTGTGGTATTGGGCCCTTGTATATGCAGGTGAGGGGTATTAAAGCCAAGACCCTGATATTGAGGATTCTTTGATGCTATGAGAGGGTCTTTGCTTTCGCCTTCTTGTGGTCCTAGACCACCACCTTGGTAGTTCCATTTCTCAGTAGTGTACTTGTGTGATTGTGGGTATTTATCCTTGAAGTAGCCAAGAAGTTGAGTATCAGGTGGTGGGGGATCTTTGTACAACCACCTATTGATGTCAATATCCATCTCTTGACTCTTTATGTTCCCATGGGATTCAAAAGTCATAGGTCCCATTCTCTTGATTTTATGATGCTCTTCAACAGGCTTCCTTTGGTGACTCAGGTGCCCTTGGGTATGTGGATCACATGGGAGGGCCCCTACAGAAAATGCATCATGTAGGCTATATTCACCACAGCCCTGGTTATTGATCTTGATGGAAGAGAGGGTGGAAGCAAGGATGGCCTCTGGATTACAATGGGATCGGGAGGAGCTAGCAACAGAAAAGCCAATGTTGGTTCCAGGACAGTGAGTGGAATGAGAGAATGATGCTTCCATCGCACGATAGTATGTGAAGGGTTGGGGGTCAGCATGGATGGTAACCTCAGCACCTTGATGCAGAAATTTGAAGCACTGATGGTAAGTAGATGGTACAGCCTTGATGGAATGGATCCATGGTCAGCCTAGGAGGATATTGAATGGTAGGTCAAGGTCAACAACATGGCAAATGGTATCTTGTGTTGTTGGGCCTAGCTGAATAGGCAAAGTAATAGTATCTTTAGAGGTACACTCCAAGTTGTCATAGGCTTTGATAGTGATTACTTCATGTGATATATCAGCCTTCGTGAACCCAATTTGTTGAATGAATTTGAGAGTACATAGGTTTAGGGCCGAGCCATTATCTATTAAGACCTGTTTGATGGCAAAGTCTCTGACCATGATGGTGATGTAGAGAGGGAGAGTTTGGTCAGGTGCAACATCTGGTATGTTAGATGTTTTGAAGGATAAAGCACAAGCTACGGATAGATGTCCCACAAGGGTCTCGAACTGGGTGGTGTTAATGTCTATGGGGACATGTCCTTCTTTGAGAGCTCGGTCAAGGATCTCCTAATGGAGGGGTGAAGTGCAAAGAAGGTCCAAGATGGAAATTTGGGATGGTGTGTACCCAAGATGTTCTATGAGGTTGTACCATGTATTGTGTGCATTATGTGTTGGCCTTGGACGGGCACCAACGACAGTTATCCGGCCTCTGCAAGTGGTAACAGCACATTGACTATCTGCTCCTCTGACATGGATGGTATTGACTGTGGGCTCAACTTGGTTTAGACATCCAAAAATATTATCATAATTGATATAGGTAGTAATGTGATCTTCTTGCTTGCCTTTGCCATGATTTTGGGGATGATTGGTAATATCTTGGTTCTTCCTAGCATTGTGTTGTGGGAACACATTCTGATAAATTTGCAGATTGACATTTGGCAAGGCTTGAGCAGGTGTGTCCACTTGGATCTCCTTTTGGTCAATGAGATCTTGGATGTAGTTTTTGAGTCTCATACACTTCAGGGTAGTGTGTCCTTTGACATGATGATAATCATAGTACTCATGATCTTTGTACTAATCAGGCTTGGGAGTGGTATCGTCAACTGGCTGGATTAGTGGATATGTGATCAAGTTGGCCTTGGCCATTCGATGAAAGATGACATCCAGAGCTTCACCCAATGGTGTGAAGGTCTTCTTTGGATATTTTTAAGCTCTAGGCTTGTTTTGATTAGGAGCAGCATTGACGGTATTGACCTGATTGTTTGGATTACCTTGATAAGCTTGATGGGCTTACTGCTGATAATTCTACTAATTATTCTGAGAATGATATTGTGGCATGGGTTGCTGATGGACTTGAGGAGGTTGCTGATAGACAGGCACTTGTTGTTGTTGGTATGCAGGAGTTGGTGTAGGACTAGCCATGACAAATTGAACATGCTTGGTATCAGTGGCTCCATCAATAACAACGTTCTTATTACAATTCCAATAATAGGATTTATCATTGCTGGGTTTATTTTGGGAATCATTTTTGAATTGTTGGATCGTGCCTTCATCTAGGAGGGCCTTTTCAATACCTATCCCCTTGCTCTTGATATCTTGATAGGTTTGGAGACAATTCATCTACATGAAATGGGATAGCTTAGGATGCAGATTATCAATAAAGATTTTGATCAAATGCTTTTCAGGTGGCTGGTATGATAACCTGCTGGTAAGGTTCTGCCATCATTGCAAGTATTCTTCTAGGCTTTCTCCTTCTTTATGTTTTGAGTTGCAGAGGTCTAACAAGGTCAACTCATTATCAACATTGTGGGCATAGTGGGAAATGAACTTCTCAGAGAGTTCAGCAAAAGTTGTGATAGTCCCACATGGTATTTTGTAGAACCACTCAACAGCAGTTCCTCCCAAGCTTTTGGGGAATAGGCGTAAGAGATAGTTATCACTGTAAGCCACTTCTTGGCATGCCATATAGAATTCTTTAATATGGTTGACTAGATCTCCTTTCCCTAATATTTATCAAATTTAGGTGTCTCAAAGTGTTTGGGGAAAGGAATAGCGGCAATGGATCGGTCAAATGGGTAAGGACACACCTCTTCGAACTTGAAGTTTTTATTCTCGGTACCAGTTTGAAGCTCTTTAAGAGCATTCTTCATGGCTTCCCACTCGGCATTCACTAGTGTTTGAGTGGGTATTCCCATTTGAGGTGGGTATTGTGGAGTGGGATATGGAGATGGCCCAGCGGGATAGGTGGATTGGAGTGGATTTTGGAGTGATGTCTGCTGGGGAGGATACTGCTGAGATGGTGTGGGGGGATATTGTGGTGGTGGATATGAGACTGCTTGCTGGTGTTATGGGATGACGGGGACTTGTTGCTATGACTGATAGGAGGAAGCTTGTTGTTGCTAGGGAATGATGGGGGTTTGTTGTTGTGACTGGAAGCATGGTTGTTGTGGGGGAGGCTGGTGGAATGATGTTGCTTGCTGGTAGGATGGCCCTTGCTGAACTTGGCTTTGTAGTTGGCTAATATAGGTTGGGTGCATTCCTACATTGCTTAAGGGTGGAACTGATGTAGGAAAGCTTAAAGAAAAGGGTGGCTGGGCAAGATAACTTGTGAAATTGGATGAACTTTGTTGCTAAGGTGGAGGAACTTGCTGAAAAGCACTAGGTGCTGGGAATGGATAGTTTGTGAAAGATGAAGCTGGTGGAGGTTGTGATGGTTGTTGTGGTGCTGCTGGTGGGAAGGTGGCTTGCTAGTTTGCAAACATGGATGTAGGAGAGTGGGTTGGTATGCCAAAGGCTTTCATGTCTTCTTGAGTGAGGCCCCAATGAGAACCAATGTGAGGTGGGAATTGTGTTGTAGATAATGCTAGGAAGGTAGATGTGATGGGAGTTTGGGACATGAATGGTGGATTTGAAAAACCCATGGAAGGCATTCCTATGGTGAAGGCATTTTTTTGGGCTTGTGCCTGGGTAGATGCTTGTTGGGGGGGAAAGGAAGAGAACATTTGCATTCCCCATGAAAAGGGTGATGTTGATGCGAAAGCTTGCTGAGTATGAAAGGGGAGTGGTTGTGTTGCCCCTGGAATAGATGACACTGATGTGGAGGCTTGTTGGGAGAAAGAGGGAAATGATTGCGTTGACCCTAAAAAAGATGGTATGGATGCAGAAGCTTGTGGAGTGAAAGGAAAGGACATTTGTGTCCCTCCCGTCATGAAAGGTGTGGATGTAGAAGCTTGTGAAGCAAGGGGGAAGGATGATTGCATCCCTCCTGGAAAGAATGGTGTTGATTGGCCTATGGAAGATGGTGGAATTACTTGTGTAGAGGGATGTGTAAGAGGTGGGAGTTGATTTTGTGACAAGCGTTGGATTTGTGCAAGAGCTTCGGTGGCCATGGCAGATGATGAAGTACCTGTGATAGGGAATGGAGCAGATGGTGTTATAGCTTGTGTTACGGGACTGGCAAAGCTTCCTTGCAAAAGAAGGGGAATGGTGGAGGTTTCTTGAGATGTTTGCAAGGTTGGACCAAGGAATGGTTGGATGAATGAAGAGTATGCTTGTGCTGGGATTTGGATAGTGCTTATGGGAATACGAGGATGAAGATATGGTGGAATGGGAGTATGCCTTTGTGCAAAGTTAGTGAACATGCTTTGCTAATTTTGGGCCATGAGTGTATTGACTACTGGTGGATTCTCTAGATGACTCACAAATGTTTCTATTGCCAGAGGAGCTGAGGGGATATTGGGATCTTCCCATGCATTGCCAGTTTGTATTTGGGGATCATAGGTTACCATCACATTGGTAAAAATGTTGGGATCATACGAGTTGGTGATTGGATAAGGATTCATGTTCCTTCGCTTCCTAGATCCAGATCTTGTCTCGACAGGCATGGAGATGCAGATGCTAGATGGATGAAAGATGGTCCTAAAAGACTCTATGAAAAGATGGATGCAAGCTAAGAAACTTCTAAGGATGGATGAACTTATAGAATGTAATGCAAGGATTGGTGGGATGCTTGGATATGGATCAAAGATGGCAGAAGATTGGATGGAAGATGGTGACAGATTAGTAAAATGTTTGGCGATGATGGAGGCTTGGTGGGATGCTCTGATTTGGGTCAAGATTGGGTGGAGGATTGGTGGGATGCTGGTGGAAGATTACTAAGTGTCAACAATGAGCTGCTATTTTTCCCGATGGAGGATAGGATTTGGCCAACCTAGGATAGACTAATGATCTTCGGTCAACTGGATTCTTATCAATGCAAGCCAATCTCTTGCTCAAGATGATGAGGTTATGCAAGGAAAAGTGGGATTTCCTTTAGACAATGCTCTGTCAAAAAGGGGATGATTTCTGATTTAGGATAGGAGATGGAAACAACTCAAAGGTCTTAAACACTAAGTGCTTGTGGATTTGGATCTCTGGATTTGGTGCAAAGGATGGTGGGTTCTGATTTGGATAATGGATGCTAGATTTGGATCAAGGATTTGGGATTCTAATTGATGGATTGCTAATGGAAGGATGGTGAAGGATGATGAAACAATGCTCTTTCTAAAAAGGATGATGCAGATGCAACAGGGATGGATGATCTATGATGCTGCTAGGAAGATGATGATGAATGCAACTAAGGACTCTAGGATGTAACTAAGGTTTGGTGATGCAGGGATGAAACTAGGATGAAACTGGGATGAAGGATTGCCGAGATAGGATTTTGAGATCTGAAGGTAGAATAGGACATGTGATGGATCTACCTAGTCCTCTCCTTCAAGATTGACATAGCGATGGTTCACTCAAAATCGGTAGGCAAACTATTTGACTCTTGCGTTATAGCCAATATTATCAAGTCTTTCTTGATATTTTTCTTCTGCTTGGGTTGCTTGGATAGAGGATTGATGGATCTTAAGGTTTCTCTCTACAACTTTCTTCTCTTGATAGTCTTTGGATTTGGGTAATTTAGCTTTCAGATGTTTGATCAAATTGGGCATAACTCGAGGAAATTTCTGATAGTTTGGTTTGAGAAAAAAAGCTTTTGGATACCTGATTTCTGCAAGACTTTCTAAGTATCAATTTTGTAGCTTGGTTTAATGCTCTCCAATGGCAAAGGATAGATTTTAAAAAGATTCTTGGAAAAGCAATCTCCATAAGGGACAAAGCAACCTTGTGAGATACAAACAGGATAACTGACTTTGATAAAGCTTTGAAAAGTTTATGTTCCAACAATGTTTTCATGAAGTATTTGATTGTCAAGCACTTCAAGAAGATCTACCTAAGGAAGGTGAGTATCAAAATCACTTTCCCATAGCTTGGTACCCCCTAGAAGGGAATACAAATGGTGAGTAATCTTGAGGTGACCCGGTAAACCCCTTGGAATCGGTCCTTGCACAAGGATTTTGATACTTTCAGATGTAGATAGGGTAGCCTCTATTTTATCAGGTTTTTAATAGTTCCATGGAGTCTCCATAACCAGTTATGTTGACCACCCATGACTCACTTAAGAGCCTAGCCAACAACATTGGGGGAGGAATATTTACCATCCCCAGTCACTGTATTTGGCACAAACGCCCGTGGATTAGGAGATATAAGTGAGTACTTTTTGCCTTCACTTTATTTATATACCGGCCAGGGGGGATACTGGTTTGAGGTTGTTCTCCAGAGAGGAAGCACTTTTCTCCCTAGACAAGCCTCGCTAAAAGTAAAACAAGTGAACTTGTCCAAGTTCAAATGTTCTACATTGCTTATTCTAACAAGGATTTCCAAAAAATGTAAAGCTCCTAGATGCACACCAAGCAAGTTGTTCTTTCCCAAATTGAATTAAGTGTGATTTGATTTTGAATAGTTGAAGACACAAGTGTTTAGGTTTTGATTTGTTCTTTCTCCAAAAGACTTTCAAGAATTTGCAGTTGCTTTGACTTGGGCATTCAAGATTGAATTATCATTTTTGATTTAGAACTTTGAAGTGCTTTGTTTTGACCTTAGGGCATTCAAGATTGGATTTGCACTTTTTCTTGAATTAAAAAGGAGGGAATAGAGATGTCTTTCTTTCCCTTAAGTCATTCAAGATTGTGTTGGACTCAAAATAAAAATGACTCTTTTGGACTTTATTTTTCATTCAAGATTTTGTGTGCTAGTTTGCATGTTTTAAGCCCAAAAATGAAATTTCCTAGATTGTTTTGAGGCATGAAAACTTATAAAACTTTCAAGATTTTTGCAACAATAGATATATTCACACCAAAAACAAAGCCTTAGGACCAATTTAGGAAATTTTAGGAAAGATTGCCAAGATTTTGATTGATTTTTGCTCCTAGTTTGCTTTTGGGATTTTTAACAAGATTTGAAAACTTTTGCAAATGAAGTTCTTCTTATCTCTTTTTGATGTTCTTGATTTTTATTTTAGGATTGCTTAGGATTGCTTTTGAGTTGATTTAGAACCTTTAGATTTGCAATGCAGATTTGATGTTCTTTTTATGCTCCAAATACAAGGAAAGTTCCTACTTTGCATGAATGCATTTCTAAAGTCCTAGATTTGCATGATTGAAGTTCATTTTAGCAATTTGAAAGACTTTAGGAATGATGTTGATTGATTTTGTACCTGCAAAAAGAACAAGAGTTTAGAATTTGCAAGAAAAATAAAAATTAAAGAACTTTAAAAAACACCAGTTTACCGCTCTCTGGAATGAATGCGCAAATACAGATAACACATCCGCAAGAATGAGTGATAGATGCGCACTTTTTGAATTTTGCACATATGCACAACAATAGAGTATGCATGTGCAACTACACCTATTCTGCCAAAATGCTTTTAAAATGCAAGTTTTTTACACAAGACATATGTGCAGCTCTGTTTGACATATGCGCAGCAATTTTGAACATATGCGCAACAAAACTGAACATATGCGCAATTTTACAAATTTTAATGGATAAATGTGCAATTTTAATGGATAAATGCGCAGTTTTACAAAAAAATTTACAAATGCGCAGTTGTGGACTACAAATGCACAATTTGGACCAAGAAAGAATGCTACAACCCAGATTTTTGAGGAAAAAATGAGAAAAATGGCCAAGGAAAGTCGATTTCAGAGTAGATGATCAGGACAGGGGTCCCATCGGGCATGCCAAAATGTAGACTAGGCTATCTGTATCTATTTTAAAAGGCTAAGACAAGAAACATTAGGTTTTAATCTAACATTATATCAATTCAAAATAAAAACATCTAAGCTAAGCCACCTCAGATAGAGCCTAAACAGGTGCACCCAAGCACTGTTTGATTTGCTCTTGCTTAGGGGATGTGGGTGTGCTCTCTAAGCACTTGGAGCATACTCTAATGCATTTTCAGATGATTTGAGACTCATGAAAACCTCAAAAAGTGGCACAATATTGGGTAGAACACCCAAAATTGCCCCTAAGGCTTCAAGAACTCAAATATTTATTAAAAACTAAATGCTTAAACAGATTTTAAAACCCAAAATAAGTGTGAGAATGATTCATAAACAATAATGAAACTAAGTTAATCCATTATGGCTAAGCTATGATGTGCTAAAAAAGCTTGAAAAAAATAAATGAAATCTAATAATTAGTTGATTTTAAGCTATGATCTAACATGAAAATGGCATTATAAGATTACTATTACTTAAAAAGAAATTGGATGGATTGCTCTTAGAAATGAGTGTATTTATTGGATTTCTTAAGGGGTTGGGTTAGGAGGATAGGTTAGGGTTTGGGGTAAGGTTAGGGTTTGAGTCAAAGGGGATAAGGATGAAGACTTTCTAGAAGAGTTTAGGCTTTTCTAGGGATAATAGGAATTTAAAAAATAAATAAAGATTTATTTATCTTAAAGGCTTTAATGAATTTTGAGGCTCATTAGAGTTAGGGTTTGACTAGGAGTCAAAGGAGACTTAGATTAACTTAGGGAAAGTAGATAATTTCCCCTAAATGGGTTTAGGGAAGGATTAGGAAAGTTCTAGAAGAGTCTAGAGTTTTCCTAGGGTAATTTAGGGATTGAGGATTAATATTTAATCTTAATTAAATATTTTGAGTTGGGATTAGGGTTAGAAAATGATGGGATTAGCTTGTAATCAAAATTAAAGAAGGATTAGAAGATTCTAGAAGAGGTTACTGGTTTTTAGGAATTTGGCAAGGTTTTGGGCAAAAAATAAATAAATTATTTATTTTTTAGATTTTGGGTCAATTTATTAATTAAATAATTAATAAATAGGGGAATAGTGTTTAAATAAGATTTAAACATTTTTGGGAGGGATTCCTTAATTAAATATTTTTAATTAAGGTAAAGGGATTTAATGGCATAAAAATAAATTAATTAATTAACAAATGATGATGTCATCTGGCATTTTTCAGAAAATAAAAATACTTTATTTTTTAAAGGATTTTTAGGTGTCTACAATATGTTACCTCTTCTCTAACTATGCCAAACCACACTCACTGCTACATCAAATCTCAGTTTCAGATCTCTGTACTTCGCATGTCTTCCTTCACAATTTCGCTCTCATACTTAGCTCTTTTCTTCACTTCATGCATACCGCATCACACACCATCACTACAACAAGGAAAAACATTGCTTCCTTTATACCATGCTCAAATAATTACAAATGAGTCCTCACACAATTACAAAATAAAATTTTCCACACACTACACCAAAATTACATAAAACTGTCGGCTTCCAAATACAATAAATCTTCACTCGTGTGACTTCAAAGTTTGCACTAACATCCACATCACTATCAATGTGTCTCTAACTTCCCTTTAACTACACAAAGCCAAATTCCATCCCGATTAGGAGATATCATCCGATTTTCAAAAACCGCTACTCAGGAACACTGCCTGAACACTGCTTCCACCAAAATGATCATAACTTTCATGAATAAAAGAATTATTGTCTCCGCTCTTAACCATGGACATATAACATATCAAAGAATATATCCTCAACATCACATAGCTCCAACTACAATATACCATGTGCGCTAATCAAAACACTATCTGCTTCACTACAAGTCTTCGGTAAAACACTGTGTTGACATCAATGACAATCATAGTCATGAATGCAACAACAAATGCTACAAAATGGGTGCCAAACACTTAGCATTAATTTCTAACAATCTCCCTCATTGGCATTGATGGCAACATAGATGAAAAACATCCAATGTTCCAAAAATCCAATACTGCAACACTGCTTCTGCAAATCCTCTTCATAAATCAAATCTTGTTTTGTTATCCTATTCAGTTCTCTCATATTGTTTTTCATGCATACTTCTCCCCCATTGACATCAATGACAGAAATTTCATCATTAAGTCAACAACAACTCAATGTCAAAAGACACTGTTCAAAAAAATACATTTACTATAGTCCTCATGACTCAGCTCAAATACACATACTCCCCCATAGAGGAAGTACCAACATCTAGTCCAGAAGAAAGATAGGGCTCATATACCACTAGATGGATGCAACCAACTGCATCACTACTCAAAAGTAGGCTGGGGCATAACTCCAAGCATACCTCTCAGATACTCAAATGTATCCTTAGGAAAAGGCTTTGTAAATATGTCTGCTATTTGTTCCTTTGTGCTTATGTACTCTAGTCTGACTTCTTTCTCAGCAACTTTCTCTCTTACAACATGATACTTGATATCTATATGTTTTGTCTTAGAATTTAGTATAGGATTTTTAGACATACTAATTGTACTGGTGTTGTCACAATGTATAACAATAGGTTCAACAAATTTAATTCCAATATCCTTCAGCATCTGCTTCATCCAAATTATCTAGTTACAATTGTTTGCTGCTACTACATACTCTACTTCTGATGTGCTCTGTGAAATACAATTTTGCTTCTTGCTTAGCCAAGAAACTAATCTTCCTCCAAGGAAAAATGTTTATCCACTAGTGCTTTTCTTATCATCAACATTACCTCCCCAATCAGCATCTGTATATGCACATAGGGTAAAATCATCAGATTTTTCATACCATAATCCATAGTCCATTGTGCCTCTTAAATATCTTAGTATCCTCTTTACTGCTACATAATGTGATTCTCTAGGTTCAGCTTGAAATCTTGCTACAATTCCAACTAAATGTGCTATATCTGATCTTGTGTGTGTCAAATACTGCAATCCTCCAATCATGGATCTATATTTCTTCTGCTCAACTGTCAGTGTTTCATCTGTGCTAGATAACTTATGTCTAGTTACTATAGGTGTTTCAACTAGTTTACAGTCCTCCATCCCAAATCTTTTCAGCAAATCATTCAACTACTTTATCTGACTTACAAAGATACCATCATTGTTTTGTGTTATCTGTAATCTCAAAAAGTATTTCATCTCACCAATCATACTCATTTCAAATTCAGTCTTCATTTCATCAGAAAATTTTTCACTAGCCTCATCTTCTCCTCCAAAAATAATGTCATCAACAAAAATAAATATAATCAACAAACCATTTTCAATTTCTTTTGTGTATAGATTGCTATTAGTTGTTCCTTTAGAAAATCCCAACTTTAACAAATACTTATCTAGTCTTGCATACCAAGTTCTAGGAGCTTGCTTTAGTCCATATAATGCTTTCTTCAGTTTACATACCAAGTCTCCTTCTTGAGTCAAAGGAAAACCTTCAGGCTTCTTAATGTAGACTTCTTCTTCCAATTCTCCATTCAAAAATGTTGACTTCACATCCATCTGATATACTTTGAATTTCTTAAGAACTACATAGGCCAAAAACATTCTTACTGCTTCAATTCTTGCTACTGGTGCAAAAGTTTCTTCATAGTCAATTCCTTCTTTCTATGAGTATCCCTTACATACTAATCTTTCTTTTTTCTTACAACTTCTCCTTGTTCATTCATCTTGTTTCTGAATACCCATTTAGTTCCAATTAAATTCTTGTCTTTAGGTCTAGGAAATAATTCCCATGTCTTGTTCTTTTCTATCTGATCTAGTTCTTCTCTCATAGCATTAATCCAATGTTCATCTTCACAAGCTCCACTAGTAGATTTAGGTTCAATTTGAGAAATCAAACATAAATGTACCTTATTCTGAGTCAAAACTCCTTTGTCCAAACTTCCAATAACTTGTTCAACAGGATGATGTCTTGATAAATATCTGTTCGTGTCATAGTCTCAGATCTTGCTTTAACTGTAGATTCTTCTCTAGATTCCTCTCTAGTTTCTTCAGCATGACTCTCATTCAAAAATTCACTATCAGTCTCATAGAATAATTCAGTAGTTTTAGTGTTAGGTTTAGGATGAGCTTCTTCATCATATTCATAATCAAGCATTCTTTCCTGAATTTTGAACTTTTCATCAACTTTAACATTTGTGCTCTCAACAATAGTTTTAGTTCTCTTATTGTAACATCTATATGCTTTGCTCTTCAAAGAATATCCAATAAAAATACCTTCATCACTTCTAGGATCAAACTTTCCAATATCATCATCTCTCTTTATATAACATTTGCTTCCAAAAATTCTAAAATACTTAACTGAGGGTGCATGTCCAAACCATAATTCATAAGGTGTCTTGTTTGTGTCTGCTCTGATTTGTACTCTATTCATTGTATATACTATTGTATTCATTGCTTCTCTCCAAAATGTCTTCGTTAAATCATTCTCAAATAACATAGCTCTTGCTGCTTCAGTCATTGATCTATTTCTTCTTTCTGCAATACCATTTTGTTCAGGTGTTCTAGGGGCTGAAAACTATCTCTTAATACCATTCACTTCACAAAAAGTGTTAAACTCTCTAGAAGTAAATTCACCACCTCTATCAGATCTCAAATATTTAATCTTCATTCTAGATTCATTCTCAACTTTGTTCTTAATGATCTTAAACTTATCAAATGCTTCAGATTTTTCTTTCAGAAATGCAATCCACATCATTCTTGTAAAATCATCAATAAGAATCATAAAATACCTTTCTCCATAGAATCCTCTAGTCCTAGTAGGATCGCTCAAATTTGTATGAACAATCTCCAACTTCTCTACCAATGTGAACTTCTTACTAGGAAATGAACTTCTCTTCTACTTAGCCATCACACATTCTTTGCAAATCATGTTAGTAGGCTTCATAATTTTAGGCAAATCCCTTACCACAAGTGTAGTACTCACTTTCACAATATTATCAAAGTTTATATGACAAAACCTTCTATGCCATAACCAACTGTCATTAATCTTAGTAATCAAACATGTCATCTCAGTAGGATTCAACTGAAATACATTACCTCTGGTTCTAGATCCAGTTCCAATCAGATTTTCATCTTTATCCTTTATCACACAAGTTTTCTCAGTAAACCAAACTTGATATCCCTTATCAACTAACTAGCCAACACTCAAAAGATTATGTTTCAATCAATCCACAAAGTAAACATCATCAGTATTAGTCTTTCCATCAAGAGTAATAGATCCTATACCTTTAATCAAACAAGGTGCATTGTTACCAACTCTAACAACTCCTCCATCATAATTGTTAAACTTTATGAACTTATTCATATCTCCAGTCATATGATGTGAACAACCACTGTCTATAATCCAATCATCTTTCTTTTCAACTTGAGAAACAAAGGCTTTTTCTTCCTTAACATTAGTTTCATAATTTTCTTCTTTAATTGCTACAAATCCTATTTCATCATTATTCTCAGTATCACTTTCACTTAAAGTTATTTCAATACTAGCTTCAAGGTCTTCATCATTAGCATAATAACATTCCTTAGATCTTCTAGGCTTGAAATTATTTCTGTACTTCTTGACTCTCTTAGGACATTTAGATGCAAAATGACCATATTCTTGACAAGTCCAACATTTAAAAAATTTCTTACCATCTGGTTCTCTTTTCACAAGCAAGGAAATACCTTCTTCAATCTTCTTGTCTTCTTCATTTCTAGATCTGTTGCTGCCAGCATAATCTCCGCTCACACTGATGCTTCTTGACAATGTAGGGTGAACACTAAGAGCACTGAATGCTATCTCCATTCTAGGTAAGTCTCTTGATAACCTCAAGTTCATCTCTTCTGCTTCCAATCTTCCAAGAAGAGTCTCTCTTGTAAAGTTTGTAGTACAAGGTATAACTTGTTCAATCATCTGTGTTGTTTGCTTAAATATAGGAGTCAATGTCCTCAAAATTTTCCATATCACTTCATTCTTTGTCTTTGTTCCTCCACAAGATTTTATCCCTGCAACAATTTCTGACATTCTACCAATATAGCTTCTAATACATTCATCTTCCAACATTCTTATATCTTCAAATGCACATATCCAATTATGTAATCTAACTCTTTTTGCATGTTCATCACCTTCAAAAGTAGAGTGCAAAGCTTTCCAAATTTCATGAGACTTTTTCAAACATTTTACCTGACTATATTCATTCTCTAGCAGTACTGTCAAAAGTGCTTCTCTTGCAAGTATGTTACACATGAATAGATCTCTCTCATCATTAGAGCATGTCTCAAGATCATCTTCTTCAATGATAGTCTTATCATTCTTTATAGTCAACCAATAACCTGGTCCTAAACATAATATATGTGTCTTCATCTTCTCTTTCCAACTGTCAAAATTTACTCCATCAAACTTAGGGCTTTCTTTCCTGAAATCCACCATGGATCTCCTTAAGCTGTTAAACTTCTCTTTCAAGGACCTATTGCTCTGATACCAATTGTTAGAAAGTAAAGTCCACCAAGATAACTAAGGGGGGGGGGTGAATTAGTTATCAGATAATTATAACTTTTATCATCTTCAATAGCATTAAACCATATAAGCAATATAATTAGCAACCATAGAAAGATATTCATACACAATTACATAATAACACAAGATATGTTGACTAGGGAACCTCTTGATCAAAGAGTAAACCCCGGTGGGAATGATGCCCATAAAAGATGCACTAATATGAATATACCTTGTGAAAGGATGGACTCTGTTAGGAGTCTTATGAAATACATTCAGTACATATAAATCCCTGTTAGGAGATTTTGAATCCCTGTTAAAAGATTCTAATCCTATTAAGAGTTATGGAAGATAGAAGGACCCACTGCCCAAATAGCTTCAAGGTAAGATCACTGAACTCACTGTCCAAATAATCTTTGCATTATTCAATAGAATAATATGTTACCTCTTCTTTGACTGTGCCAAACTTCACTCACTGCTACATCAAATCTTAGTTTCAGATCTCTGTACTTCGCATGTCTTCCTTCATAATTTCGCTCTCATACTTAGCTCTTTTCTTCACTTCATGCATACTGCATCACACACCATCACTATAACAAGGAAAAACATTCCTTCCTTTATACCACACTCAAATAATTACAAATGAGTTGGCACACAATTACAAAATAAAAGTTTCCACACGCTACACCAAAATTACATAAAACTATCAGCTTCCAAATATAATAAATCTTCACTCATCTGACTTCGAAGTTTGTGTTGTCATCCATGTCACTATCAATGTGTCTCTAAATTCTCTTTAATTTTGCAAAGCTATATTCCATCCCGATTAGGAGATATCATCTTATTTCCAAAAATTGCTACTCAGGAACACTGCCTCAACACTGCTTCCGCCAAAATGATCATAACTTTCATGAATAAAAGAATTACTGTCTGCACTCTTAACCATAGACATATAACATATCAAAGAATATTTCTTCAATGTCGCATAGCTCCAACTACAATATACCATGTGCACTAATCAAAATATTTTCTGCTTCACTGCAAGTCTTCGGTAAAACACTATGTTGACATCAATGACAATCATAGTCATGAATACAACAACAACTGCTATAAAATGGGTGCCAAACACTTAGAATTCATTCCTAACAAATTTTTCATGTTTATCTTTGTCAAATACACTCATTCACCATTTTGTTCTTGTTCTTCACACAAATATTGCATCAAAAGTAATTGTAAATAATGATTCAAAGAAAAAAGAAACAACTACAATAGATCAGATCCCAAAAGAATATAGTCAAGGATAAATAGTGCCCTAATAAGAGACAAAATTAACTCTTAATGTAAGCAAGCATGGAACCAAAGAGGGGAAAGTAAGGCACCAACCAAACTCGGGAAAATATAGCATCTGAAATCATAGAGGATGCTAATAGAACAAGGAGGTTAGCAAGTTGAAAACTCAACACCAAATAAAGCATGGAAAGGCACCAAAGAGCACGAGAATTAGCATCCAAATTAATACCAATAGAAGCATCAATAATCTGGATACTAGAAAGGTCAGGTTTATTTTAAGGATGAAAACTTTTACAAACACTATACATGAAAACCATAGCCCAAACAAAATGATGACCACATGATTCCTTTACCCACACATGCCAAATTTCATTATCATTTTCATCAAACATGATCTGCTAAAGTTACCTATGGTGTTTGGAAGTCAACCTAATTTATATTTCTTAGTTGTAACACTTAGTCATAAATTTGAATTAAAAATACTTGTCACAATGATCTGTAAATTATAGATCTCTTTCTATGATGAAGAGCTGAAATCAACTCCAAATAGTTTTAGATTGTGACAAGAATAAATTTCATACCTTTCCCACACAAGATTAGCTGTAAAGTTCTTAGCCTTCTTCTCCCCTGAATTCACAATAAGAACAGTTAAAATTGAATGCTCTTAGTTTTTCTTCAAATCTACTTGAAACTCCTATGAATTCACTGTGCATCAAGTATGACATATGAAGAAATGAATTTGAAATAAGAAAGAAAAATCTTTCTATTTAAAAACTATCATAATGAAGCCTCAAACAAAAAAAGTGTAAACATATAAACTTACAAGCTATATACACCACCCTGATCTACTGAAAAGGTCTTAGCCTTCTTCTCCCTTGAAATCACAATAGGAACAAATAAAATTCAATACTCTTAGTTTTTATTCAAATCTATTCGAAACTCCTATCAGCTCATTGTCCAATAGTTAAATTAACCTATGACTTCAAGGAAGGAATTATGAAATATAGTTGTAGGTAGTTATCTCTTCTATAATGATGGAGGAGTCAAAGCTAATGATCAATGAGGTTGCTACTATTAGATCATACATTAATACACTTACTGTTTTGAATTTGAGCTTGGGCATCATGCAATGTTATTATTGTCATTGCATGCTTGTTGCTATTGTACACCATATATTGTTTTATACACTGTTTATTTCATTGAGACCGTGAGCTTGTCATTTGTAATCTATTTTCTGTTATTGGATTAATGCTACCATATTTTTGATTATGTGTATGGCTTGACTATGCACATGCATAATTGTAGATGAGGATCAGTAATAGGGTGCCAGACATTTCTTAGATCCTTTGGATCTAACCCCATCTTTTCCTTCCTTGCAGGTTTTGGATCATACAAGAGCATACTGGATTGAACCTCGGGTCAACACTTCATTACTTCAGGCAATGTCTGGTACCTCCATTATTTATGTTCATCCACTTATGTATGTCTTCATTCATTCATATTCTTCAAAAATTTGGCTATTAGCGACCATATATAATGATTCTTGATGTTTTTGGGTCATTTGATGAAAAAACGTAAAAGTTTCTTAAAAGTTTATATTTTTTATTTCAATTTTTAAAATCATAAAATGAATCAAATTTAAAGATAACAAATTAAGATGATATTTTTCTTCACTTAAAAAAAACATAAAGCTCATAAAGCATGGTAAAAACATAAATCTCATAAAGCATGGTAAAAGAGGGCCCTAACTATGGTAAAATGGGAAAGTTGCCACCTTGCACTGCTCTTCATATGGCAGCTGCTTAGGAACTATGTTATAAAATTTCAAGGCATGAAATTTTATAATTTTTGACATCATATTTTTTTCTCCTTAGCATTGAGTTTACAATGTGGGGGAGTCGAAGAAAATATATGTACAATTATAAAATTTCATGCCTTAAAATTTGGCATGAAATTTTATAACATAGTTCCTTAGCATTTGATTTTTATATGGCAGCCATGACTTGAGGTAGGCATTTGAGCTTTGTCTTCTCATTAACTTAACTTCATTTTGATGGCATTTGTTGATTTAATGGCAAAATATGAATGTTAATACTGGCATTGTTTACATCTTTGCATTTGGAATGCTCGATGACCCGTGAGCTTTAAGAGCTAGGGCATCATTGCTATTACCTTCAAGGTATTGTGTGAAGTGTTTGATCTTTCTTTATTTGTTTTGTTGTTGATATTTACTATGTGGTACTCCCCGTTTATGATCATTTCATGGGAAAATGTCTTGATGGCTCGCAGGCTACAATCTAGGGCATTATGCATTGTTTATAAGCTCACTGTTTGAGCATCTCATGTCCCTATTTGATTGGTTGGTGCTCTATTTGTTATATTGATTCTATTAGATCAAGTAGGGACATTAGTAATAAAATAGGGACATCAGTAATAAAATAATACACTTACTATTTTGAATTTGAGCTCTGACATCATGCAATATTATTGTTGTCAAAATAGTAAGTGTATTAATGTATGATCTAATAGCAGCAACGTCATTGATCATTACCTTTGACTCCTCCATCATTATAGAAGACATAACTAGCTACAACTATATTTCATAATTCATCTTTTGAAGTCATAGGTTAGTTTAAAATGGAGAGGGGTCTCCAAATATCGTAAGTAAAAACATTACACAGTGGCATTCAGATTAAGTACAATATGAATTCACATGCCTTTAATTATGATACACTTTTGAAAAGCTTGTCATAAAAAATATATATATATTTAGTCAAGTAAGAAAATCTTTTAAAATAACATACATTGTGTGAAGTGTTTGATCTCTCTTTATTTGTTTTATTGTTGATATTCACTATGTGGTACTCCTATTTATAATCATTTCATGAGGAAATGTCTTGATGGCTCACGGGCTGCAAGCTAGGGCATCATGCATTGTTTATGAGCTCATTGTTTGAGCACCTAATGTCCCTATTTGATTGTCCAAAGCTATGTTTGTTATATTGATATTATTAGATCAAATAGGGACATCAGTAATAAAATAGGGACATTAGTAATAAAATAATACACTTACTATTTTGAATTTGAGCTCAAGCATCATGCAATGTTATTGTTGTAATTGCATGCTTGCTGCTGTTGTGCACCATAACAGAAACAAGAATGCAATGTTATGAAATTTTGGGATTAAACTGGTGAGTTTGTATACTTTCTCCATTTTAAACTAACCTATGACTTCAAAGGAGGAAATATGAAATATAGTTGTAGGTGGTTACATCTTCTATAATGATAGAGGAGTCAAAGGTAATGATCAATGAGGTTGTTGCTATTAGATCATACATATATGAATACACTTACTATTTTGAATTTGAGCTTGGGCATCATATATTGTTTTATACACTGTTTATTTCATTGAGACTGTGAGCTTGGCATTTGTAATGTATTTCATGTTATTGGATTAATATTGCCATGTTGTTGAGGTTGTAGATGTCCTTTTACTGATCTTGTATAAACAACATATATACCATGTTGACTCACAGCCCATGAGGTGTTTCTTGATAACACATTTGACATCATATTTTTTGCTCCATTTTGGTCTTGATTTACTCACTGCATGCATATGTTTCCTGAGTGCACATGTTCTGTAGCATAGTTCATTTTAGAAGTGTATGGCTTGACTATGCACATGCATAATTATAGATGAGGATTAGTAATAGGGTGCCAGGAATTGCTTAGATCCTTTGGATCTAACCCCATATTTTCCTTCCTTGCAAGTTTTGGATCATACAAGAGCATACTAGATTGAACCCTGGGTCAACACTTCATTACTTCAGGCAATGTTTGGTACCTTCATTATTTATGTTCATCCACTTATGTATGTTTGCATTCATTCATATTCTTCTGAAAGTTGGCTATTAGTGACCATATAGGACCATTCTTGATGTTTTCGGGTCATTTGATGAAAATATGTAAATAGGGACATTAGTAATAAAATAGGGATATCTTAATCTTTATGAGCTCAAATTCAAAATAGTAAGTGTATTATTTTATTACTGATGTCCCTATTTGATCTAATAGCATCAATATAACAAACAAAGCACCGACCAATCAAATAGGAACATGAGGTGCTCAAATAGTGAGCTCATAAAACAATATATTTAGTCTTAATAAAATCTTATAAAGAAACATATATTGTGTGAAGTGTTTGATCTCTTTTTATTTTTTTTGGTGTTGATATTCAGTATGTGGTACTCCTCGTTTATGATCATTTCATGAGAAAATATTTTGATGGCTCGCGGGCTACAAGCTAGGGCATCATACATTGTTCATGAGCTCACTATTTAAAACTTGCATTGTTTACATCTTTTCATTTGGAATGCTTGATGGCCCGTGAGCTTTGAGAGCTAGGGCATCATTTATATTACCTTCAAAGCATTGTGTGAAGTGTTTGATCTCTCTTTATTTGTTTTTTTGTTGATATTCACTATGTGGTACTCCCTGTTTATGATCATTTCATGAGGAAATGTCTTGATGGCTTGCGGGTTGTAAGCTAGGGCATCATGCATTGTTTATGAGCTCACTATTTGAGCACCTCATGTCCCTATTTGATTCACTGGTAATCAAACAGTGAAAGGAGGAATTATGAAATATAGTTGTAGGTAGTTATCTCTTCTATAATGATGGAGGAGTGAAAGATAATGATCAATTAGGTTGTTGCTATTAGATCATACATTAATATACTTACTGTTTTGAATTTTAGCTCAGCCATCATGTAATGTTATTGTTGTCATTGCATGCTTGCTTTTGTTGTGCACCATATATTGTTTTATACACTATTTATTTCATTGAGACTGTGAGCTTGGCATTTGTAATGTATTTTTTGTTATTGGATCGATGTCTCCATATTGGTTAGGCTGTAGATGTATCAAATCACCACTGCCATTCTATTTTGATAGCAGTAATATAACAAATAGAGCATCGTCCAATCAAATAGGGACATTAGTAAGATATTTGATGCATTATTACTTCATCATGATGATAAAAATTTCATTGGCTCAAAGCACATAGAATGTGGGTAGCTTCATTACTTCATTAGATCTGTACCTTTGTTAATTTCACTAGCATCATGCAAATTTCTTACTTATCCTTTAAAATGTAGATTCAAATATACTCCATGCCATAGCATTAATGTATAGATGATGCAGATTTGTGTACCTTTTTGTTTTGATGTAGCAATGGGGCCTCCTTGGGGCTGCCAAGCATGTTGTGATGTTATGATCTTTACTTGAAATCCATGATGTACTCCTTCCTTAATATGCAGATTTAATATTTTTCTCCTCTGATTTGATGATGATGTATACCCCTTCCATTGCTTACTCATGCTTGCTCATGACTGCCTTGTGCTGATGGGCATGGTGTGTGACTTTTGTGGGTGCATCATTTGGAAATGATGTCACAGCAACACCAGATGAAACAACAACATCTGGTGTTGTTGTTTCACTTTTTGAATGATGTAGTCACAATAATAACTCACTAGGTGTTCATGCAGACATAAATGTAGTCATTTACTCTCTGCAACATTCTTCTAAGTGCACATGTCCTGTAGCATGATTTTTCTTTTAGAAGTGTATGGATTGACTATGCACATGCATAATTATAGATGAGGATTAATAATATGATGTCATTCATTGCTTAGATATTTTTTATCTAACCCCCATCTCTCTTTTCTTTGCAGGTTCTAGATCACATAGGGGCACACTAGATTCATAGCCGGGTAAAAAATTTATCACTTTAGGCAATGTCTAGCACCCTTATTATTTATGTTGATCCTCTTATGTATGCATGTACTCTTGTATTTTCTTCTGAAAGTTATTTTCCTTCTATAGTATATACAAGTTATTTTTCATATATATACATGTAATTTTTAGATGCAAAAATTTATTTTCCTTTACACGTATCTTTGCATGAAATGAACACAAATTAAACAAGATCATCTAATAATGTAAACTAGGGTATTGTAGTCACTCATCTAGTAATTAGTTCCCCAAACAATTACTAAGGATTGAACATAAGTCTAAGTCCCCAAAGCTATTGTTCTATGTGTCCTTATTGGCTTTGTAATTTTGGTTCAACCCCTATAGGATGCCCAAGCCTAGAGGCCAAGGAAAGTACCCAAGAGCACTTGAAAGAAAGATGAATGAAACCATTGTCCTTATGTGGATAAACCCATATAAGTGTTCTTCCTTTGCATCACAACTCCTACTTGAGGATCCACAATCATGTATTTATGTTCATGACTTATTATTACCTTGGTCCTTTTGAATCTTAGGATGACATCTCAATTGGGAAAGGCAAACCAAAACTTTTCATAGACCAATAACAACCAAGGCATGTGGGTGCTCTTCTGTTGTACAGTTATACTCATAAAATATATGTACAGTTATAAAATTTCATGCCTTGAAATTTTATAACATAGTTCCTCTTCATCAAAATAGAATGGAAGTGGTGATTCAATGCATCTACCCATATTCTATGTGCTTTGAGCCAATGAAATTTTTATCATCATGATGAAGTAATAATGCATTAAATGTCTTACTGATGTTCCTATTTGATTGGTCTGTGCTCTGTTTGTTATATTGCTTCTATAAAAATAGAATGGCAGTGGTGGTTCAATGCATCTACATCCTCAACAACATGGTAGCATTGATCTAATAATAGAAAATACATTACAAATGTCGAGCTCATGGTCTCAATGAAATAAACAGTGTATAAAATAATATATGGTGCACAATAGTAGCAAGCATGCAATGACAGCAATAACATTGCATGATGCCCGAGCTCAAATTCAAAACAGTAAGTGTATTAATGTATGATCTAATTACAACAACCTCATTGATCATTACCTTTCACTCCTTTATCATTATAGAAGAGATAACTATCTAAAACTATATTTCATAATTCCTCCTTTGAAGTCATAGGTTAGTTTAAAATGGAGAAAGTATAAAATTCACTAATTTAATCTCAAAACATCATATAGCTAGAATTAGTCACATCTCACAAATGTATAGATTATACTACATACCATTGTATTATATATATCAAGTATAATTATGAGTTTACATCATATATTTAGTCTTAATAAAATCTTATAAAACAACATAAAACTAACCCAAAATACTGTCTTAATAAAATCTTAATAAAATAATATATTTAGTTTTAATAAAATCTTATAAAACAACATATATTGTGTGAAGTGTTTGATCTCTCTTTATTTGTTTTGTTGTTGATATTCACTATGTGGTACTCCCCGTTTATAATCATTTCATGAGGAAATGTTTTGATGGCTCGTGAGCTGCAAGCTAGGGCATCATGCATTATTTATGAGCTCATTGTTTGAGCACCCCATGTCCCTATTTGATTGGTCGGTGCTCAAACAGTGAGCTCATAAACAATGCATGATGCCCTAGCTTGCAGCCCACAAGCCATCAAGACATTTCCTCATGAAATGATCATAAACAGGGAGTACCACATAGTGAATATCAATAATAAAACAAATAAAGAGAGATCAAACACTTCACACAATGCCTTGAAGGTAATAGAAATGATGCCCTAGCTCTCAAAACTCGTGGGTCATCAAGCATTCTAAATGAAAAGATGTAAACAATGCTAGTATTAAACAGTGAGCTCATGAACAATGTATGATGCCCTATCTTGCAGCCCACGAGCCATCAAGACATTTCCTCATGAAATGATCATAAACAAGGAGTACCACATAGCTAGTGAATATCATCAGCAAAAGAAATAAAGAGAGATCAAACACTTCACACAATATATGTTGTTTTATAAGATTTTACTAAGACTAAATATATTGTTTTATTAAGATTTTATCAAGACAAAGTATTTTGGGTTAGTTTTATCTTGTTCTATAAGATATTTATTAAGACTAAATATATGATGTAAACTCAATATAACAAAAAAAGCACCGGCCAATCAAATAGGGACATGAGGTGCTCAAACAATGAGCTCATAAACAATGCATGATGCCCTAGCTTGTAGCCCGTGAGCCATCAATACATTTACTCATGAAATGATCATAAACGGGGAGTACCACATAGTGAATATCAACAACAAAACAAATAAAGAGAGATCAAACACTTCACACAATGCCTTGAAGGTAATAGCAACGATGCCCTAGCTCTCAAAGCTCATGGGTCATCAAGCATTCCAAATGCTAAGATGTAAATAATATCTCTATTAACATTCATATTATGTCATTAAATCAACAAATGCCATCAAAATGAAATTGAGTTAATGAGAAGACAACGCTTGAATGCCTACCTCAAGTGTCAGTGCCCTCTTCCCACATAGTGTTGGCCTCTTCACACATGCCAAACTCGAATACCCTCTTCGTGCCACGCAAAAGTGTAGTGTCATCTTCGTGGAAGCTCTTCGAATTCACAAAACTTACAAATGACACTTTCTTTTTCTTCTTTTTTTTGTTTATAACCAAGCAAGTGTCGCAATTAAATCAACAAATGTCATCAAAATAAAATTGAGTTAATGAGAAGACAAGCTCGAATGCCTACCTCAAGTCATGGCTGTAATATGAAGATCAAATGCTAAGGAACTATGTTATAAAATTTCAAGGCATGAAATTTTATAACTATACAAATATAAAATTTCAAGGAATGAAATTTGACCTTTGATTTGACCTTGATAATGTCCCCTCCATTGCTTATGATTGATCATGACTGCGTTGTGTTGATGGGCATGGTGGGTTACTGTTGTGGATGCATCATTTGGAAATGATGCCATAGCAACACTAGATGGAACAACAACATCTGTTATTGTTGTTGCACTATTTAGATGATGCAGTCACAATAGTGATTCATCAGGTGTTCATAGAGACATAAATGCAGCCACAACAGTGATTCACTAGGTGTTCATAGAGACATAAATATAGGGCTTCATTTGGATTCCAGCGCCTATACACTACACATGTTCCTAAGTTCATTTTCCTGAGTGCACATGTTTAGTAGCATAGTTCCTTTTAGAAGTGTATGGCTTAACTATGCACATGAATAATTGTAGATGAGGATCAATATTAGGGTGTCAAGCATTTCTTAGATCCTTTGGATCTAACCCTATCCTTTCCTTCCTTGCAGTTTCTAGATCATACATGAGCATACTAGATTGAACCCCGAGTCAACACTTCATTACTTCAAGAAATATCTGGTACCTTCATTATTTATGTTCATCCACTTATGTATGTTTTCATTCATTCATATTCTTCTGAAAATTGGCTATACTCATATTCTTCTTGTGTCTGAGTCTTCTAACTATGATCAATTTAATGTTGTAAATCTTGACATAGAATTCAATATCAACCTATCATATATCCATTCAAAATGATATAAATCCATTTGAATAAGCATACATGCCAACCATTTGATAAAATGTCCATATGAAATCTAGAGCAATACATTAATTTTATAGAGAATTCATGATTTATAATGCCCCTTGATTTATAGTGAATTAATTTTATAGTGAATTCATGATTTATAATTCAGTTGTAGCAGCTCAATGTGTTTGAACTCAAGAATACCCCTTACTTGGTTTCCCACAAAGCCTTTGGCAAAATCTATCAGAAAATTAAAAGTTTGGTCAAAATAAGTGTATAAATGAAGGATGAAACACATAGGAAGATATGAGAAGCTATGAGAAGGTGACATGAAGCTAATGAAAGGAGGCATCTCAATGATGTTAAATCATAGGGGATTCTCTTTGTTTCTTGCAATGGAATGAGATAATTCTGAAAGTATAAATAGATAATTTTAACAATGTATAAAGTCCTTCACAAGATGTAATAAAAACACTGCCAAGGCATGAGAACTATTTGATGAAATGCCACAATAGTGGTGCCTCGTGCAATGCTGAGATATTTAGTTATAAGCAATGCTAAGATATTCAAAATACTGTTGGATAAATAGATAATTTTAACAATGTATAATCTCCTTCACAAGATATAATGAAAACTATGGAGTGAACTATGTTTGTCTGATTATATAACTATTATCTTATGTCAGGTATCCCACACAGTCTCATGGATTATCAGGTACAAGTCAATACACCCCATAGAGATTAATGTCTTTTACCATTTGTAAAATATCTCTCTCATTGCCACCTGCCTTTCTCATTGCATGAAGTGTAGGTACCAGTGAATAGGTATTTGTCAGAATTATCTTCCTTGAGCAAGGAAAATCTAGGAATGGAAGAAGAAAGTGAGACATTTAGTAGGTGTAATTCAATGAGATTGACTTGAGGTCAAAAGATCAGAAAGAAATTCAATAAACGCATGAAATTTTTCCTTGCTCAAGGGGGGTCTTGTTCTTATGATGATGAGAGCAAAGGCAAATCTGAGCTACCCTTTAGGTACAAACATCTACAGAAACAATGGTTCCCCAATGAACTTCCTTCAATAATTACTAATTTTTGTGTTAAAGAGAGGATATATCACATAGTATCGTCTTCATTACATGGTTTGGGCCTATTTTCCATGGATGGCATAAAGGTCTCTTACAAAAAAGTTGTTGAATTGATGGAGTATGTTGGACCTTGTTATGATTACAGTAGTTGGATGTAGATTGTTAAATATAAAAAAAGTATGTGTAGGTATGCACTAATGGAAAATTATATACAACAAAAAGTCAGTGAAAAAAGTAAAATAGTAGCTATATACTTTCATAGAAGACCAAAAACATCAAGGAATATTGCAGGTTTTATAAATAGTACATGGTCTGCATCAACTAAGAAGCAACCCAATTGCATATTTGAGGCATGCGAGGGAGATCACGTATTTGTATGTGTGATCAAATCAATACGTGGAGGCGAGGAGTTGCTTATCGATTACAATTTGAATTGCATAGATACAAAAAACCCCATCACTATCATGGACGAGGTGGTATGTATTTTGATAATTGTCTATTATTCAACATAACTTAGAATAAGAACACATGTGTTTTAACATGTCTAAATGATTTTTTTTGAAATACAAAGCTATAGTATGGATCAATAGCCACACGATACACACAACAGTGATAATTCTCATGGGACTTCTTCTTCCCGATAGGTAAAACTCATTGTTGTTATACAAATGCACATACAAGAAAAATGTTAATGCGTAGTTTTTGTTATGTTAATGCGTATTTTTTGTTGTTCTACTATTTTGGATTGCTTTTAAATAAAGGGCTAATAATATTGTTCTCACAAACGAGTGCTGATCAGAAAAAAGGAAAGGAACAAGTAGTCCATGAGGAGCCGCAGGATGAGCAAGATCCATTCGATATTGATTTTTTATCAAAGGTTAATCTTGTGGTTGCACTGGAAAGGGTCCTTCATGAAATATCAAAAGAGTTAGCTCGAATGGCAAATATTCAACCTCACACTCCTAAAAGAAAGAGGACAGTGGATATGTTGATTAGTCATGTTTAGAACTATAGAGTAAGTATTAATGTAGTTTTTAATTATAACAAAAGTTTAATAATGATTTTTATAGTATATTATTTTATTTATATCATTAACTAAAATATATATGTGTTCTCTTTATAGGGGATGCTAAATAGATTAAAGGGCAACACCTCAGATGCAAATACTTCGGGTGGTACATCGCATATTTTATCATCCATCTTGTCCATGGTTATCTATATTTTTTTATGCTCTAACAATATTTTTGTTCAGCACCTGCTATTGAACCTATGTTGAGTATGACACCTGGTACGAGGATTAGATCCATAGAGGTAGTTCCACTTGCAATGTCGGCAACACATAGCATGACCATAGATGCAATGGCAACACCTACTATTGGTAAGTAGACTCATCTTTCTCTCTTATTTATCATGTGTTTATTTCACTTGAACTATATATTATTTCTTAGGGGGAATTTTGTAATATTGGATTCATTTTATGTAAGAGGTGATGATGCCATCCTTGGATGTACTCGTGTTAAATGTATGGGAACAATATAGAATTGTGATCAATTTCTCATGAGCAATGAAGATGGACTTCCCTTTAGAGTAGCCCAACTTCTAGGTACTTTAAAGATTGATCCTTTCTTTTACTATACAATATAATACTCATAATGTAATGCACTAACCCCTGTGTGGTCCCTTGCAATAACTAATTACAATAATCTCGTAATTATCTTGTGGGGAATAATCTATTTTATGAAAAACTTAATGATGAATGTTTGCGCATTTTCGAGCCGACCATATGCACATGATATCATATTTTGATTCCATTGCAAGATTAGATTTCATTTCATCCCTTTCTTCAACTATATTAAAAGGTAGCTTCACTTCATTTATGAATCTAATAGTTTTTTTTCTTAAAAGATGGTCATTACAAGATAAAGGGTTAAAGAATAAACTCATTGACTCTATGACAACACTTTTTGAACCTGAAGTCTTTCATAGACTTAGACTCCTTGAAAAAGCGGGCACTATTTTGAAGTATATTAGGGACAACTACAAGAGCCAAATAGAACACAACCCTTATTACGAGCGGCCTCCCTATATTCCTATTAATGAGTGGGAGGATCTTAAAAAGGATGCACTTGAGAGAAGCGCAAGACATAGTGGATGAGTACTATCACCTAAGGAAAGAAGGTACGTGATAATGTTAATAATGAAATTATGTACTATTTAATTTTTTTACTTATGTGATCTAACATATTTCAAACATCACATAAGTTGCCTGACACAACAAATGCAACAACAACAAGAAAATAAAAGCACAGGCAACACAAGCTTGGCTCGGGTGGATATTCAAAACTTGTTGCATGAGTTGTAAGTATTAGTAAATGAAAAATTATATGCAAATATTTATAATTAAATTGCAATCAATTTAGTTTTGATGAAATTCACTACAATAAAAATTTATAATACCAATAAAAAATGTAGGCCTTGGAGTTCAAAAAATTGATTACAGAAGAGGACAAGAAAATAGGCTACAAACAAGGCTATAAAGTTGTGGCTGAACGATACCGAGCAATGAGTGCACAAGGTTCTTCTGTTGGATCTGTTGATTAGGTAAATAAGCCAATTGATTTTTATTTCAAGTTGAAAACTTTACCAATTACTGTATTTGATGTTAAGTTCCAACATAAAGTGAAAATATTTGTTTTAAGTAAGGAAACACTGATTATATATTTGTTTAAAACTTTAAAGTGAATATATTTATATGTATCAAAACATTTCTCAATATTTGTCTTGTATTTATATGTATATATTGTCGATAAATACACTAATTATTTACATTGGAATGCAGCCTGCCGATATTGATACTGCACCGACCGAGCACAATGGAGGCATCAATTCGAATGTGAATTGTAGTACTCAAGGTATACATTTTCTATTCAAATTTTGATTAATGACTATTTAATACAAGTAAACATGTTAAATTGAATTTGGCATACTAATAAAAATTTAATTATAATGTGTTGGGATTAATAAAATATTGTGTATTGCAATTGCAGAGGATTTAGAGGTTGTTCCCGATGAGCGTGTTGAGGTTCAAGCCACCGGGCAAGATGATGTGGTTGGACAAGGTAAAGAGCATCACGTTTATGTTTTTTAAAGTATTGAAATGCTTGTAAAAATAATGAATATTGTACACCTCAAATAGTGCACTTCTCTAAGTCATTATATCCAAGGGAATCCATGAATGGGATACCTTAGAAAGTGACCTAGAGCTCTCTATGTATGGAGTTGCAAGATTATTTGATTGCTCTCAACTAGAGCTATTAAGCTTATAACCTTGCTAGTCAACCACACAATGAGAGATTCAAGGAGACAAGGGAAAGAATGCCAATATCTATAAGAATCAAAATGAAATGCAATGCAAAGCTATACTATGAATGAAAATGCAAGCTAAGCTATGAAAGGAAATATGCAAGTATTACAAAGCCTCCTAATTAAGCTAGATGAAGTAATCTAAAGCATAAAAGAAACTAAGCTAAATATGAAGCTATAAATGCCATGACAAATGAAACTAGAATAGCATGTAGTTGCAAAAGCCAAGAATGCTCCAAATCTTCAAAAAGCTCCAAAGTGACTTAGAAAACTTGCAGCATACATTAGCATAAAAAGATTAATATCCAAATGAAGAAGAGAGCTCTCCTTTTAAAGGAATTGAAAAGAAATGGACCATGGAGATTAAGAGGCAAAAGATTTAATCAAGGGTGGAGCTTGAAAGTGGAGCAATCCATGTGCACAAATATCCTCCAATGGGAAAATAAGAGTTGACTTTTGTGTCCATATGAGACAAAAAGTGTTTTTCTTCTTTTTATAAAATAAGAATAATGTTTTATTTGTGCAACTTTAGGATAAGAGGAAAGGTGGGGGCTTTTTATTTAATAAAAGGGAAGGAAATTTCTTTTAAATAAATAAAAACTTAGGATAAAATGGTTAGCCCAAGGCAAATAATCAAAAATGATAAAAAAATAGGATTTGATCAAGGAAATTGATACAATTGAAAAAAATGTTAATTTTTGAAAATATTGATTCAAGGATTTGATAAATTGCTAAATGGGGGCCCAAAGTCTAGGTGACCATTTTAGGGTGCATAAATTTGCCCCTTTTTGACTAATGTGAGATCGATTTGGGATCACATGTGGTCAAAGAATGAAATTGAAGTGTGAGATCGATTTGGGATCACAAAACAACCCAGACATGTGTTCAACAAATGGGAACATATCAGGACAAAAATAAACCAGCTAAAAGACAAGACCAACACCGTTGCTATTAAGTGATAGTCAAGTCTCAAAATAAGAGATAAGAATCAAAAGACAAGATCAACATCATTGCTATTAAGTGACAATCAAGTCTCAAAATAAGAATCTCAGGCTGAACTGAATGATAAGCTAAATCAAAGGTTAAAGCTGATAGGTACTACCCCCTTGGAATCGAAATTGAAAGTAGGTAGAGGAGAAGCAGCAAATTGATAAACTTGATCAAGTCACTAGAAATCATAATCGAAGGTGAAACATGATAGGATAACCATCAAGTAGTGAAGATATGCCCCAGTTTGACTAGGTTTGACTAAGAAAGATGTAGGATAAAAATGAAGTCAAACCTCAGAGAGATGGATTGAATGAAAGTGAATGAAAGACTAGAAAGGTGGTGAGAGATGGAGATGAAAAAATGAAGATGCCCCAACAAAGATCGAAGGATCAGGCCTCAATTGGTTAGCCAACTATACAGAAGAGGGAGAAATTTTGAAATGTGATTTTGACTATCAAGATTAACTCATATTTCAATTTTGAGTCTGAAAATGGATCCAGGACATCGAAATTAGCTAGGGGTGCAATTTTCACGCAATTCCAAGATGTTTTGAAAATTAGGTCAAAAAGTCAAAATGCTATAAAAGGGGTGAAAAAGGTCATTTTCAAAATCATTTGTCTTATTGCGATTTGAGAATCTTGAAGCACTTAAAGAGAACAAATGGCCCAAAAAATAACAGTCCTAGTCCACAGGCATCGATTTGAGTGCGCTCGGTTGCACAACCGGCCTCCACACTATGGTGCCCCGGTATGTTTTCAAAAAAACTTGCCCTTTTTGAGTCATTATGAGCATTTAATGTCAATTAAACACTTTTTTAATTAATTTAAAATTTTCAAATTTGAAAACTGGGTGAAAGATCGTACGATCTTTTGCAAGTATCGCACCCTTTGATGGAAAATGTCTTGTGATACTTTGTGGGTCAATATAGTATCGCACCGACATTAAGTCAAGTATCGCATGATACTAGATGAAATGTCGTATGACACTAGGTGAAGTATCATACTCCAAGATACTATCATACTGCTATAAGAAGAAGTATCGCACGATACTTTACCCAAAAAATAGTATCGCTTAGTTTAAAAACTTGACATTTTTTAGTGTTTTTGAACAAAATGACATGGGTCTAGACAATGTTTGCATTCTTAAGATATTTTGTACTGATTTTAGACATCCATCATGATATGATCTAACATCTGGCTTGGTTTAATGGTTTGCAAGAGGTCTTTCTAGCATTACTCATTATAGCGCCAAAGGTTACTGGGCTACAATATGTTTGAGACCTAGATGATCCAGGTCGAGCAAATCTAAGAACTATGGGCTTCAACTACCTACTGCAGTTGCCCCACATTAGAGCTGATCATGGGTTGTTGACTGCACTTGCCGAGAGATGGCATAGCGAGTAGAACACCTTCCATCTACCTACTGGAGAGGTGTCGATCACCCTGGAGGACGTGTATCAGATACTCCGAGTACCTAGCCATGGTGATCCTGTAAGTATAATCATATTTATAGATAGTCATAGATGTAAAGTTTCCATATGATAGAAACTGACATGATTTTTTATTGGGACAAGTGTACTATGATCAAGATCCTATCGAGGGACGCTAGGCCATCCAAGGCATGTTCCAGGATGTCACAATCATAGATAGGCACATCAGCTAGGACCATTTGATGGATGATTTTGGTAGAGACTTCCCAGTATCTTGTATAGTTGCTTCTATCATTGCACAGGCCCTTATCACTGACAGGAGTCAGAAGGGTTTCTCACTGGGATAGGGTAGACTACTTGTGGATCTGGTGGTGCATTCATGATGGATGGCATGGGGCCCAGCCATATTGGTCGATATGTACCACAAGCTCCATGAGATCATGTACTAGGAGAGCGGGACATGGGCGTTCGATGTCATTCTAGCACAGGTGTGCGCATGGGAGCACATCATTGTGGTGCACCCTCGAGTTCAGCTGAGGGAGAGGAGACATCCCTTCATCTATAGGTATGGAGGCTTCCTATCATAGCCACATAGTGGCAACATGACATACTATAGGAGAGTTTTAAATGAGTTGACCTCCTTTCAGTGGAGGCCATACAGGTCAGTTGGGCCATGGGGTGATGCAGAGGAGTTGAGTTATATGTTGTACACCTGGCCACTTGTAGGTCGCCATGCAAATATTGTTGAGAGATTTGTTATCACTCGGGTATGGCGACAGTTCAGGTGGTAGCAGAGAGTGTCGACAAAGACCACTACATACACCCGAGCTAGGGATGAGGAGGGTTAGGGTTGGCTATCAATGCTGGATTACCAGCAGGTAGTACAAGATATAGTTGTGATCCGGAGAGAGCCCTGGGACTAGCTCCTAGACATGGCAGATGCAGGGGCTAATGCAGCCTATAGAGCAGAGCGGTAGAGGGTTCCATTCCCTCGATTCACAGTTCTTGATGCACAGCCAACAGCTCAGGGGGATGATGATGATGATGGGGATGGAGGAGATGGTGGAGGGAGAGGGAGAGTTAGAGAGATCAAACAGAGCTCTTGAGAAGGTGGCTAGAAATAGCCACATGGATAGAGTTTAGCTGATGCGAAGGAGGATGTGGTGAGGCCAGCTCACCGACAGGTGGATGCAGGACAGGCTGCGGGAGGAGATGACCTGAGGGCCAGGATCCAGGCACTAGAAGTAGAGATGCAATAGCTACGGATCATGATAGTCATTAGAGAGCAGTAGCTGACAGATCTCAGGGTAGAGATAGAGAGACGGGATAGAGCCATACAGGTGGCCACCACAGAGAGTCGGAGAGAGGTAGCGCAAGCTGCATACTATCATGGTCTCTACATTCAGGCCATACCAGAGGGTCATAGGGCTCTGTCGTACTCTGCGATAGCTGGTAGATCAGATATGGTACCGGATGCAGCACCACCTCCTCCTCCACCAACTCCACATGATGAGGCTAGTGAGACATAGGCTTAGGCTTAGATGTTTTAGATGTTTGACACATATCATGAGACTTTGATCCAGATTTTGGGATCTCATTTTGTATATTGTACTATGACATTCATATATATATGAGATTACTAGATTTGTGATGTATCTATGTTATTTGTCTCACTTGTGATGGATGTTTTAGTTTTGATATTGTCTTGTCATATTGCTCAAAATGTATGTTTATATGCTCATGTATGATCTCTCTCATAGATGTATGTTTAATTCTCATGTGTGTGATATAGACTCATGTTTCTGAAAATGATCTCTTTAGGATATAGATATGATGATAAGATTAACCCCTTGTGATGATAGGAATAGGATGTGATGCGAAAGATAAGGAACGAAAGATATGGTTGAGAAGAAGCGAAAGGTGAGCGCAATTGATCGACAAGTCCGTGAAAGATAAAGGGGGAGCTCTCTCCATATGCAAGGTGTAAGACTAAACTATCATGAACCTACAAATGCAAGCTACTATGAAAGTGGTTGACTTGCAAGGTAACAACGCTAATAGACATCTAATAATCATCATCGAGCTTTATTGGTAGTGTCGTAAGATCATACAATACACACTAGTATGACTATGGGTATATGAATATGATCTATATCAGATTGTAATGTGGAAATCCCACCTAGGCACCAAAGACATATAGGTCAAGATGACTAGTGCAGTGAGATTACCTAAGTTTAATATGGCAAGATTATACTCACATCAAGACATGAGGAAAGTCAAGATGACTATAAGTATGCACCTGCGTAAACAGTCAAGGATAATACCTTGTAGATCCCAATGTCAAGTAGAACAAGCATAAATGCTAATGACAATTAGGACTAACAAAATATACCCACAAGCAGAAAAAGCAATAAAACATGTCCTCATGCCCTCATTCTTCTAGCTATGCATCATCAAAAACTTCTTAGGGAGAGAACACTCATCAAAGAAATCATCATAGATAGCACACAAGGAAAGCAAAGTCAAACAAGTCTCAGTGAGTCAAGTGTTTAAGTGTGTGTGTGTAGGTCATAGAATCAAACTTTGAGTATCACATCTGCCAATGGAAATATCATATCATGGTAGACTGCTGGTAGGATATCTGATAAGTGTTGAGAAACACTCGACGCTAGGGTAGTGTTGAAAAAAACTGTTTAGGTGGTGTTGAAAAACACCGTTTGCAAGATGTCCTAAAGACCAACGCATCCTAGAGACCAAAGCTAACACATTTATGCCCCCTAAACAAAGACAAAGACCAATTCCAAACCAAGGCAACAAGGTCAAGGCATGATGGAGAAAGGCTAAGTGTCGAGGATGCATGCTAAGAAACAAGGGTGCAAAGGCCTCAAGTAGCGCTTGTTTCCAGGTTTTCACCACTTGGATATTTTTTGACTTTTTTTATTTTTTTTATTTTTTGCATTGTTTGATTTTTTTATATTTTTTCAAGACTTTATATACTTTTTAGGATTTTTTCAGCATCATATATGAATTTTTTTTTTTGGGAATTTTTTCAGGATCATAAAATATGTACAAAGGATGCCCCCAGACTGAATAGGCATCATGGATAGAACTTCTTTAGGTGTAAAACATTGATAGGATCAGGGAGCTACTCTCCCTTTTCATCAGATAGTAAGTAAGCACCTATACCAAAAGCAGCAGTAATAATGTATGGTCCAAGCCAATTAGGTTCAAACTTCCCTTTTTGTTCTCTATGATGTTGGTTCGTAGGTTTTTCTCGCAAGACAAGATCCCCCACTTGAAATTCTCTAGGGCGAACCTTCTTGTTGAACGCTTTGGACACACACTTTTGGTAAACTCTCATGTGATCAAAAGATGCTTTACATTTTTCATCTAGAAGTTCTAGTTCATGTAACCTCATGGCGCGGTAGTCTTCATCTGTCACTAAACCTTTGAGGGAAACTCTAAGAGAAGGAATCTCCACCTCTAAAGGTAACACTGCTTTAGCACCATAAGTGAGGGCAAAAGGTGTAGCCCCTGTTGAAGTACAAATACTCATTCTATAGGCCCACAAGGCTAGATTTATCTGTAGGTGCTAGTCTCTACCATTCTTGTGAACTGTTCTATGGAGGATTTTGATAATGGTTTTGTTTGAAGCCTCTGCTTGTCCATTTCCTTGCCAGAAGTAAATGGAGGACCAATGTTGTTTTATCTTGAATTTCTTGCAGAGATGTTTAAGGTCCTTGTTTTTAAACTGACCCCCATTGTCAGTGATTATCTCAGAAGGCACTCCATACTGATAGATGATATGATTTAAAATAAACAAAGAAACTATCTTGCTTGAGGCAATAGAAAGTGGGATAGCTTCTACCCATTTGGTAAAGTAATTAGTAGCAGTGATAATGAATTTGTGTGCACCTGATGAGTTGGGATGAATCTTCCCAACAAGGTCAAAGGCCCAGCGCTGAAATGGCCAATGAGAAATAGAAGGAATAAGCTCCCTGCCTGGAGCATGTATCAGGTTTCCATGTTTCTGACACTTTTCACAAGATTTGGCAAAAGATACTGCATCTGTCTACATGGTAGGCCAATAGTACCCCACCCTAAGCAACCATCGGGCCATGGCAAGACCATTAGAATGTCCTCCACAAATGCCCTCTTGAATATCAACTAACGCTTGGTTGGACTCATCCTTTTCTAAACACCTAAGAAGTGTCCCATCTAAAGCACTCCTATACAGATCACCAAAGATAAGGGTGTGGCAAGAGGCATTTTGGATTAGGTTTCTTCATTCAGAATGATTAAAGGTTTTGGGAATAATACCATCATGGAGATATGAATAAATGGCACCATAGCAAGATGATTCATGGCCAATAAGGGCGCAAACAACTTGGCTTTCTTGGGAGTCATAGATAGGATAACATAGCTCTTCCACCAGGAATTCACATCTAGACTCATGTTGTTCTAGCTGAAGAAGTGAAGTTAATGTATCCATAGCATCAGCTACTTTATTCTCTGCTCTAGGGATTTGTTGAAATGTAACAAAGGTGAAGTATCGTCACAATGAATCAACCATTTTCTTATAGGGTACCAATTTTTCATCTTTGGTTTGGTATTCTTCGTTAACTTGGTTGACTATCAATTGTGAATCCTCGTAAATATGTAGCTCTATGATTCCCCATTCTATAGCCATTTTTAGTCCATTTTTTAAGGCCTCATACTCAGCAATGTTATTTGTGCATGGGAACAATAGTTTGTAGGACTTAGGAATTGTGTACCCATGAGGTGAAACAAACAACACTCCTGCACCTGAACCATTTTGCATAAAAGAACCATCAAAGAACATCTTCCATGTTCTTGTAGTCATGTATATTATGTGCTCATCTGGAAATTCAACTTGAATTGGTGCTTTATCTCTAATTGGAAAATTAGCTAATTGGTCTGCAATGGCTTGTCCTTTTATAGCCTTACACTCAACATATTCTATGTCAAATTCTAAAAGAATTATCATCCATTTAGCAAGTCTACTCATGAGAGTAGCCTTACCAAGATAGTATTTTAGAGGATCAATTTTTGCAATGAGGTGTATTGTATGTGCTAGCATGTAATGTCACAACTTTTGGGAAGCAAACACCACCGTAGCCAAGATTTTTCAATAATAGTGTAGTTGACCTCATATGACACAAGAGTATGACTGATATAATATATGGCTCTTTCTTTTCCAGTATCATCAAGTTGAGCCAATAATGCCCCCAAGGAAGATTATGTTGTTGAGACATATAATATAAGTGGTTTTCCTGGGATAGGGGGCATTAAGATTGGAGGATTAGCCAAGTACTATTTGATTTGATCCATGCTTTTCTGACATTCCTCATTCCAGACACATTTAACCCCTTTATGCAAAGTCTTATTAAAGGGTTGAGCTCTATCAGCCAATTGTGAAATAAACCTCCTTATAGACTGAAGGCATCCTTGAAGACTCCTCATTTGACTGATGTTTGTGGGAGGTGACATATCCATTATTGCTTGAACCTTTTTTGGGTCCACCTCTATTCCTTTAGCTGAAATGATAAATCCTAAGAGTTTGCCAGAGGTAACTCCAAATGCACACTTTTTGGGATTTAATCTGAGTTGAAATTGTTCCATATGATCTAGAATTACTTCCAAATCAGTAAGGTGTGTATCCCTTTTCTTGGATTTTTCCAAGGTGTCATCCAAATAGTCTTCCATATTCTTATGCATCATGTCATGGAAGATAGTAGTCATAGCTCTTTGATATGTAGCTCCGGCATTTTTGAATCCAAATGGCATGACGTTCCAGCAATAAGTTCCCCGTGCACAAGTGAATGCAATTTTATCTTGGTCTTCAGGAGCTATTTTGATTTGATTATACCCAGAAAAGCCATCTATCAAAGAATAGATCTCATAGCCCGCAGTCATGTCCACTATCATGTCTATGTTTGGAAGTGGAAAATCATCCTTTGGGCATGCTTTATTAAGATCTCTAAATTCTATGCAAACATGAATGGACTTGTCATGTTTTGAAACTAGTACAATATTGGATATCCATTTAGCATAATCAATGGCTCTTATAAATCCTACACTGAGGAGCTTCTCTAATTTAGCTTTGACAAGGAGAGCTATGTGAGGATGCATCTTCCTCAATTTTTGTTTTACTATTTTGATACCTGGAGTTATAGACAAGTGATGCATAATGAGACTAGTGTCCAATCTTGGCATGTCTGAATAAGTCCAAGCAAAGTTAATTTTCTTTCTTTGTCGGAACTTGGTATATGCCTCTTTTTCTTGTGTTGATAGCGACTGAGCTAAATGCACAATTTGTGGAGCCTCTGGTGTATTCAGATTAACTGGTTGTGTAGGCTCAATAATTACTGAAGATCTGTGCTGAAAATAGCTTGGAAGATGATCAAGTACCTCATCCTTAGGTGCCTCAAAGAGGTTTTCACCTTTGGATATGTCCTTTATTTTTACTTTTTTAGGTTATGACACCGCCACATAGTGGTTTTCGCCATCAAAACTCTTTTTCTTTTTTTCTTTTCTTTTCATTTTGTGACTAAGGTACTTGATATCTGGTTTTGTCATACTTGTAGTTGGTTCACTAGTGGAAGAGACTACAGGTTCAAGGGCATTTAGGTAGCATGTTATTTCATAGTCATTTTAAAAAGTTAGGAGCTGAGGCTCTTGATAGTGTTGAGACCAATCAATTAAGTGAGGATTGGCAAGGGGTAGGTTAATAACTGGTTCAATATTGTGTATGTGAATGGTATCATCTCTAGTGATTGCAAATTTAGGATCCATCAAGTATCCCTCTAAGGTACCCAAATTAGGACTTATCCTACTAAGTGAAGCATCATCCACTAAAGCGACTCATGGATTCCAATCTTCTAATCCTACACTAGACTCATTAGCTACCTTAGGTTGGGAACCATATGTATGGACAACATCAATGTCCATGTCAATTGTAGAACAATCAGAAAGAGTCTCCCACTCATACTCATGTGAGTCTGTGTCTGAATCTCGGCTGGGATGTTTACACCAACCATATTTTTTAGGCCTTGAGGTAGAAGCTTTGATGTCACCAAGGGTAACACCTTCTTGAATGCCATTTGTGTATTGAATAGGATCCTCAAAATGATCTTCAATAGTGGATTGTTCTTGTTCTAGTTCTGAAACTGTTGGGTTGATAACTGGAGCATCTAAATCTCCCCAAAGGAGATTGGTGGAAGGGATCCAGTCTTTGCACCTATCTTGTTGATTTTGAAAATTGGGTATGTAGTTAGACTCATCATCGCTATCCATCATAGCAAGGATAGGAGTAGTTTTCTTATTCTGACTTTCAAAACCTAGGCCAACCATTGTCTTAGATCTGTAGCCAAAGAGAGCATGATTGAGTGGTTTAGCCTTAGCATCTAATCTATGACTGAGAGGACCATGACCTGGGTAGCCCATATTTTTACCAAAGTATATCCTCTCCCATAAGCCTTAGGAGATGGAGAGAATTTTTCATTGTGCTTGTATTTTTCCTCTTTTTAAATCCAATCTCTAACAGCTACCACCTCTTTTTCCTCCTGGATGGGTATTGAGGATTCTACAAATGTATCAAATAGAGTCATTGTTGAAGATGAGGGACTCATCTCTTCTGAAGGCTTACCATAGGACCTAGGTGAGACTGGCAACTTTGTGAAGGATTCAATGTGATAACCCTCCATACCAAGGTCTATGGTTTTGAACTTATTTTGACATTGTGCCAAAGTTGCATCAAAATTTTTTGCTTCCTGATTAAGAGGAACATGGGTCCCTGCTGAAATTGCATTAACAGATAATGTGCTATCCCCGGGTATACAAACTTCTACTCCATTATAGGGGAACTTGACACATTCATGGTAGGTGGATGACACCGCTTGCATGTCATGGATCCACAGTCTACCAAGTAGAATATTATAGGCTAAAGGACCAGCATCAATAATTTGGAACAAAATGTCCTTTTCAACGGGGCTAATCCTGATAGGAAGGATAGCCTAGCCTTTGGAGCTTCTCTCTACCTCATCATAGGCTTTAATGGTTATTTTCTTCCTGGTATCAATAACTTGGTCCGAGTAACCCAGTATTTTCAACAAACTCAAGGAACAAATATTGAGCCCAACGCCCCTGTCAATCAACACATGCCTAACATGGGTCTTGTGGATCATGACTTCAATATGGAGGGCAAGATTATGTGGATGGCTCAAGGCTTTATCATCTTCTTCTAAGAATGTGAGGTAGTGAGGGCTGGCAAGGTGATTGATCATGTTTTGGAATTGATCAACATCTATGTTGTTATGAACATTGGTTGTATGCAAGGCATCTTCAAGGATACACTTATGTCTTGGGGACAATTCCAAAAGTTCAAAAATTGAGATTTGAGCTGGCGTTCTTTGTAATTGGTTAACAAGATTGTAGCTCATTTCTGGATTGACTGATGACTTGGTGGTGGAAGTCACTTGCTTTGGTTTGCTGGACTGATTGGAACTAGGACCTCTAATAACCGTAGGACCTTGACTTTGGCTTCTAGTGACAGCATTAAGGGTTCAAGATGACCTTTGAGAGTGAGGACCCCTAAGCACAACCACGGGTTCTTCATCAAATACAGGAGGAGAGTCCACATCATAACCATAAGAAGCTTTGTTTCACATCATGTTGATATTCTCCTCAACAACCTCAGGCATATTGATAACATTCTTTGCAAATGTATAGGTGTAGTTGATTGCAGCTTTGCCATCTTTGGGTTTAGAGGTTTCTCCCTTATCATATTTAGGAAAAGGTTCCTTAAACACTTTGTGATCTACATTGGTTTTCAATTCATCAATCTCAAGTTTTCCATTTTCAATAAGATCTTGAATAAGATGTTTAAGTTTCCAGCAGTGCTCGATGTCATGGCCAATGCCATTATGAAATATGCAGTATGCTTTCTCATTCCACCAATATGGCTTAATGTCAAGTATGTGAAATTTTGTTGGATCTTGTGGTTGTGCAAGATTATTATCAATAAGCATTTTGAAAACATCCTCATAAGAGTCCCCAAGCTTAGAGAACTACTGCTTTTCCTTTTTGGGTTTGTCTTGATATCTTTGTTTGTGCTCTTGTTGGTTAGAGGATGTGTTAAGCTTCATAGCTTGAACTGCACTGGACAAATTAAGGACACCTTGATCCTTTGGTTGGGAAGAGTCAACAACTCCATCATTGACTACTTGCTTATTTTTATTCCAGTGTGAGTTCTTGCTTTTGTCCTTATGTGAGTTGTTATTATTTTGACTATTGTTGTTATTATTTTGTTTAGTCAAAATACCTTGCTCTTTTAAGACATCCTCTATTCTACATGCGGTTTTGACCATGGTGTCGAACGAATCAAAGACCATCTTCTGAACCTCATACCACATCTCAGGTACTAAATTTCTCACAATGATATCAATTCTCTCATGTTCAGGAATTGTCCTAGAATACCGAGAGCACAATCGTCTCCATCTTTGTAAAAATGTAACAAAGGATTCCCCTTGATTTTGTTTTAAATTACACAAATCAAGCACGGTGACTGATCTTGATAAGTTGTAGGTAAAATGTTGCACAAATCTATGGACCAGTTCTTTAAAGTTTTGACGAGAGGGGTTATGTTGGTAAACCACTCCATAGCTTGACCTTTTAGACTCCTTGGGAATAATCTCATCAGATAGGAATCTTCATGGTGAAATTCAAAACTCATGGTATAAAACTGACGCACATGATCATGTGGGTCACCATTATCATCATATTTGTCATATTGGGGAAATTCAATTTTCCTAAGAAAATCCTTCATGCTCACACTCCTATCAAAAGGATTAGGACAAATAGAGTCAAGGTTGAAGGAACTCTTGGGAGCCATCATTTTCTCCATCATTTTCTTGATTTGCTTAATTTCTTCTTCTTGTGAGGGGCTCTGTTTCTTGATTCTCCTATCCACATCAAAATTATAAGGAATTCTTGCACCTTTGTTAATCAAATTCTCTAGGAACTTATCCTTATTTTGATCAAGGTACTTTTCCACATATTGTTGGAATAGTGATTCTTGTTGCATTCTCATAAAATCTTGATCATCAAAACTTGTACTACTTCCTCCATGTTGAGAGCCATGATGAGCTCATTGGGAGGGTTGTCTTGAGTTCCTAGGAGGTGTTCTTCTCCTATGTTGTGAAATTCTTCTTCCTCTAGGACTAGGAGATCCAAATAGTGCACTTCTCTCAGTCATTATATCCAAGGGAATCCATGAATGGGATACCTTAGAAAGTGACCTAGATCTCTCTATGTATGGAGTTGCAAGATTATTTGATTGCTCTCGGCTAGAGCTATTAAGCTTATGACCTTGCTAGTCAACCACACAATGAGAGATTCAAATGAATACAAGGGAAAGAATGCCAAGATCCCCAAGAATCAAAATGAAATGCAATTCAAAGCTATACTATGAATGAAAATGCAAGCTATGCAAGCTAAGATATGAAAGGAAATATGAAAGTATTACAAAGCCTCATAATTAAGCTAGATGAAGTAATCTAAAACATAAAGGAAACTAAGCTAAATATGAAGCTATAAATGCCATGACAAATAAAACTAGAATGCAAGAAATGAAACTAGAATAGCATGTAGATGCAAAAGCCAAGAATGCTCCAAATCTTCAAAAAGCTCCAAAGTGACCTAGAAAACCTACAGCATAACATTAGCATAAAAAGATTGATATGTAAATGAGGAAGAGAGCTCTTCTTTTATAGGAAATAAGAAGGAACGAACCATGGAGATTAAGAGGCAAAAGATTTAATCAAAGGTGGAGCTTGAAAGAAGATCAATCCATGTGCACAAATATCCTCCAATGAGAAAATAAGAGTTGACTTTTATGTCCATATGAGACAAAAAGTGCTTTTCTTCTTTTTATAAAATAAGAATAATGCTTTATTTGTGCAACTTAGGATAAGAGGAAAAGTGAGGACTTTTATTTAATAAAAGGGGAGGAAATTCCTTTTAAATAAATAAAGACTTAGGATAAAATGGTTATCCCAAGGCAAATAATCAAAAATGATAAAATAAGATTTGATCAAGGAAATTGATACAATTGAAAAAAATGTTGATTTTTGAAAATATTGATTTGGGGATTTGATAAATTGTTGAATGGAGGCCCAAAGTCTAGGTGACCATTTTAGGGTGCATACAAATATGTTTTTAAATTAACCCCAATTATGATAATAAGTTTTTAATTGAAGCCTTTTATTTGTTATTACAGAGGACCCACCTTTGCAAAGGACAGTGAGATCACGTGCACGACCGAGAAGAAATGACGATGTGGACATGGATACACCTCTGCAACAATATAGGGAAGCAGAAAAAAAGAAAAAGCCAAAAAAAAATTATTCTCATTTATGCAACTTGTTTGATAATGACTGATGTTGATTTCTCAATGTTTATTTGATAATGACTGATGTTTATTTCTCAATGTTTATTTGATAATGACTGATGTTTATTTACATGTGTTTGAGCTTAGTTCCATGTTTTATTTCATTCTTGCATTTGAAATGTTAATGGGCTGCATACAAAGGTATGTCATAAGTCTATAGGGTTTTCTCCCTCCAAGCATATTATTTCTATTATTGTTTCTTCTACTCTTCTCAAAAAAAAATATTTATCGCTACTAGAAACACTGAGTTTCCTTTTATACACTGTTGTAATGTTGGAGGGGTTTTCGCTAAATTTTAGTGGATTTCATATTTTGGGATAAATTAGTGTTAGAATGTTCAATGGGTTCTTTTCTAAAACACACTACTTGAACAAAAAAAAAACTTGTAATACAAATACTAATTGCAACTACCAAGTTAGAAGCTTCACAAAAAACCTTAAATCATCATCTTGTCTAGAATGGTTAATCAATTGTTTAAGGTGGATTAGTTGTGATGATGAGATGCACCATTCTAATTCTTGGAACTTTATTTATAACCATAAGTGATGGAGTTGAGGGGAGATGAAGGAATACCAAACAGTGAATTTGGAAATTTTCATCAGAGAAATTGCAGTGGAGGTCTGATCAATAGAGAAGATAGTAATGACCACAGGAGAATGAATAGTGGTTACAGTTGTAGTGGGGAAGAAAGTGGAGGCCATCCATGAAGAAACTTGTCAATAGAGATGGTGTACAAGAAACAAAGGAGACTAGTGTACTTTTTAATAATAACAAAAGTTCAATAATGATTTTAGATGTTAACTATGACAGTCTCTTGGTTTTAGGCAATGCAGAAGAAGACGCCTAGTTCAATATGCAATCTCAATTCATATACATAGGATATCAGGTGGATCTAAAAAACACAATAGGGTTGCATTTTTTATAAAGGTCTTTAATTGCATATTTTAAGTTATAGACCATTGCAAACATTGTAATTTTGACCTACTAAAAAAATGTAAACGTGTTGTGTTTTCTCAAGTCCATATGCTATCCGTGTATATTATTCTTATGTTGCACGCGCATTCTCAATTCAGAGTGGGACAATCTTATTTTTGATACAAGGGAGAGAAGCCAAACACATAAAGAACATGCAAATAAACACGACAGCTGCAAAACATAAATGTAGGTATCACAACAGCTGAGAAACATAAATGTAGGCATCATGGTCACAATTGTTTGGAGACACAACATAATTGAATTCTATACCTAGTGGATGCAACACAACCACTACTCCTGCAGTTCTAAGTTGACACTACGGGATCCAAAAACCATATATAGATTCCTTATCTTTGGTTTTTGGATCCCGCAGTGTCCACTTAGAATTACAGGAGTAGTGGTTGTGTTGCATCATTTGGGTATAGCATATAATTATGTTGTGTCTCCAAACAATTGTGATCATGATGCCTACAAAATGAATGGGGTTAATTTTTTATGTTAAGAGAGTTTTTGTTGGATTGGGTTATTATAGTTAATTATGTATAAATGTTGTTCTCTCTCTCTCTCTCTCTCTCTCTCTCTCTCTCTCTCTCTCTCTCTCTCTCTCTCTCTCTCTCTCTCTCTCTCTCTATATATATATATATATATATATATATATATATATAATTTTAGATTAAGTATGGAATTGGATCCTAAATTAAATAATAAATAAAATAAATATATATTAGAATATATTTATTGAAGAATTTGTTTGTTTGTTTTAAATGACAAGAATGTCATTAAAATATATATATCACAATTTATAAAGGGTTTTGTTTTAAAATATATATATTATATAAATTTAAAGTTTTATTTGGGAGGGTACTCCCCCCTGTACCCTGTCCCCCTGCTGGTACTCTGTCGCGCAGCTCAAAGGAGTTGTCGATGGCAGTCCTTAGGGACTGTCGCCGGTAGTCCTTTGACTGTTGATGGCAAATCCCACGCTGTCGTGCGCAATGGGTGGGACCCGCGGGTCCCAATGTATTTTTTTATTCTTTGTTTTTTTTTTAAATTCAAAACATTTATAATATGTTTTATTGCCCCTTTTTGATATTAAATAAATTTTGTAATTTTGTTTAGTTTTAATATTTGTTATTTAATTTTTATTTTTAAATTTATTTATTTTATAATTAATTTCATTTGGTTTATAGATAACTTTAATTAATATTCAATATTAATTCTTTTATAAAGAATTAGTTTTGTTATATTTGAGCTTGATGTTTAAGATTATATTGAAGGAAATTAGTATAAACTAATTTTCAATTTAATTTTCTTTTTTTTTAAGAAATGATTATTATAAGATTATTGTTATTATGGGATTAGGGATATTCATTGTTCATATTAAATTGGATTAGTAATTTATTTTCCTATTTAGTTATAAATCTAATTGAATTATTGTGTTTTTAGAGATGCTTTTAAGCTAGATGAGATGTGTCATGCTTTTGATTAATTGTGTTTGATTAAAGTATAAGATCAAAAGGATCTTTGTCTAATGGATTTGTATATATATTCCTATGTGAATTTTAGTGAAGAATCTTTAATCGATTTTGCAATTGGTTTGTAAGTATTATCTCAATTTTAGTTTTGGATTGATTTTTCAGGGGTTATAGTCATCTTTTAGGGTTAAAAATCCAGAGGTGGGTTTTTGGATATTCTTTCTGTCATGATTGGTAGCCATGCATGTTATGTTGTGTCGGTAACTTGTTTTATGATGTATCTAGTTTTGCATGAGTTGTTCTAACCCTAGGTGGGTTTGATCCTAGTGGTTTATGGTTTTGCATGTTGAATCTAGTTGTAGAGATTCATGAGTTGTGATAACTCAAAGTTCTTAATGTTTATGTGAAATCCTAAGGTAGGTTATCTAAGTGTATATCAAGAAGTGGCTTGGGAATCTGTGCTGGGGCCCAGAAGTGGCTACCAGGAGATCCGATTACAAGTTGTTTTAATAAGTGATAATTAATAAACATTGAGAGTTTAAAATGAACCTAATAAGATATTTGTGCCTCGCCCATGCCTGAGATCCCTGATTGAGTTTGGCTAGGATGGGAGTTGAGATGATGCTTGCTACCTATATGGACTGGAGATGGCATAGGTAGTACCTTGTCTACACGAGAGGTTACTATAACCACATAGAGTCACTAGGGCACCAGGGTCTGAAGGGACTACCAGGATAACCCTAGATTTGACTTATGTGATGACACTTCTTGTATACATCTTAGGTTTCCTACGTGTTTTGTTTGCCTCTAGTAGAGTATGTTATACCTTGTACATTTGGTATCCTTGAGTTAGAAGCTTTCAGGACCTCTTCCTTGGATTGTTGTTGTTTGTTATCCGAGTGGGTTCTAATGTTATCTCCTCAGCACGGTGGGAGTGGACCGTTTAGGTTCACGAGGTCGGGTGGTAGTGATTCTTTTACCATTTGAGTTTCCGACATTCATGCACTGAGGCTGGATGATCCATGTTGTAGTTGTTCTTTCTTTTTCTTGTTCTTCTTGAGATCTTGTATCATTGTTTCAGTTATCCAAAGTTATCATGTTGTATTTCTTTCCAGTTATTGTATTCACATACCCTGCGACATGTGCAGTGGATGCTTATTGTTATGGTCACCTTATGGTACCAATTTTATTTATGTAATCATGCATATGATGTTGTATTTTATCTTTTAGATGTAATCTTGGGATTCATATCTTTATCTTATATTAATTAAATAACTCTTTCATAATCTACGTCAAGGAACCCTTTGGAGTTGTAACCTATGTTAGTTTTTTATGCTATGCTTTGCTTCCGCATTGTAAACTTGATGTTGTTGATTGTTACTCTTAAAAAAAAATTATTCTGCAAACTTAGTCACATGTTTAGGTTAAGTTCTTCTGGGTTCCCTAGCGGGGCATTACACCTTACCTTTTGTGCTTCATTGACCCCATCACACTCAAAGTGGTTCTCAATACCTACTATCCAATCCATTACCAAATCTCATTCCATTTTCCCACTGAAAAGAGATATCCCCTCTAAAGCTTTCCCACTCATGGCCTTGAGTGCCATGAGGAAGGGTTCTTCTTGTAACATTGGATCAAGCTCTGGGATTTCATCTTCTATGGCCACTAACTTATCTTTTTTTTCTTTCTCACCAATATTTTCACTAACTTCCTTTGTCTTTATCTAAACTTCACCCAATGTTTGCTCCAATTGGGCCAACCTTTCTCTCAATAATCTATTATCCTCTTCTTGGTCCTCTACTTTCTTTGCAAGTTCTGCATTAGTCACCATCATGGATTATCCTGTAGATTCACTCTAACATATAATCACTCTAATCCCAAATATTTTTGGGGCTCTGATACCAATCTAATGGGGAGGTTAGTTATGCTTGTTACACCTTCACAATTAGGTCTCTCTCAAGGACCTTTTAGGGTTCTTCTTCCCACACCCTCTGACTTATATCATCTTTACCATGGTCTTGATCCCCTAGTCTATAGACCAACCTAGCTATCAAGGAATGCTTCACCAAAACAACTAAGTTCTTGGTGCTCAACTAGCTTGCCAAACCACTAGCCCTTAATAAACTTTAAGGACATTCCACCACCAATATTCACAAATTCACTTGAAGAGGTATGGAGGTACTCATATACTCCCAAATTTTTCAACTGGATGCTTTGGAAGATACTCAATTCTTATCTTCCTTACCAATCTCTTCAATTTGTTTGAAAATAGACCTATTAGGAAAGAGCCCCTATTAGGTCTCCTACTTTGAGAAAATGGGACTTTTCACCACAACCTTGTACAATGACCATGCAACTTTATTTAGGTTTTTGACTTCATTTGACATCATCTTAAAGATTTTTGGGGTTCTAGGGCTTCATCTATCTATACAGTGCCCTAACTAAGATTTGGTGATTTAATGAGGGTTTTGTGGAGAACCTGGGATTCTCTTGTTCTTGGGCGTGATGGGTCTGTTAGAGATCACTCCAAAAACTTTCTTCACATAAAGACCATTGCAATAACTTTTACTACAACCTCCAATGCTTGGGTTCATGCTTGGGAACCACCTCTACAAGTAATATCCTTTGAAACTTAGTCTTCCCTAACCGAGATCACCATGGACCCACCTAGGGCAAGACTTTAGAAATAGATGTAATGCTTTCCAAGGGCCTTCCTTTGATCTAAATTATGTGCAATGACCCTACTCATCAATTCCAAGAGGTCGTACAGAGACTATGGTGGAAAGATGAGTTAGAGCCCCATTTGTAAAAATAGTCTATATAAACTCGTAAACTAGAAAATGACCAAAATATATACATACAGCTATCTAATGAAAAAGAATGTACAAAAAATAATGAAAGTAACACTAAAACAACCCAAATAAACTATTCAAAATGGAAAAATCATGGATTCAATCTATGCACACCATGTAGGTGCTCTGCAATCACTAAATACAAAGGAAAAGCTATTGTTCTATTCACTAGTATATTGAAATCCACACACTGACATCCAACCTTGCAAATGAGGTCTAATTAGCCTTAAATAGGAAAAATACATGCCTTGTGTTGTCTTTAGAGCATCTCATTACCATTTTAGGAGTTATGGAGCATTTTCAACAAAGTTGTCCAAGCAACTATTTAGCAACTTTTCAAAAATGTTGCTTTGCTCACACTTTGGCATCTCCTAAGCCCTATACTAGGTTCTATCTTGACACAGGCCTATCCTAGACCTAGTGACATCATGCTAATGTCATCTAGGGTCCTTGAACTATTTTAAAGGCTTCTAAACACTTAAGCCTTCTTTACATCATTCCTAAGACTATAGACCCAATTTGACCCTAACTCCTTAAAAGACTCACACACAATGGTCTACATGACCTTATATATTTACAATGCCCTCTGAGGGTCTTTCACAACCAAAATGGAAAAGGGTGGAGCTAGCCAACCCTTAGGTTCTCCTACACCATTTTCTATGTACATTGATGGAAGACCAAAAGCAACAAGGAATATTGCAGGTTTTATAAATAGTACGTGACCTGGGTCAAAATAAGTGACCCAATTGCATATTTGAGGTGTGTGAGGGGAATCATGTTTTTGTATGTGTGATAAAATAAATAAGTGCAGGGGAAGAACTTATTATATATTACCATTTGAATCCCATAGATACAAACAAAGTTAGTACCATGGGGGTGGTAAGTACTATATACCATTTAAATTAACCTCTAATTTATGATTCCAATATACCATTTTATTAATAAGTGTTTTTTGCTAAGTCTATTGCTTTCATTTCGCTGAAGTTTTTATATTTAATCTTTGTCATAGGATGGCATGGATCCACCACATGATAGAGGCAAGGATGTTACTCCCACCCATTCTTCAGCAAAGGTAAGCTTTATTGTAATTATACAAATTAGATAGAAGAAAAATGTTATATTATTATGTTCTTTTCTTTAGGGTTTTGGAGTTATTCTCATAGTTTTACTAATATTCATGTCACAAATTGATGTTCATGGAAAGGTAAAAGTTCCTACAACAATAGAGGCAATAGCATCACATATGGATGAGGACAAGGCAAATATCCCTAACCCTATAAATATGGTCAAGAAGAAATTAAAAAAAAAACCAGTTCAGAAATTCTTGTCATTTTGGTCGATCCAAATCCAACTGAGGAGACGTTGGTGAGGAAAGAGGAATTGATGTGGCAAGCACGTTGTTATGAAGTAAGTAGTAACGAATCTTTAGTCATAAAAAAAAGTTCAATAAAGGTTTATATTTTATACTCTTTTATGTTGTGAACTAAAATATGTATGTGTTCTTCTTACATGATTTTTTGTGTACTTTGTTAATATGATTTAGAACAACAAAGAGGGGGGGTGAATCAATTTTTCTCAGGTCCAGATGTATAAAAACAATCTTTAAACTCTTCAACAAATCATATCCAATTCCATACACATATGATGGCTTACTAACTGTGAACCTTTTCCATCTCCATCACTGATCTGCTTGAAACCCTTCAAGCAATCACAACACTTTTCCTTCAGCCTTTTCCACTTAGATAGTCAATAACATCAACAATACTTCTTGCATCCACTTCTCTCTTCAACCTCTCACTTAGGTTTCCTTAATACTACCTCTATTAGGTCAATACATCTTTTGTCGCTTAATCTCCTTCATAGATCTTAAGGTTAGGTCAGATTCATTGAATCTGTCCTACATTATGTTCTTCAGCTATCCTTTTGAAATATCTCAAATCTCTTAAAGATTTACAATAAAACATTTTACAGTGCATTAAATTCTTTCATACAATCAATAAATAAAGTCAACATGTTTTACATAATCCAAGAATTCAACGATGTCAGCTAGAAATCTAAATTCTTCATCAAATGTAAAATACTGACGCTCAGTCAATACTGTGTCCAACTTCTTAGTTTTCTTTGGAAAGCTCGGTCACCACATAAACTATTTCCTCGACTAACACTGTCTTCCTCAGAAATTAACTGGTGTTCAGTCAACACTAATTTTACTCGGCACATACTAGCTCGGTCGACACAAACAACACTTGGCTTAAACTAGATTCCTTCACTTTTGCTTGGTTAAGCCTACCAGTTTAGTCTTCATACTTACTTAGATAAACAATACATTGTCTTATCATTGTGCCACATAATCAAGTACTCATTGAAGTATCAAGATAACTCAACCTTTCCTTAGGTGTTGTTGTTATCATCCTTGCCTATCCCCTTAGCAACACTCAAATAGATATAGTACTTTCTTAAATAGCAATAGTCTTACCAGTTAAAGTTTGACATCAATGACAATACAACAATTGCTTCAATTGTAGTTTCCAACAATCTCCTTCTTTGGCATTGATGGCAACACCATATGAATATCACATGAATTACCAACCAATCCAAAAACTTATATGTCCATTAGAGAAATTTATAATATCCTTAGCTTCATTCTGATACAAAATCAATTAGCCATGCTTGACCGTCCACTAAATTTCTCCCACTATCTTGATCTTCTCACTCTGTGTATTCATCTGTCATCATCTCCCTCTTTGACAAAAATGCCAAAGCAACAACAAAAACATACATCTTGTAGATGTAGATATCATCCTTTCAGTTCAGTAGAATATTTCTCCCTCTATCATCTTGCTTATGACTTATTCTGACTTTGTTGTGCTCTTCACAACTCTAGGCTACTCCTAAAGTGTGACCTTTCTCTGCATCAATTTGTTAGATGTTCTTTGTAGCACATTTGATGAAGTGCTCCTAGCTTGACTAGGCAGCCTTAGTTAGGGGAAGGACCCCTAATTAACTTCTGATGTATTCATGAGCTTCTTTAGGTAAAGTTTTAGTGAATATATCTGCTAATTGTTCCTTGGTATTCACATATTCAATGCAGACTTCTTTATCTTGTACTAGTTCTCTCAAGTAATGATACTTGATGGCAATGTGTTTGGTCTTTGTGTGCATCACTGGGTTTTTAGAGATGTTGATAGCACTTGTATTGTCATAGAAGATGACAGCTAGTTCAATGATTTCTTCTTTCATGCCTACCAACAATTGCTTTATCCATATCAAATTTGAACAATTCACAGTTGTAGCCACATACTCAGCTTCAACAGTAGATTGGGAAATGCAATTTTGTTTCTTGCTTGTCCAAGAAACTAATCTTTGTCCAAGAAAGAAAGCTCCACCACTAGTACTCTTTCTATCATCTACATTTCCTGCCCAATCAGCATCTGTATATACTCTCAATCCAAATTTGTCATGCTTCTTGTAGTACAATCCATAGTCAGTAGTTCCCTTCAAATATTTGATGATTCTTTTAACCACCATCATGTGAGTTTCTTTAGGATTCACAGAGAATCTTGCCACAATCCCAACATCTAATGCAATATCTGGTCTACTATATAAAACATACTGTAGCTTTCTGATCATAGATCCATAAAAAGTCTGGTTAACTTCTACAACATCATCATTCTTAGACAACTTCTGTCCAGTAGCCATGGGAGTACTTACTAGCCTTGAATCTTCCATACCAAAGGTTTTCAGTATCTCATGAACATATTTAGACTGGGTGATGAAGTTCCTTTCTCCATCTGATATTCTTGCAAACCAACAAAAAATTTGATCTCCCCAAACATACTCATTTCAAATTCAGTTTGCATTTCATTTGAAAATTTCTTACACAAGGCATCTTGTCCACCAAATATAATATCATGTACAAAGATCTTGGCTAACAAGATTCATTTACCTTCTTCATCTTTCATGTACAGATTGCTTGTGTCATTTGTCCTTGATAATCCAATTTGTATTAGGTAGTTGTGCAATCTTTCATACCATGCTCTGGGAGCTTGCTTTAGTCCATACAGTGCTTTATTCATTTTGCAAACTATGTGTCTTCTGTTTGGATCAATAAATCCTTCTGGTTGTTCAATATATACTTCTTCTTCCAATATACCATTTAAAAATGTAGACTTGACATCCATTTGGTATACCTTGAAACCTTTATAGGCAACATATGCAAGTAGAGTTCTGACTCCTTCCAATCTTGCTACAGGGGCAAATATTTCCCCATAATCTATTCCTTCTTCTTGTGTGTAGCCTTTGCATACCAGCTTAGCCTTATTTCTTGTGATTTGACCATGTTCATTCAGTTTATTACAAAATACCTACTTTATCCCAATGACATTCTTATCTTCTGGTCTCAGCACTAGAGTCTAGGTATCATTCTTCTCTATTTGGTCAATCTCTTCATTCATTGCTTTTATCCAATCTTCATTTTCTAATGCCTCCTTTGTTGTCTTAGGCTCATATTCACATAGTAAACATGTTGGATTTCTAGCCTTGCTTCTGGTTTGAATTCCAGTATCTTTATCTCCAATAATTTGTTCAAGCTTGTGATGTCTCCTTACATATTGTGCTAGAACAGGTTCTGCTCTTCTTTCATTTGGCTCATCAGGTTCACCAACAAGATTGTTAGATTCAGCTTTTGAATGTTTGGCAACCTCTTCTTGATACTTGACAGCTTCTTCCTGTCGCTCGGCACGTTCTTCTTCTCTCTCGACATTGTTATCCTGATGCTCGACATTGCTTACCCAAGACTCAGCATCGGGTGTAGGTCTATCACTTGCCTCTTCTTCCTCTATATACACAAAAGATATGTAATCTTTTGGTACTCTATTATTGTTAGCTTCATTTTTCTTTGCATACTCATCAACTTTGACATTCACTCTTTCCACAATTTTGTTAGTGTTAGAATTCAAACACTTATAAGCTTTACTTTTTGTGGAATAGCCTAGGAATATACCCTCATCGCTTTTAGCATCAAATTTTCCATTCCTACTATCCTTCAATATGTAGCACTTACTTCCAAAAATTCTAAAGTACTTTACATTCGGTGCATACCCATGCCATAATTCATAAGGTGTCAGATTTGTAGCTTTTTTTATCTGTACTCAGTTACGAGTATAAACAGCTGTACTTATAGCTTCTTTCCAATACTTCTGTGCAACATTCTTATCAATCATTAATGTCCATGCATAGTCCAAGATAGATCTATTCCTTCTCTCTGTTATACCGTTCTGTGGAGGAGTTTTAGGTGCATACATCTATCTTTTGATCCCTTTATCATTGCAAAATAGATTAAACTCATTTGATGTAAATTCTCCACCTCAGTTAGATCTCAGACACTTCAGGTTTTTACCTGTTTCTTTTTCAACCTTAGCCACATACCACTTAAAGAATTGAAAAGCATCAAATTTTTCCTTTGAGAACATTACATGCATCATTCTGGTATAATCATCAACAAATAGGATAAAATATCTAGCACCACAATAGCTTTGTACACCCATCGGTCCACAAAGGACAGTATGAACCAAATCTAAGATATTCTCAGAAGTAAAGATTTTGTTCTTGAAACTAGACTTAGTCATCTTACCCAATTGACATTCTTTGCATGTTACATTCTCAGGTTTCTTCAATCTAGGTAGACCTCTCACTTTCTTTTTCTTGCTAATTTCTACCAGATTATCAAAGTTAACATGACATAGCCACTTACGTCATAACCAAATATCATCAAGTTATGCAATCATACATGTTTCTTTAGATAGGTCTAGATAGAACAAATTACCTCTTGTCTGTTCTCCACTTCCAATCAGTTCACCTATGGCATCAAATATTTTGGCCTTCCTGTGATGAAATTCCACTTGGTAGCCAGTGCTATTAAGTTGTGCAACACTCAACATATTATAATTAAGACCCTCAACCCAATAAGTATTTTCACAAGAGATCTTATCAGTTAGCTTAATCAATCCTTTTCCTCTAATAGGACATGGTGCATCATTACCAAATTTCACACTCCTACCTTTATAATGATTTAAGGTATCAAACTTACTCTTATCTCCAGTCATATGATGTGAACAACCACTGTCAATAATCCATTTATCATTTTTGTTCACATAAGATATCAATGCAGTTTTCTCATCCTCATCAAATTCATCTTTCATTGCAACATAGACAACTTCAATTTCAAAATCATCACTATCAGTGTTAGTCTCTTCTTCGACAATGTAGCAGGATTTCTTACCTTTCCCTTTCTAGTCCTTGTATCTTTGGTAACCTCTATCTTCTCTTTTGTCTTTATGCTTGTTGTCTCTTTCTTCATCCTTATTATCCCTGTCGGGACATCTAGCAGCTATATGACCAACTTTATTACATGAAAAACATATAATAGGGAGTTTACCTTTGTACCTTCCTTTTCCCCTTTTTAGTCTTCTAGCCATAAGAGCTTCTAGATCCTCAAGTTCTTCATCAGATGTGCCACTATCACTATCACTTTCACTTTCACTTTCACTGATGCATCTTTTTTTTTCCTTCTTTGACTTATTCAGAACCATTTGTGACTTAAAAGTAGATTTAACGCTACCAACAATGAAGTTATCATAGTTAGAAAGTTCAAAAGCAGTAAGCTTACCAACCAAACTTTCTAAAGTAAGGGCATTAGGAGAGTTACATCTAGATTCCTGAATTGCAGAAATTTTGATTGCATAGATAGGACGCAGATTTCTCAATACTTTTCCTATTACAGTTTCATCCTCAATAGTTCCATTTGCTCCTCTAATAGCATTTACAACTTCTTTTATTCTACCACAATATTGTGCAATATTCTCACCTTCTTGCATTCTCATTTCATCAAATTTACCTCTTAGGCTCTCAACTTTTGCTCTCAACACATTCACATCACTACCATAAATGCTTGCAAGGGTGTCCCACATTTTCTTTGCAGTACTGCGGTCTTTGATGTCTTCAAATTCTAGATAACTTAGGGCAGATGCAATCTCCAACATTGCTTGGATGTGCTCTTGTTTAGCTTTCATTTCCTCGGCAGTCAGAGGTGCAATAGGTGTGACATAGTCATGCTCAATGTAATACTTAGCAAAGTCACCAATACTAGCTAGATGCAGCTTCATCAAGCTTTTCCATGCAGGAAAGATTTCCTTATCCAGCTTCTTGATCATTTGCTTCAAGTACCTTCAAACTTGTTCTCTGTAAGCACCAACAGCTCTGATACCAATTATTAATATGATTTAGAACAACAAAGAGGGGGGGTGAATTAGTTGTTCTTAGGTCCAGATGTATAAAAAAAATCTTTAAACTCTTCAACAAATCAAATCCAATTTCATACACATATGCTAGCTTACTAACTATGAACCTTTTCCATCTCCATCACTGATCTGCTCGAAACCCTTCAAGCAATCACAGCACTTCTCCTTCAACCTTTTCTACTTAGACAGTCAATAACATCAACAATACTTCCAGCATCCACTCCTCTCTTCAACCTCTCGCTTAGGTTTCGTTAATACTACCTCTATTAGGTCAATACATCTTTTGTCGCTTAATCTCCTTCATAGATCTTAGGGTTAGGTCGGATTCATTGAATCCATCCTACATTATGTTCTTCAGCTATCCTTTTGAAATATCTCTAATCTCTTAAAGATTTACAATAAAATGTTTTACAATGCATTAAATGCTTTCATACAATCAATAAATAAAGTCAACACGTTTTACATAATCCAAGAATTTAATGATGTCGGTTGGAAATATGAATTCTTCATCAAATGTAAAATACTAACGCTCGATCAATACTATGTCCAACTTCTTGATCTTCTCTGGAAAGCTTGGTCACCACATAAACTGTTTCCTCGGCTAACACTGTCTTCCTCGACAATTAACTGGTGTTCGGTCAACACTGATTTTACTTGGCACATACTAGCTCGGTCGACACAAACAACACTCATCTTAAACTAGATTCCTTCACTTTTGCTCAGTTAAGCCTACCATTTTAGTCTTCATACTTACTTAGATAAACAATACATTACCTTATCATTGTGCCACATAATCAAGTACTCATTGAAGTATCAAGATAACTCAACCTTTCCTTAGGTGCTATTGTTACCAACCTTGCCTATCCCCTTAGCAACACTCAAATAGATATAGTACTTTCTTAAATAGCAATAGTCTTACCAGTTAAGGTTTGACATCAATGACAATACAACAATTGCTTCAATTGTAGTTTCCAACATACTCAAGTGACTTCTTGTGGACATTGCGGTGAGGCCGGTACTAGTACAGCTCCCTCAGGTAAAATAATCCTTAAGTTAACAGGTTACAAGGAATTGTTTCTTTGGAACATTCACAAACTTCATTGGACTTACTAATCAGAAATATACATTTTTCATTGGACTTACTGATACTGTAGATAAAACTAGAGGAAAAGGTACAGTTACAACTAATTCAAAATTTCCAAGAAAATTTTCACTCAAACTTTATTCAAAACTACTCATACTTTTATTATTTCAAATTGTCTTTGCTAACAATGTATTATTCAGGTCATCAAGTGCAGGTGACTCCTCCTCCTACGAGGATCGACCCTCTGAGATTTTTGATTGTAATGTCGGCAACAAGGAGCATGCAAACATCCATGCCTTCATAGTCTACAACTAGTAAATCCTTGTTTTGCTATATTTGGTTTTGTGTTAATTATGACTTGATGATTTGTACTTTAATCTTGGGTGCATTTTGAAGTGGATTAATTTTGTGCAGTGCAAGATACACTTGCTACGATACAAATTATACAAGTATTGGTGATAATTCACCATTGTTTCTTGGATCTACCCATGTTCCTAGTTCGGAAATGTTGTAGACGTCATTGTTGATGTCTGATAAAGAATCGATTCCTTTAAAATGTCTTAAGGTTCTAGGTGCTTTAAAATTATTATTATTTATATTCTAATTGTAATTTACTTATTCATAACAAGTTTTGGATTGATAATCCCGTGATGTTTTTGCAGGGAATGATTCTTTTTATGGTAAGCTTAATGAGTTGACATTAGAGATGTTTGGGCCCACCATACATATAAGGTGGAATATCATATGTGAACTAACCCTATCACACTTATTTTTTTTCATATCAATGCTAGAATATTTTCCCTTTCATCTATTTCTTGTACTATATTCAAGGTACGCAACTTTTGTTAATTTTTCATCTAACAATTTTGTTTTTTCTTAAAAGGTAGAATTTACAAGATTAGAAAAAAATATCAGCTCATAAAAGCTTTAGAGCATGCCTTTGGTAGTAACATTTTTTACGAGAAGAAAGTTTATTAATAGAGCTTGCAAACATATTAAGACTGTGAGGAACTCATATAGAAAGAATCTAGTACAAAACCCAAAGTATGAGCATCCTCCCTTTATTTCAGAGATGCAGTGGAGGGAATTCATTTTGGATGCAAAGGAGAAAGCATAAAATCAAAGAGGAATTACACCACCGAAAAATGAGAAAAGAAGGTATGGGATAGTATTAACTAGTAGAATGTAACTATACACTAATTAGTGATCTTTATATTTATATAATCTAACATATTTCAAAATTTTCATAGGTTACAGGACACATCAAAGGCTACAAAGGCCAGACTACAAAAGCACGGGCAACACAAACTTGGCTCTGGTGGTTATCTACAAGTTCAAGCAAGAATTGTAAGTAGCAGTAAATGAAATTTTGGATCAAAATTTTTATAAATTGCAAACAATTTTGTTTATTCAAACAATACCTGTAGAATTGACGATATTAAGCCAAAAATGTAGGGCTCGAAATTTAATGTAGAGGTCACATAAGAACACAAAAAAATTTCCTTCAAGGAAGGCTATAAAGGCATGGCTGAATGCCTACACCAAGCTTGCAGTAGCCAAGCCCAAGAGTCTCCTGCATCAGTTCAATAGGTAAATAGACCAAATGAAAAATATATCGAATTGAATACTTGAGCAACAATCTATTTGATGTTAATTTTGAACATAAATTGACTATTTTTGTTTTAAAAATAAAACAATGATAATAATGCATATGACATTGCAATGCAGCCTTCTAATCCTACCACAGAACCTGCGCCACATGATGAAGGCCCTGATGTGCATCGCAGTGATGGAGGTATTCATTTTCTATTGAAAATTAATTATGCAATTATTAATACAATTTAACATCTTAAATTGAAATTGGTGTAACCTTTTTTGTGTATATTTTAGAGCATGCAGAACATCATGTTGAATGAGTGGAGGATGTTCTGAGTGATCACCATGTTGACTTTGGGGATGAAAAAAATGTTATTGTAGATGATGTGGAGCTATTAGGTAAAGAAAATCTATGTTTTGTTCTTTTAATTAATGAAATACTTGTAACACTAATATAAAATGTTGTGAATTTAACCCATGTAGTTGTTATTGCAGTGGACCCCCCTTTGGCGCACTAGCCTCATGCTCCTTGACACATGAGGAGGAGATATGAGTTGAGATCAGAAGTAGTAGAGGAGGGAAATGACATATACATTGATGCTCTGATTATCCGTTACCTTAAAAAAATGAGCAAAAAACAAAAAAAAGAAATGATTGTAATAAACCTTTTTTGATAATGAAAGAATGTTGTCTTAATGAATGTAATTCTATACTAGTAAATGTTGATGAATGTTATGTGTTAATGAATTATTGATGAATGCTGTGTATTATTGATTCAAAAATGTGTTTCATGTCATCCTCCATCTACCACTAACTCTTTCAAATGTTTTAATATCATATTTAACTTGTTTCCTCTCAGAGGAAACTGACCAACCCACACAAAACTCCCTAAAGACCGACCTTGGATAGTTATAACTGACTGTTACAATTTTAATTGTAATTTTGCAAACACAAAGTGTTGTCAAGGTTTATACAAGTTGTCAACCTATTAACTCCTTGCCTTCCTATCACCTCTAATGGTCTTGAAATGACCTTGGAATTCATTGGAAACCATATTACTCCTATTCTACCCAAGATATTCATAATTGACCCTCTAGGCCTACATTGTCAATTTTGACAATTTTACAATTTTTGGAATTCACTATTGCACTATCTTCCCATAAGAACCTTATTACATCATGTTAAGACCCAAGTGGCCTTATTACATCCATTCCAAGATTACATAATCATATTTGATGACTTTCCACCTATTGAAATCTTCTAACCCTCAATGACCATTTGTGCTTATATGGCACTTACATAGCATTATTCAAGATTCATTACACAAAATGGTTTAATGACCATGTGAAATTATTACAATGAATTTGTTTGCATATAAAATGGCCCTTCAAGGTCTTAATTTGGTCTTCAACAACTCCTTGAGGTCTATGGATGACCCTAGTGTACCTCCTTGTCCCTTGTGTACATTGATGTCCTTTTGGTGCCCTGTACCATACTCCTACAAAACAACATTATTACATGCATCTCCATGTCCTTGGAGTGTTTACACCTTCACCTTGCATTTGTGCTTTCTTGCTTTATATCCCATGTTCTCTTGGCTCTTCAAACTCCTTGTGACTACTCCCTTTTCCTTAACATGCCTGCCCATGCTTGAATCTTCCCGTTGACGCCAAATTTCCATCTTGTCGTATCCTTCCTTGAAGTTCACATCTCTAGTTTTCTTTTTGCACCTTCTTCTCTTCCTTTTGGGCTTAGTACCCATCATCCAAACCAATAGAAATAAGAAGCAATACCACCATCCAGTCATGTAACTCTTAGCCACCATTATTAGTTGCACCATGCTAAGAATATCTAGCATACACTTGTTCTAGATACCCTTTAACAACTTCTATCAATCTCAAACCTTCTACAAACAACTGCCCAATCTCAAACTAGTTCTAGATACCCTTCAACAACTTCTATCAATCTTCAAAGACACCAATCTAGGAATTTATTGCTAACCACTCAAACACCAGCAATTACAGTGACCTAAAGGTGCCAATTAGGCCTCCATTTCTAAGTAATTAGCTTTGTGACTTTGAGTTTCCCTCTCTCAATATTCTAGACACCTTCTAACCATCAAAATGACCTTAGATCTCTTGTTTCACCGACTGGTTCACTTCGTATGGTAAGTTACATGAATTTATTGTTGCAACAGTGAGGTAAACACATAAGGGATGTTTACCTAGGGCTTCAAATTACTCCACAGCTCTTGCATGTAAACAAAAATGCCTTTGGAAATCCTAAAGCTATTGCTCCTAGCCTAAGTCTTACCAATGGCCATGTTGATCCAATGGCTAAGCCTCGAGCTAGGGCATAAAGAACATCAAAACCCTCACTATGGGTTATAGACTGTATAGTTCTACAATGCAACACTTGTTAACGCATTGTGATAGGGTCATTGGAACAAATTCCCAATCATAATCATAATTTCCATAATAAACGTAATAATGCAAATAATAATAATAAAAAGAACAAAATATAACAATAAAATAATTATAAATAGAAGTAATAAGTAACAGATGAACTTTATAAAATGAAATCACTTCTTGATTCAATTGTGAATATTTGGTTGCACGTACAATTTTGGTAATTCTAAAATTGACTTCTTTCTTATTGGGGATTTCGTGTGTGGTATAGTTGAGAATTGGTTTCCTTTTTTTTTCACGCTGCATGTCAATAATTGGGGTTTGAATCTCAGTTGAATTGGCAAGATACTTTTGGGCACAACTTACATAAGTATCGATCTTCATTTTCCAGGTAGGGCCTTTCATGATTTCTTATTTTCTCTAAAATGTTGTATTGAACGATTGGTATGGTTTGAATTTGTTTTCAATTGCAATATCAATTAGAAGTGTACAAGTTTTGATTGGTGTTGTCCAGAGATGATTACTTGGATTGATATGGATAACTTGTAGGATGTTTTTATCATGCTTTATATTGATATTGTGGAATGTGTTTCAGTTGACTCAATTATACGAACATTTGAGTGACAAAATGATAAACATTCAACCAATTAATCATTTATTTATTTATTGTTGCTACTTATGGATGAATGGAATATTAATCTAGCTTGTATGTAAAAGTGTGGTTGTTTCCTACCACTAGCATAAATTCCATTAAGAATCAATTTCCACATTATTATATTTTAGAGTATTTCTTTATTAGTGGTTGTCAAACCATCAATTGTATGCTTAATTGACACCTACTCTTGCTTAAGAGCCCCAAATTTGAAATAAAAACCATTATCATGGAAAAACATGGGTTGGAAAAGGTAATGAATGGTATGGCCTCTTCTCAGCCTCGTCATGAACAACTTCATTATGTACTTTGCATTTAGGTATGGATTAAATGTCTCCCTTCCTTTTATTTAGCATGAATGATCTTCTTTGGTCTATAAATTGATTTATACATAGAATCAGATTTGAGTGATTTAATTGTAATTATAATCATGTTAGATAAGTCTAAGTAACAACAATGCATTACTCTGCATTTCTATAACTCATCAATTACTATTTGGTCCTCGGTCCATTTAAACTATTAATTGCTCATGCTTTAAAAAAAATGGAGTCACTACAGCCACATGATGTGTTATAATCTATAGTTGTTTACCTGTTGCTTCAAACATTCTTCTCAACACATCAAAACACTTTCAGAATAAGAGTAACATTATTAATTATCAAAACTAACAAACATTAGTAGCTCTGTAAATCTTTGAGGGGTGGATGTTTTTGGGTTGGAATTAAAATGATATTACACTAGTATTCAATAGGATAGGGATGGAGTGTGAGTGACTTCATTTATAAGTAACCTGTGTATACACAATGCTAATTTAACTTAGTTGGAATTACAGGATCATTAGGGTGAATGTTAAATGTTTAATTCATAAATAGTAATCTAAGTGTGAAATGTACATTATGATTATTTTATTGTTGCTAGTGGGCAATATCTTACACTGCTGAATATGTTGTGATTGGGAATTTATTTGCTTAAAATAGTTGACTATACATGCTCAATCTCATGTTATAAACTTCATATACTCATTATTAGAGTCTTAGCTATCTCATATCCTTAACTACTCTTGTATTAGTGTTGTTTATTTAATTTAGTTATCGTGAAATGTAAGGCACCTAAGAGGGAACATTAAATATATTTGTGAGCTAAATTGTGCATTGACAATTGTAAGGGCTATTTAAATTTGTAGGTAATTAATATTTGGTACTATTTGGGAATTTAAATTCCTTTGAGAATGTTTACATTTTTATATGTAGAGATGGTATTTTTCATTTGTTAAATGTCTACTTGAGTTGGGGTATTATCTACCATAATGGCTAAACACTTGTATATGGATTTGACACCATTATATTTCTTTTTATGAATTAGTGTATACTTTTTGTGAGCTTGATTTTAGTATTTCTAGTTTATTGGATTTTATGTTTGAACTTAGGATTAATTTAGGTTGTAGATTGTATAGCTCTGCAATGCAACGAATTTGCCCATACAAAATGGATGGTTAAAAATTTAAGACCACGAGGGTGAAAGGATGAAACAAAGCCCTATCTAATACATCAATTCATACATGTGGAGACAACGTGTGTTATTCATGTGTTTATAATCTTTACTCAATTCTTTGTTTTGTCGTAAATGTATTATAAGGAGATAATATTCTTTAAACAATGAGGTATCAATTGGCTTCCTTGATGTTATGTAGGATTAGTTGTCAATTCAATTATTCTTAAGTATCAATGTATTTATGTATTTATAGGTTTATTCAATCCAAGTTGATAATCAAATGATTTCCAACATTAACGACTTAGTGACATAGTCAATCAATGTCAAGAATAGGGAGTACTTTATATGAGGACAGTGAATGAGAGATGGAAATAAAACTCCAAATATTTATGTAGGCTATCTAATGATGATCATTACTATTTAATGTCTTTATAGGTATGCAAGTATATTCCAAAATCTATAACTTTGGAATTATAAAATAAGAATTTAGAGGAAATGTTCGACTAATTTAGAGGCTATCTAAAGTTATAGATTTTTGTGAAGATGTTTGCATAAGTTTCAGGCTGTAATGACATGACTTATAAGTCTTGTCTTGAAAGTTTGAATTTTTTTTCCACTTCCCTTGTTCAAGCTTGATCATCACTCTTAATTGATGTACCATGCTTCAATTCCTTCAAAGGCAGAGGAAACCCTTGGATCAAAGCCATGAATGAAATACAAAGTACAAGAACTTAAGAAATATTCTCATGATTAGGAATTAACTTTGGGTTGGGATTTGGATTGATTTTACTCTTCACAACTTGTAAATTGACTTGGAAATCCTTTTATATCCCTTAATGCAAAATCTAGAAATGACTTTTCATACTTGAATTCTAATTCCTCCTTGGAAAACTTGCACCAATCTGTCTTGAATTTGCTTGTCTTCACACTTCAAATATGTCTAAATTTGTTTCCATTTGATTTTTTATTTTTCCTTCTCCATGTTCTAAAACACATCTTCTGCTGGAGATTTGATTATTTTCACCCTTCATGATCTGATATCCACATTTAGGGCTTGGAAAATGCTTCCACTTTCTGATTGAAATTCACATTTCACCTCTTGCACCTTACAATTTTCCCTTGAATGCTCTTAAATTTTGTTTTTCACTTCTAGAGCCTTCTCTTCATTTATGATTTTATGCCTTAGATTTGTGTTTGAATGATGCCTTGAAATGACCTTCTCTAACCTCCTTAAATAGTGCTCAAGGTGTCTAATGAAGGGTTGTGTCTTAACTAGCTCAAAGAAGGCCGACCTTGTCATTTTTTCTTTTCAAAATGGGCACAATTTAGAACCTAAGCTAGAAAATCAAATGTGCTTGGGTGGAAATCCTAAATCAAGTTATAAATCCTATTAAGATGGGCCCCTTTTACAAAATAAGTAGAATTCTCCAAGATAAGTGGGCGCAAATTCAAGGTATAGCTGGAAATGTAATCACAAAGTGGGTGCAAATAGGCATTGAAGCTGGAAAAGATGTCAAGTTGAGGGCATATTTGAGTGTTGAAGCTGGAAATGTTCACTTGCAATCCAACTTTTCTATTTTGAAGCTTGAAATTCATCTTCATTTCTCTTTTCCTTTTGCAAATTAGACCTTGAATTTCATCTATTTTCCTAGTTTTGGTTTGAGAAGGCAAGTTGGAAATCCTTAAGAACCTTTATTTTTCACTTGAAATTCATTTGGATTATTGCATTCTCAACCAAGTATTTTTACTTCTTCATTCAAAGTTCCTTTTTTTCTTAAGGATTTTTACTTTTATCTTTTGAAAGTCAACTTGTAAATAAGAATCTTCATATCCATTGCAAAGATCTTCTTCATTTCTAATTTTAAACCTACTTGAGTCTTTTCAATTTTCCCCTTACATCTCTAGGATGGGTTTCAATGATGGAGTTGGAAATGATTTGCAAGGTGGAGCTGGAAATGAACAAGTTTTCTCATCCTTCGACTTGAAACTTACTTGATTTTTTACATTTTTGACTAAGGATTTGAAATTCTCTTAACTTCACTTAACAACTTGACTCAAATTTTCATTCTATTTAGCTTTTTCCAAATTTCAAGTTCAAGACCTGCATTCCCTATCCTGAAAAGATTTAAACAATATTTTGCAACCTTGATGACGTTTCACAACATTTTAATTTTTAACAACTTCTATATTTAGTGAAAGTTTCACAGCTTCGCCCTCAATTCCCAATTCAAAGTTTGTGGGGTTTTATATGGGAAAAAGATTATAGTATTAATTGTAGTGTATCCGGCCAATGAAACTTCATAGATGAGGACTTGGTATTAAGAGGGGACTATGTACAAAATACTTCGAATGATTCAATGTTACACATGGCTTCACCATTGCTTGCACTAAAAGCATATATCGGTCTATCATCACCTTGGGAAGACATTGAATGTTTGATGATTTATATATTGGTTAAGGAGAGAGTGCCATGGTTTTGGATATGCGATGGTTATATTCTCTTGGGTAATTCACCTTAAACTATTGGACTATGGAGCTAAAATTCAAATCAAAAGTGAAATAGGAAGTGCTTCAAGGCATTAAAGTGGGAGCTTTGAGATTTGTCATGGCTAAGAGGATGGAGCATCAAATTATGACTTCGTCCATTGGTGAGACACTTTTTATGATGGTACTTAGCTTGTTTTGGATTCGTAGCATGGTGCTTGATGATCTATCTCCATGGTTGTCACAGAGAATTTCATCAAGAGTTAGGGAAGAGACATGATGGGGATATCTTTCCTATTGAAGAAGTTATGGCACCACAAAAAGGTCATAAGAAGGTGTTCACAATAATATCAGAGTAGCATAGCATAAACTAGGTGGATAATGATGTGTACATTGGTGCAATAATCAAGGAGCCAAATTTAACCTCTTGAAGGCTACAATAAAAATTTATATTTTTTTAAAATAAAATGTAATTTGTCTCTATTTCGATGATAATGAAATTTTTTTCCACACTTGTGATGTACAAGCAACCAAACAAACATCAAATTCTCATCTATATTTTGATGCAAGTGACAACCATTTTTGATGACATAGCTATACAGGCGAATACATGATCTTCCTTCTATTGTCACTAGTTCAATGCCCCTTTGGTCACATGTTCTAAAGTGTTGGTTGTTTGATCTACGATCATTATGGACCACACACCTACCTTTTTTTGATGTATGCAGGTGTCGAATATATGATGAAAATTTAGGTCATTGAAAATGAGACAAAATTTTTTTGACATCCATATTGGTCATCTGTTTGATGATAGGGTGTCGAAAAATCGACGAATTGTCATCAAAATTTGGGGTAAAATTTACTAATGTGCGTTATCATTGTGTTCAAATCTAGTGTTATTCATGATTTAGATTATAACAAGCTATATTTTGTTATGACTAATTTCAGTATTTTAGTGTTCCTATTGATCATAGATAAAGATGAGTTTGGATTTCGTATTGGAGATGATGTGAAGGTTTTGGGTGGTATTCATGTTTCTTTCTGGTGTTCTTGGATTATGTGATGATCATTTTTCTGGTTCACATTGGTTGAGGTGATCAGATTTATTGTTTTGGTAGTGTATTGGTATTATTTCTTCATTTAGGTCCTAGACGAATTTGATGGAGTGACGTGTTGTGATTCTTGATGTTGTCTTGATGACACATGCATGTTCATAGATGAATATTTAGGTCCTATCAAAGTCTTGGCCAACTTGATTTGGATTTCATTGGAAATAGAGCATAATGTTTATATCTTTTACTGTATTAGGTCTTAGCCGACCTAGTGGTTGATTATTCTTTATAATTTTTATAAGTGAGAGATCATTTTGTAATTGTGGAAGAGAGTATGTGAGAGAGAGAGAGAGATGTTGGTATTTTTATTCTACATTTGAGGAAGAGCTTGTACTTCATTATAACTATTTTGGCATAGGAGATGTTATTTGCCAATTTGGTTGTAAAGAATTGTATGTCCATCCTATTGTAATTAAAGATAGATCGATGAACCCAATTGAGGGCAAAATTTGAGAATGTATTGTGAGCGATGAGCTCTAGGAAGTGTGCCTGTTAAATCATCTATAAGCCTTTTGTTGCAAGTGCATCATTTGTTCTCTATTTTCTCTTAATTGGATAGAACTTTTAGCAGAGTACATTCATCTAGTGGGTTTGATTCCCACCAAGGTTTTACCTTAACCAAGTTTCCTCGAGAACAAATCTTGACATTCAATGTTATGTGTTGTAGATCTTGAATTATTGTTTATCTTTCAGATCTAATAGATTAAAGTGGAATTAAAAGTAATAGGTACACACAACTGATTCAACACCCTCTCTCAATTGTGCTTGCCTTCCTTTAATTATGTTTTGTTTGAATTATTCTCATATGCTATTTTACTAGATATGCTTGAAAATAGAAGCATGAAATCTCTAGGCATGAGTTTCTACCTCTAAAAGCCTAAAATACTACTATTCATACCAAAAAAACCACAAAAATGAAGCTCTTTATGAATTGAGAATCTATTTTTCCTCTTTTTCACTAACCTAATAAAGGGTTTTGATAAAAAAGTTAATATACATTCATCATTTAAACATGTTGAATGTGTCGAATAAGTTGTCTGTATATGTGTCAAATATAAGTGAGAAGATCAGTTTGGATGGTACAACTTCTCAATCATATTAATAAATATAGCAATATTGAGACAACAAATATGTGTGGGGTGATTGTTATGAAGTTAGTCACTTGAGACAATTATTGAAGGAAAAGTTCTTTCTTGGAGAATTGTTGGAGGTAATATGCTAAATACATGTTCATCTTGTTCCATAATGTTCATGTATCCTACTAGAAGATAGTGAGTCTTTCTTGGCAGTTTTGTATCTTGCCTTGAGGCAGTGCATGCTAGCGTACAAGTTAGGAGCAATGAGATTCCTTGTCAACGATCCCAAAATAAACATTGTAAAATTGTTCTTCATTTAGTGTGAGTTGGATCTCACTATGATTTTTCCCTTCTTGGATTTTCTACATAAATCTAGTGTTCTCATGTGTATAATGTTCATTACTTTATCTTTTTTTGTTACCAATTTGGTTAAAATTAATTAATGTAGAATTATATTAAAAAAATTATAAGTGTTTGACCAAGATGGATTCACCCCCACTCTCTTAGTCTTCAGGTGTGTTTAACAACAACATCATCTTCAAACCTTTGGACTCACACTTAAATAGATAGGAGTTCTTCTTAATCTATTTTGTGTGACACTTTCAAAATGAAAGTGTAAACACCTAAATGTGATTACATAAATTTGTAATCACATTTAGTTCTCTCCTAGGTCATTATTGACTAAGTATTTATTATTTAATTAATCTATGTCACCCCCTAATCAATTAATCCAATTAATTAATTATTGTCTAATTACTCTAATGGCAACCCATAACCATTTAACTAATTAAAAAACCCTTTCTCTATTAATTTAAATACATACAATTGTCTTTTAAAATTAATTCATAAACTTGTTTTCCTCCCTTGATTAAAATAGCCCATTTTAATCAATTTGAGCACATGGCTCCTAAGTTTAACCCCTAATCTAACCTAACCTATCCCAACCACTTGACCCTTGATCCTAACTCAACCTAACCTCTCTTAATTAGTTAATTAACCTTGATTAACTAATTAAATTACATCCACTCATTCTCTCTCCTCCCATCAAATCTTCCATAATCTCCCACTTGCCCACTAATTACCCTTAACAGAAGCCTAATCACCCACCAAACATTTACACAATCATAATCATCAGGATTAAGAAATCCTAAGCCAACCAAAGTCAACCCTCATGTCACATCTCTTACATCCCCAACCATATGCATTTAAGTCAACCTTAAATGCTCTTACATCCTTGTCCCCTCTCACACCCCCCAAAATGGTCACAATCCTCAAGCCTTGACAGGATTTGAGACAAGATGTTCCTTTATAGAATGTCTCCCCAAACCCTAATACCCTCTCAAGATCTCTCCTTGTGACACTTCTCACAAGGCTATGAGTTTGAAGAAGCATAATCCATGTTCTCTCCTTCAAATTCATCTTGGCCCTTCCTCAAGTTTGTATCTCAACCGTCCATTTCACTTCCTCTTTATTTGTAAATTAAGGCCTCTTCCCTTCACAAATCATCCACCTTACATGCAGTATTGTCATGCCATTTTGTTTCCAAGATCATAAGAAAAGAAACATCCTAATGCCAAAATTATCTCACAAACCCTATTGAATCTTGAGCACTTGAGCACACATCCAAATCCATTTGACACATCAACTCATCAAGGAAGGATTTTTGAGGTGTTTGAGGTTTGTATTCACTTTGGTTTTGTCAAATTTCTTTTTCTAATCTATATGTTATATTGATATTGTGTAGTTAAATATTTTACTAGCTTAATACATTTGTAGACTCACATTTCTTTGTATACATTTTGGCAGTCCTGGTGGGAACAATGCAAGTGCCGCCATCTGCCACCCAACAAATCCCCACACAAGTGCCAACCCCACCCATTACCCAAAAAATCTCTCCATAAGACTCACTTTCTCCTCTCATCTCCATGACACAACCTCAACAACTATTTTACACAATAGGATGCCTCCTATAGGACCCCTAAACTAACCACTAATACTACAAGTCGTTGTAGTCACAAACACACTTCCAGATTTTTCCACATCACAACCTGTTGCAACGTCAAGATCCTCTTGGGGTCTCAATTAGTCATAAATGTATTCCCTATGAATTTAGACTTAGTCGTACATCTCCAAACCCATTATCCCACAACCAACCATGTGATTCACAGTGCAAACCACTCAAACTCAACCATACATTGTTGCAGCTCCTGTATTCACCAACTATTTGTCCATGCTTTCATTTATCACTTCTCAAACCATACCTCAACTACATCAACCTACCACATCCAATTTCATAAACTACCTCACTCCACCTCCTAGCAATATAAACACACAAAATACATACCCATCCTACGACGATGTTGGTGCACGTCTAGCTTACATAGGTAAAACTTATGGTCAACATGCATACTAACCCACATGACAACCACCCCCTCTATACTAGCAACTACTGTAACCCCAACACACCTTCCCTGTCTATAAAAACATACTACCACCTCCACCTCAATATCATGCTCAACAACCACCTCAACACCCATTACAACTCATGTATGTGGCTGGACAATCCCCTTATCAAACTCTCCAATACCCTCCTCAAAATCCTTCATATTCCCCAAACCCCTACCAAGCACCTAGATCCAACATGCTAGGGGCACCCACTCCACCACTTTACAACCTCAAATGGTATGAAATGAAGAACACCCTCAAGGAGCTAAAGATCAGGACTGAAAGCAAGACCTTAAATTTTGAGGAGGTTTTTCCTTATCCATTTGACTGCTCTATTAAAACAATACCCTTTTCCAAGCACTTTGAAACTCCCAAACTTGACAAATATAGGGGAAAAGGGAGATCTAGTCAATCACATTAAGGAGTTTTACATTGCCAATATATTGCTTGTAACAATACCTTTATCATGCACCTTTTTCCAAAAATCTTAGAGGGAACAACACTTGAGTGTTTCTACAAGATACCCTATGGATCAATTTCAACCTTTATAGAGTTATCTTTAAAGTTCATACCACATTATGCACATAACATTGAGAATGAATTATATGTCTGGGACCTCTGCAACTCAAAATAGAAGGGAGGTTATAGCTTAGCCAACTACCTTCAAAGATGGAAAAACCTTGCCACAAGGTTATCATATCAACTCCCGAAGAAGCATTTAACGAAGATATTCATTGACAACCTACATCCAAAGTTTTCTCACTTAATTTGCATGAATTGTATCTAGAAATACCAAGACATCAGGGAAAATGAATGGACATCAAGAAAGGCCTCTTGGACGATGGTACTATCAATCGTTACAAATAAACTCATCATAATACAATAATGATTGTCCTCATTACTAGAACAAGAATAAGAATGTTGTCACTAATGGGACCACCAATACCAAATACATCTAGTTGTTATGGCCCATTATAAACCACCCACACCGACATACCAACAACCCACACACGAATACCAATAATCAAGGATAGTTTATCAACTGCCCATGCAAAATTGTCTATTACTATCAAACCAAACCAATTCTATATTAGTCACACAAGGACAAACCAAGCCACACATCCAAACTAACTAGAAGTGCACATTCACTCCTCTTAGTGAACCTTTGGATGCAAATCTTCCATAGGATGGCCAATGCTAATTTAATCATGTATTCTTAGACCCAATCATTAGATGAATCAATTCCAAAACCTACATGGTACAAGGACAACGAGTATTGTGACTATCATTGTATCAAGGGACATGCCACCGTGAAGTGCATGAAACTCAATCATTACATTCAAGATCTCATAGACAAGGAGATCACAGTCGATGCACCTGTCCAGGCTTCACCAAATACAACCCTATAAATCTACCAAAATGTGTTACCTCAACACAACACCAACAAAATCCCAGCAAATGCAAACCCACCAATCCAAAATCAAGGAAAGCGTAAACAAGGTGACCATGGTGATGAAAAATATTACACCACTACCTATATCAACTATGATAAATTTTTTGTTTGCATCACCTAGGTTGAGCCCAAGGTTAATGTTATCCATGTCAAAGGTGTAGACAATCAATGTGCAATAACCACACATTGAGGAAGGATATTCGTTGCTAGTGCCACTACTACTTCCTCCTCCAGTGCACAGTTTAACCTCCTGGAAGATGGGAATATCCCCACCCAAATCTCCATCTTGGATCTCCTTCGTACCTCGCATGTCCATCAAGAGATCCTTAAGAAGATCTTACAAGAATCACAAGTCCCCAATAACATCGACCCAACACAATTCTAAGCCCTTGTTGGCCACTTATCAACATCTTGTGGCCTATCCTTTAAACCTTCTGATATGCCTTACATTGAATTGGATCACAACCTTCTGCTTCATATTGACGTCATGGTTAATGATTTCACCGTCAAATGGGTCATGACAGATAATCATTCAACCCTAAATCTATGCACTTTAAAATTTATAAATCAAGTGGGGTACACTAAAGAATGAATATCCCATGAGGTCATTGCCATCAAGGCTTATGAGAACCTAGAATGTACCTCCTAAGGTACCATCTCTCTACCAATTAAGTTGGGACCAACAATACATGATACTATATGCCATGTTGTTGATCTTGACTTTCCATATAACATTCTACTTGGTCTCCCTTGGATCCATTCCACATAGGCCATTCCCTCCACATTCCACCAGTGCATCAAATTCCCACATAATGACACTAAAATCACCATTCATGCAATCTCCAACATTTCATATATTGTCATGCGTTAGAATCTTCATTCCCACATTCCACACATTACCTAGGAATTGACATTGGCACTTCTGTCGTCAGCTCCTCGAGAAACCACTTGGATCCAGAAACCATTCTCACATCCACCCTCTCCATCATCAAGATAAACAACAAGTGTTGTGGGGATAAAGCATATCATAGGATTTTGTAGTTGGAGCCCTACCATTGGACCCACACATTCAGGGATGCCCATCCCATCAAGGTCCATCAAAAGAGAAAGAGCCACAACCTAAACAAATGGGTTGTCCCACATTCCTCTTCAATGGTATTCTAAAACATGAAGAAATGGAGTCTGACATCAACAAATGGCTATACCAAGATGCTCCACCTCCCAACAACAAACTTCTTAGTTATTTTAAAGAGAAATACCCCAAATCTCACCAATTGGCTATTGAACAATGGAACTACCAAGGAGGTAGTTTAGGCTACAAAGAAAGTGGCATGAAGGCTCCACCTGAACCCTCACTTCATCCAAGGAATCGAGGGCTTATATGGCCTAGACATGAATGGGGACACAAACGAAACTAGCTACACCTATCATAATACCCTAGGTAAAATTGTTGAGGTTGAAGGCATCCCTGAAGAGGAAGTTAAGAGACCCTATGACACTATATCTAATGATGAAGCCTTCCTAGATAATTTCATCCTTTGCCAACTCTCCATAAACCTCATTGACCTTCCACTCATCCACCCCGAACTCATAGACTAAGATCAACCAAGAGTTGCACATATCAATGAGTTCCAAAGTGAGGATGTGCTTCTTAGATTCATGGGAGCAATAGAACAACACCAAGATTGGGGGCATGGTTCAACACATGTCTACAAGTTGGACCCAAATCTTCCTCTTCTACTGGATCTCCTCCCTTTGAAATTGCCTCTATTACTGGTTTCACCATCTTGGTCTTGGCTTCTTGTTTCTCCTTGAGGCCTTAAAGATGCTCCTCTTCCTTCAAACCTACCCCTTCCTCTAAAGTTCCCTCCTCTTCCTTTGCTCTGTTGCTCTCCTTTTCTCTTTTGTTTCTCTTCAATTTTAAGTGCCATTTGAAAACATTTATGTATTGTCTCAAGATTGAACAAGCTAAGTTCATCTTGAATGCCATACTTCAGTCCATTCAAGTATCTTGCCAATTTTTTCTTTTTCATTCTCAAGGAGCTTTGCCTTAAGAGTCATTTTATGATACTCTTCTATGTAAGTGCTCACATCTAAGTCCCTTTGCCTTAGATTTTTCAATTTCTTATGCAACATCACCTCATAGTCTTATGGAAAAAACTACTTCTTAACCTTTGCAACCATCCTCTTCCATGAGGAGATGGGATTCTTTTCCTCTTCTACCCTCTCATTTTGAAGGAAATTCCACCAACTAAGGGTATGGCCCTTCATCCTTGATTTTGTTATCTTCACATTTTGACTCCCACGAATGTCATCACACTCAAAATGATTTTCAAGTGCTTCTAACCAATCCATACATTCTTCTAGGTTTAATTTTCCATAGAACACTGGTAGGTTGGTCCTTTCTTTCTTCCCTACCCTCTTAAGGGCTTCAAGAAGAGGTCTATGGTCTATAGGCACTCCTTCCTATCTAGGGATGTCTTCTTCACCCCCTTCTTCTTCCTCTTCATTAGAATCCTCCCCTCCTTTGTCCACTTTACCTTTTAACTTTTCTAACTCTCTCTTCATAGCCTTATTCTCGGCTCTTATTGTCCTACTTTCTGCCATTTACTCTTTAACTGACTTTGCCAACTCCACATTGGTCATCCTCACATGGATCTCTCTTTCTCCTTCTTCACCTTCTAACATTCTGACTTTAGTGCTCTTCCCAAACAGATTCTTCTATGCTTTGATACCACCTGATGCAAAGCGCACAACCAAAAGCTTGATGTATGGGCCTTTTCTTGGTCAGGATTCAATCCTATCAACCCTTCAATCATACCTTATCCAAATACTTATTATAGAGGCATTCCACCCTTCCAAGGGTCTAGTGTGCTTTAAACAACTTCCTAGACATCTTAGGACTAAGATCAATTAGGATAAATTTAATACTTTAGGGACACTTTCTTAAATCTAAGCCAAAGTGTGCAAATCCACTCTACTTCACTTATACTCTCAATCTGATGATTGAGACACCACTCTTAGGGTATATACACCGAGAATCTATCACTGATTAGATTCTAAGGTACTCACAACTCACCTATCACTTATTGGGCTAGTAGACTCTACTAGGTTTCACCAGGAGGTTTTTAGGAAACAACTTTGATTATCCCTTTGGGACTTATGTAAGACTCCAAGGTCACATAACTCAACTCTACTCCAACACCCCTTAACCCTTACTTTGTTCACAGACCTAATAGGCCTAATTAGGCTTGGTTAACAAAGCAAGTACTAAAGAATGGGCCTAATTAGGCTTGGTTAACAAAGCAAGTACTAAAGAATAGGTTCACAGAATTGATCCACCACCTAAAAATTGTTCTTCTATGTTCAAATGTTTCAAATCCATCAACTACCAAGTCACACCGCTCCTTTTGTTTGATTGTCTACACATATTCACCTTACTTAGGCTAAATACATGGACTTATTTAGCCTAGGGCTTGATGGATAACTTAGTAAAATAAAACCCCCATCCCGAGCCTTTGGAATCTCTAAATGTACATCCCTAACTTGCATTTCCCAAGTGGGAAAGGAATTCCACTAGTGAAATGTCAAGTTAGGGCTCCATCTCTGAAACACCCTTGTTTATGGAGGGTTTCCTGAACAAACTGCACAAAATTGAATGATTCTCCCTTCTATGATTACCAAATGGATTCAAACCAAATGCATATGAAAGGTAACTCATTCCTCTATCTTTTTATGACAAGCATTCAGTCAATCCAATCTGTACAAGATTGTACAACACAGGAAACCAAGAAATTTCTCAGGAAAAAATTGAATGTTTTCTTATTCCAATCCACCAAGAATCGTACCAAAATCCTCTCTCCTCTTGGCCAGGCCTGTACTAACACAAATAGACCATTTCCAATGACCATAACCATATTTTGAATGGTTATGACCATTGGGATAGAAGTTACAACTTTCCGAGCAACTTTACAATAATTGCAAAAATGCAACTTTGCAACTTTTGCACTTTTTTGCATTTGTTGACAACAACTTTGCAAAATGCACTCTATCAACCCCCAATAGACCTAAATGTGATCTAGGACCATTTCTAAGGTCATTATTAGCCATAATAACATAAACCCCTATGACACCCTGTAAAACTTAACCCTAAGGTCCTATTGGTCTAAGGAGACCCAAGGTTTATAAAGCACCTTTGGGACCCTTAGCCTTACAAAATGGACCAAAAGATTACATGGTTGGATCCTAAGGATCCAAACCCTTATTACATCCAATGAACCTTCCTGTCCTTTGGAAGACAAGATGAGGTGCTCTGCACTAGGAATATATGAAATTATAGCCTTACCTCCCTCCATACTTTTGTATATCACCTCTTTCAATTTTTATTTTTAGATAGATTAAAAAAAACACGACTTGCTCTATGAAATTGTATTGTTAATAATTAAATATCTTATATAATTTGATTTTTATATTATGCTTATAATAATTTCAAAGTCGCTTCACCCTAAACTATTTTCAAAATTGAACAAGGGCTTAATCATTTTTTCGAACTTTATTTTCTAGTCACTCATTTTTGTTGGGGTGCATACACATTATATTGAATTTCTTTGAGGAAAAAGTAAATATGACATGGATATAAACAAGGACGCAAAGCGTCAAAGTTCCTGCCCAAGTTAAATTTAATTTGTTGAAAGCTAATTAGTAGAAATGATAAACTTCAAGCTAAGGATACACAAATTTATAAATTAGAAGAAAAAAGTTATGTTGTTGTGTGTAGGTTAATTATATAACAAATGTGACAATATGACATTAAATAACATTAAATGTCCATGAAGCATGTACAACAAATTCTCCAAGATAGATTAGGTATAATATATATTTAGCATTAAAGTTGTTGCCAAAGTTTAGTGTAATTTGTTACAAACTTATGAGTGAGAAATTGTAGAAGTTAATGTTTTTGTTTTGGACAAAAGATAAGTTACATACTAGCAAATAGTACAATTTAGCATTAATAATAATATATTGTATTCAATTAGATTAGATATCTATGAAGCATGTAGCAAAATATATCAAAAGAACTTTTGAAATTCTATACAAATAATTGTTTAAATAGGATGTTAAGCGATCATGAGAAGTAAATATTGAAAATTATTAAAATAAGAAACAAATCTGATATCTATTTATGAAGTATACATATAAATTTTTTAAATATTAAAAAATAAAAATAAAATATTAATATCAATGTATTAATCAATATCTATCAAAATATTTTATATGCATTTATGAAATATAAATAAACAAATAGACAATAAGATAAAATATACAAACATAAATATATCTTTTTATTTTAAGATTGAGATCTCAATCAAATATAGTAGTCCACTCTATTAAAGGTGGGTGTGGCATATGTCAAAATCTATGACATATGCAATAGTGGACTTGCCATCCAAAAAATTAATATATTTGACATTTTATCTAGTGAGTTAAAATATTGATTCTCATGTGTATTTTTTTCTTGATTTTTTTTTTTTTTTTATGCTTAATAGATAGAATAGTATTCAAAAATAAATGGGTATGATGTTTTAAATAAATGAGTATGGGATAGATTTTCTGGGTGTAATAAATGGGTATGGTGTTTTAAATAAATGAGTATGGGATAGATTTTCTGGGTGCAATAAATGGGTAGGGGGTCTTTTTAATAAGCATGGGTAGTTTGACTTTCATGTGTATTTTTTATAACATATATAAATGTGACTTGAAAAAAATAAATCTATTATTTTGATTTTGAGTAGTGACTATTCACTTTCTGAACCAATCACATATTTGCAAAATGATATATATAGAAATATTGAAAATAAAAGATAAATATAGACTACATATTTTTTCTGAAAAATATTAAATTCAACATGCTAATTGGTAGAATTAATAGAATAAAAAAAAAGACATGAATGCATAAGTATTCCTGCCCATGGCAGGAACTAATAAAGTAAATGTTAGCTGATATAACAAATAAATCAATTTGAATGTTTACGCCACGCACTTACTAAATACTAAATGGCAGAAGAGTTAAAAGGGTGCCCACTACGCCTTTCAGATATAACCCAACAAAACACAATGGCCCAGGATGATTAGCTGTGAGAGTCTGGTTTTATATTCGTAAAGAACAGAAAATTTAGAAGATTTCAGTTATTGTAAGCTGGAGGCTCGGATATGTTTTTGGGAATGTCATCTACCAGGTATGTTGCTCGCCTTCCATTAATTTTTATGCTCGCGGGTCCCTTTTATTAGTCTTCTGTGGATTTTTTAAATCTGAATCGTTGTACCAGTTTTTGCTTGGGCACAAAGTTTGGTTATAAGATCTCAAAATTGATGTGACGTACCCCAACTATGAAATTGCTGTGCCTATATAGTATTCCACGTTTTCTACAGATAGGTGTATATTTCTGAAGGTTTGATGCTCCTTCCGGGTACGATGTTTTATACTTTTTACTGTCATGCGAGAAAAAAGAGGGAGGGGGAATCCTTCTGTTGGAACATACAAGTTTCTGAAGTGTTTGTCAATCGTCTTTAGTGAAATTGGGACGCCATGGACCACGTCCCGTGTTCCAGATATGCATTATCTATAGCTTATGTTTTTCAGCTATGTTTTTGGTAAACATAAATGACAAATCGGGGAAAATTGTTTCCTATACATATTTTCTCATACAGCAACAGGAAGAATCATGGAAATATTTCTTATTTTGCTGGGATATTTTACTGTTCGCGGTGGACTACTTACCATTTATTAGATGCTTTTGTGAGGCGCTGAATTCGTCAGTCATACAAAAGGGGTACTTGCATGTTTTTTTTAATTTTGGGAAAACAAATTTTGTTGTTTTTTATTTCACTTTGATCCTTTGCAGATCACTTAATCTGAGGACTCCTCCAAAGTAACAGTACCTCTGGCATTGTTATGCATCCCGTTACAATCGTGCTCTGTAAGGCTCTGTTGTTTCTCAACAGATAGTGAAACTTCTGCTGTCATAGCTTGATCCGCTTGACTTTATAGTTTATACATTTCCACAGTATGACATGTTTCTGCATTTCGATGCACGCCTCTTGCCACTTTTAGTAACTGTTTTTGTGTCATGTCCCCGCCTAAGTAATAGTATTAAATTTGCATCGATCGGAAAAATGTCTTATTTATATGATATCACAATTTTCAAAATCCATCGAAGGCAACAGCAAGGAGTCAATCCATCTATCCTACGACGATCATGCACATGACAGCGATCAGTATCGGTAGCAAGGCTGCAAAGAAGCGATATAAATAATTAATACTTAAGACAGCAGTTAACCAAAACTGAGCAATTAAAATACTAACAGCAGCGAATGTAAACTAAAGGAAGGCTATTCTAACCGACCACAAAATTATTAACTTTCTGGCGGATCTATGAGAAGATGTAAAAAGCATTCAAATAAATTTAATTATGCATTGTTAAGGCTGACTATGGAAGAAAAAATAAAATATCATAAGGGCTGACTCTCCATGAAATGGCGCATTCTTTGTGAAGTGTTTAAAACAAAATAAAAACATGAAAAGGTTGACTCTCTTGGGAGAATCAAATTTCTTCATGAAAAGGCGTGATGGGTTATTTATGTTCAAAGATGTAACATCAAATGAGTTTAGAAAATTGTCAAAAAAGAATAAGAGATGAGTGAGTTGTAGTAAAAAAATATAATTCAGATTTTAAAAGCAGGCCCTTGAAGATGAATAAGAGCAGACATCAAGGAAGTAAAGAGAGAAGTCAGTATTAAGGAAGAGATTTCCACTCCAGCATATTGCCATATTTGAGTATATTAATTGTTGTGGTAGGCATGATGAAGATATTGTCTGACATATAATTTCTTATGTATTTGGTATAACTATTGATGTAAAATAGATTTTTAATTTATTTGTTTATCATCCCAAGGAAACAATCATACGTGGGTGAGGAAGGAGATGCATTTGGGAGAACTGATATAGGTTCCCCTCTAAGCACGCCACCCCAAGTTGGATGTTCCTACTACTTGTGGGCCAAGGGGTCAAGTTGTCTTGGTTGGATGCTCCGTGCCCATGGGCTTAGTAGTTGTGGATGGCCTTTGGCACCCTTTGTGTTATTCTCTCCAATTCTCATGATGGTTGGTTGTGGGAAATGAAATAAATAATCATATAAGGAATGAAAGGAAATATGTTTGGGAAAGGTGGTAGACATAGGTACCCTCGAATTAAGTGGTCCACCCCAAGGGATGGAATCATCGTGGGATGTTCCTACTGCTTGTGTGCCAAGGGATGAATTGTCTTGGTTAGGTGCTACATGCTCTTGGGCTTAATTGGGCTGAACAATCTTCCTCTATGACCTAGGTTCTCTCGAATTAGTCCACTCCAAGGGATGAAATCATCACAGGATATTCCTGCTGATTGTGGGCCAAAGGGCGAGTTGTCTTGGTCAAGTGGTGCATGCTCTTTTGCTTATTGTGCTGATCAGTAACCGGGCACCCTTTTGGGATTTCTTCTCTAAACCCTAAATATGATTAACTACGGGAAATGGAACCATGGATGGTTATTGCATGATTTGTCTAAATAAGATAAGATGATTATTGGTGTATGTGCTTATAATTGTTGATTGGATCCCTAATCCTAATTGAAATAATCAATCTAATGCATTATTTCAAATGTTGTCTAACATTATTGCAGGTGCTTGTAAGAACCCTTACTAATTTTGTCAAACAATTGTCAAGTAAACCTCTGAATTCTGATTTTTTGGGTTTGATATGAATTTTTGAGTTTTGTTGTTTGAATTGTGAATTGATTGTGTTGCAATTACATGTACCAAATAAGAGAGAACATAACAAACGACGTAACAATATCACATGAAACCTTTTATTGATGAAAAATGAGGTTTGATTACAAATAAATCAAGTTTCATATGGTTTTATCAGACTGTAACAGCAAGTACAAACCATAAGTATTTGACTGTTCAACAATTACAACATACCCAAATGATGCACAACTCCAATGGCAATCAGATGAGCAATGTAGAAGACCATATGATGATGAAACAAAATCAAATCCGGACTCCAACAAATCTGAAATTTCTGTAGATAACTAGAAAGGTCTGAAACACAATGCTAATTGCAATTTGGTAATGCCAAACTGTCCAAAATTTTCTCCAAACCCTAGCAGCTGTAGATCTGCAAATAAATGATATTTCCAGCTCTTCCTCAATGCCAAAATCTTGTCAAACCCTCCAAAGAGATTCCCAGCAATCGGATAATGACCACAATGGTGAATTTTGGATGAATCCACACAAAAAATGGATTTGGGTTTCCATCCAACCACCAAGAAACTCCAATGATTTTCGTCCTCAAATTTCTTGTAAATGAAAGTTAAAGCTCTCAAGCTTCTTAGAGAGAAATTAAACAAACCAAGTATATCCAATGACTTCCTCAAACCCCCTTTTATAATCTTCTCATGAAGTTTCTGGAAACCCTATTTAAATTCCCACTTTTTAATAATTTAGTATTTAACTTGCATGTGGGAAATAAGAATAAGGTGACCCCTTCATATAATTTCTTTATTAATATAAAGCCACTTTAATATCCTTATAACTCCATAAGTTGTCACCTCATTTGGCATAACAATTAAATACTTTATGGCATTCATATATTAAATGCAACCCCTTATATTCCCTTTAATCATAAAAACATTTAACTTAATTAATTATATTAAAGTCAATGCTAGATTAGACTTTTTTTAATTAAATTAAATCATTAAACTCCATTAAATGCCAAATATAAAACCAACAACTGATCTTACCAACTTTTCGGGTAAAATCATGGTGCCTTCTGACTATCCATATGACTTACTATTAATAGTAAGTACAGACCTAAACGTCCAAGTGACTTACTAAAACTAGTGTGTATAAATGGATCCTGAAAGACCTCTGGAAGGCAAACACAAACAAACTGATGCATTGAGATGGAGAGTACTGAAATAGATGCCCAAATGGTCAGCTGAGTAACTCTGAATCTCCCTCAAAGGGCCCCCTAATCACCACATTAGCCTACGGGGACCACTAATAATAGACTAACCTCTGAAAATAACTGATGTTTAGGAAGCCTAAAAAATCGAGACATTACAATTCACCCTTCCCAAAGACTGCTTGCCCTCAAGCAATCTGCATCTGCATACCAAACCAAATGCTATCTACACCTGTATGCCGATCTGGATACTAGGATGCCATATCAATCTCAGAGATATAGCTCCACCAACCCACTGTGTTACATTGATTTAAACAACACCATGCTTGGAGTTGTAAAGCAAATCTTCATGATCCGTAAGAGACAATGCACCAATCATGTCAGTATCTGGATCCCAAACCAATCTGTCCATTTGGCTATAGGAATAGAAATAGATATTAGACCACCAAATACAACTATTGTAGCTCAGGCATGCATTAAGAATGATGCCGATGGTGTCACCATACCCATGCATAGAAAAGATATCCATCTCATGTGCAATATCCAACAAGTAGACATGTCTCCTTACACTCCCATGCAACTCAATAGCTGTTGTAGATCATGCCAATTCTGAAAGTGCAATGGAGACCCATGTAGGACACCTATTGACCACTGAAGAATCGATGAAGATTAAATCACCAATTGATAAATAAACAACTGCCATATCATATGAAATTGATGACAAATCCAGAGGTGAACTGCAGATGCCTTCATTGCCCAATGAAGACATCACTTGAATGGTGCATTCACTTTCTCTTTATAGCCATCCTCCATTCAACTTTTGGGATTGCTCTATATCAGCACTCATTTCTCCATGATTGAAGGTTGCAATATCATGAAAAAGATGAGGTATATCTTGGCTGTCCATGATCAGAAAATTGGGTTTGATTCCTTCATTTTTATCTGTCTTTGAAATCTTCGATGTCAAAGCAAGCGTACACACTTTTAGCTGTCCCATCCTTTGTCTCATTCCTTAGTGCCTTAAGCACAATATGTTTACCCATGTGACTAAACTCCAACTCCATTTTGTTGAAGTCTTCCGCCATACACATAACTCATTGTCCTTTAACAATTCCTTTTAACATGAAAGGATGATATCTAGGAACACCAGAAAGGAAAGCAATCATACCATGTGTTTTATCTTGTGTTGTCCCCTGGATTTTTGGACCTGTCCTTGTCTTTGGTATGTTATGGGGACGGGAATTTTCTTCCCCAAAGGCGTCCTAAAATTGCCAAATCGGGTACTGTACCTGAAACGGGGTTTTGAAACCAGCTCAGAACGGGGGTACGAAAATCTGTACCAGGGACATCATAGCTGTCCCTTGACCATCCCCGAGATGGATTTTAGTCTGTGACGGTCTAGGCAGTAAAAGTGATTGCTGATTATGAAAAAAATAATTTTAAAAATTCTTTCTTCATTTGGTGGGGGCCCACGTGGGTTAAAAAAGGCAATATAATATTACAAACCCTATTTGAGGAGATAAAAGACCAAAAAGGCAAAAACTTGTTCATTTTACCATATTCGCCAAGAAGAACTTGGAGCAGCAACAACTAGTGAAGAGGTTTTTCATTTTGGAGTTGCAAGAGGAGGTTTTGCCATCAAATCTTCTTCATTTAGGTATGTTTTTTCATTTTCCATTTGTTTTTTTCAACTTTGTGGCCAATTTTTTTTCCATTTTCCATTTGTTTTGCAACGCATAGTGAGGACATTTTGAGTGCAATACTTTTTTTTTGAACTTGCAAAACTATTTTACATTTCATAATCATGAGCAGCAGTGAGAGTGAGGGGAATAATGATAGCATGGATGTTGTAATGCAAGAAACTCAAACATCTCAAAGAAAAAGATCTAGTACTAGGGCAACCATAGGGGGGTCTTCAACTAATGTGGATGTAGCAGGGGCAGCAACCTCTAACCCATTTGAGTGCCCTTCCCAAGCCCTCAAAGCGTTTGCAAAAGGCCCATTCAATCCCAAGAAACCTCTCCTTCAATCTGCAACAAGAGTAGACAAACATAAGAAAAAAAATCTAGTAGGGAATGAAAACAAACATTATTTTGGCAGCTATCCTAAAGTCTATTGACATCTTTTGTGGATAGGTGGTCAAGGGGTCAAAGGTTTTGCAAAAAAAAAACACGAGAACAAAAACTCGAGGCAACTAGATTGCACATGGAGGGGGAGGCATTAAATTAGGGGCTTTAATAGAGAGTGTGCAAGCTAGTATGCCTTTGACTCATTCTTCTCATAGGGAAGAAAGTGCCACACCCACTCCCACTTCTACTAAAGGAAAGGGAAAGAGGATTAAAAGAGATACCAATGTTGCTGAGTTGTTTAATTTACAAGCAAAAGAGGTGGCTGAATCATCTATTGCTAAATTTCTTTTTGCTCATGCTACACCACTCCATGTGTCACATTCATCATATTTTAAAGAAATGTGCAAAGATATCTATGCTGCTGGTCCCTCATTTGTACCACCTAGAGAAACAAAACTACGCACCGCCCTTCTTGATAGAGAGTACTCAAAAGTGAGTATTTTGATGGGGGATATGGACATACATGCTGGAGAAACAAAACTACACACCACCCTTCTTGATAGAGAGTACTCCAAAGTGAGTATTTTGATGGGGGATATGGGACAAACATGGATGAGGGATGGATGCTCCATCATCATGGATGGGCAGATCGATTTAAAACATCAGCCGCTCATCAATCTGATTGTCACTAACACAATAGACTCTTATTTTCTTAGAGCTATAGATTGTTCAGGGAAAATGAAGGATGCAACCTTCTAATTTTAGATTCTGAGAGATGCTCTAGAAGAGGTTGAACCCGCTAATGTTGTGCAAGTAGTCATTGATTCAATCCGGGTGTGTAAGTTAGTTGGATTGATTGAATAAAGGCAATGGTATCTGAGACCAGAGATGTGCAAATGTTTATTTGCAAACATCACACATCTCTTGCATTGTTTAGGACATTTTCCAAGAAGGAATTCCTCAAGCTTGTGGAGACTAGATATGCTAGCTACTTTATTTTGTTGGAGAGGATGCTTGAGGTACAAGAGAGCCCACAATCAATGATGGTCAATGCAGAGTGAGTAGAGGGCACAAGTCCAGCACACCGGAGGGAAGAAGTGTGAAGCAAAGAATCTTTGGTGATACCTGGTGGTCCACAATGAGGTAATAAATTTTTTATTCCTGATTTAATAAAATTATTTCTGATTTTGGCATTTCTTGATTTTATTATTTAAGAATTAAATTTTTTAAAATTTAAGATGTTTCTAACTTGTAACTTGCTTGCACTTGCAGATACATTTGCTCCTTCATTGAGCCTATTGTGTGGGTCATTAGATATGGTGATACTAACTCTCCTAACCTTCGAGAAATTTATGAGACCTTTGATAACACGCTTAGGTAGATCAAACAAACTATTCATAGTAGGGACCCTACTTTGGGATTTTATGAGTAGCATCTTAGGCCTATTGTGATGTGACAGTGGAACAATATGAACACCCCGCTTCATATGACAACCTATGCTCTCAATCCCAAATGGTATGCACTGAGACCTACGAGAGTGGCTCCATCTAGTGATGAGGAGATGATAATCAAATTTGAAATATCAAGTTTTCAATTTAAATTTCAAATAGAAAAGTAGAATTAGATCTCTTATGATTATCTCTTCATTATTTAATATGTTTTTTTTGTGTTCAACTTAGGTGAAGGATGGCTTCTTTAAGGCCCTTGCAAAAATGTACAATGAAGATGATGCTACTAAACTTCGGGGTCAGTGGCTTGCATTCGCCAATCTTTGTTGTCCAACCTCTGGTACATTAGCTCAAGTTGACCATATTGGATGGTGGACATGGCATGGTAGGTATGCATCTGAGTTGAGAATACTTGCCGTTTGTCTTATTTCACAGGTTGTCAGTTCCTTTGCTGCAGAGAGGAATTGGTCCACATATAGCTTCATCCAATCAGTCATGAGGAACAACCTTGCCTCTAGACGATCAAAGAAGTTAGTGGCTGTTCTTAGTGCATTGCGGCTACAGGATCGGTAGAGTATTGAGTATCGTTAGATTCCAACCTAATGTTGGGATGTCAGTCTTGAAGATGCTATGTAGGTTGAGCAAGATGACACACCTCCAAGATTGCTTGGGGTTCCATTGGACAAGGAAGACCCTCATCCTGCTAGTGACTCAAAGTCTGGCTCTGGTTTGGATTTAGATTCCTAGGCATACCATGTGTTGTTTATAGACAACCATATATTTACAAATACATTATTATGATTATTATGGATAGCTGATTATGGAGTTGGACTTGTATGTTTACCGTTTAGTATTTTAGTTATAGACTTATAATAGTGTCTATTGCTTACATTTCAATATTTTATGTCATTTCATGCATAAGACTTGGAGCCTTTGGACATTTTTGCTATATGTATACCATATTTTGACAATGAAAGCATTTGAATTTTGTTAATTTGCTATGTATTGAGCTTGTAAAATGTCTATGGTGAATGGTTTATCAATGTTATGATATGCATATTTGAAATATCTCTCTATTTAAAAATTCCCTATTTTTTTAATAGTCATCCCCTATTGTTCCCTAAAAATTGGCCCTAAATTGTACCCGTACTAGAAACACGAACCTGTCTCCTAAAACGCCCCCGTCCCCGAAACTCTGTGGAGCATAGGATTTGTTATCATGTTTATCATCCTCAAGCTCCAAATGTGGCTCTTCTACTTTCATGCCTTCATCAAAGGACCCTTCAAGTCCTTCCTCCGTGTCTCCATTTTTGCCATCTTCATATTGCATTGTTTTTCATTGGTGCGGCTGACATAGAAGTTCAAAATTTTGCCGTGTATAATGATGGGTGAGCTATGCCCAATATCTCACCAAGCTTACCCACATCATCTCCTTTTCTTCTCAAGGCATCAAAGTGTATCTCACCAAGTGTAAGGAGATGATCTCTATCTACAAGTAAGTCTAGGTAGTTTGATTTTACTGCTGCCAAGGCCTCCTTGAACTCATGTAAGTCAGCAGGAGATGGACCTCCGTCAAAACCGTTATGATTCCCTAAAGCCTTCCAACACAAATCTGCCATCATCTTATGAACATGATCAAAATGATTAGAGATGCCACAACCATACTTTCAATTAACCTTAGTTGACCTTCCAAAGGATGTAACTTATGAGACTCAACTCCTCCATGCAAACTTTCTGATTTGTCTTCTTAATCATGAACCTTCAAATTATGTGAGCTTACAGGACTGTGAGAAAAATCAAATTCATATGATGAAGTGGCTGATTGTCCTTGAAGAACTTGGCTATCTTCTATGCCATCTTCTCTACACACTTGCTGGTTTGGAACTAGGACAGTGTTTGTTCCAAAAATAAAATCATCCTCATCATCCCAATCACCCAACACATGAGATGACGACATACTATCCTTAAGTAAAAGAAGATGGACATTGTTATGAGCAACCATAGAACTATCAGGAGATTCATCTCCTCATGTGGCTCATTAATGATGACCTCTGGTTCACCCACCAAGAGCCTCTTGCTCCCATTACCTTTATCCGCAATGGGTTCTTCGATTTCTTGGATATCATGATACTCATCATTCCAGATTGATAATCAACATTATCCAACTCTAAATTTGATTTATTTCTGAGGTTAGTATCAACACCATCATTGATACAAATGTCAACCTCCATATTTAATTGTTTAGAATAAGTTAGGACATAATTGTGTTTAGAGAGAAATCCATCCCAAACATCATTAGGTTCTGATCCACGAGGAGTCTTGTACTGATTTTCATCTTCAATACCAGCTACCATGTCTTCCACATGACTGAAAATGGCGCTAACCAAAGAAGTTTCCTCCTTGGATGTAGCTTCAATAGATAGCTGATTTTCATCAACTCCAAGTTCACCAGGACTAACATAAGCATCGTCGCTCACAAATGATGTAGAGTCATCTTCATTTGTTGATTGGGAGGCATCTTCAAAATCACTAGTGTGATCACTCATGTTAGATAACTCGACCTCCATTTTCCCAACCAAGAAATTCGTGATTATCAACTAGTGACTTTCTTCCATGGTCTGATATACCAAAGGTGTTTGTGACATGAATTCATTGCACATCCTTCACCTTTAACATCCAAATCCTGAATACCAACACTAGGAGACACTCTAGCACTGACATGCTCTTGTAAATTAGCTGCCAACTCATGATGAATCATGGAAGAAGAAGATTTTAATGTCCACGAGGCTAAACATAGCCTATGGGACAGCCTGGCGAATTTAATAAATCAGTTCTTTTCCTATGCAAGTTGATGACGAGTGCCCCCAACTTCTCAATGTACTTCTCCCTGAATAAGTTATGTAAAGAGCTAGTTGTTAAGATATTCATAAATTTGTCCATGCTGTCCTTGTAAGCAGCACACTCAATAATAAAATGTTGTTCCTGCTGCTACAAAAATCAGAATCACAGTCATGTCTGTGTCATGAAACCAATAGCCCCAAGTGGTTGATCCTTTCGTAGCTCGTCTAGAACCAAACTCCCACATGGTGATTGTGAATTGGTGCACCTTTTTCCAACCTTTGTATGATGCCCACATGATGTTGAATTTCTGATTTCTTTGTGGTCATTTGAAGGCTGCATATGACCTTCAAGTAGTTCCTTTTTCTTTCCCTGTTCTTGCACCGTTAACTTTTCTTCTTTCTTTCTTACTTTGCTGTTGATATAAACTTGTAGATACCAAATCATTAACATCCTCATCTGGTATACCCATAAATTGTGTGAAGGAAAGGAGGTTGGGTATCTTCTTAGGAAGAGTGCAATACTTATGGTAGCTGCTCATAATTGCATCATTGATTGCCTTGGCATGAGGCCTTTTACTTGTACTTGTTAATGCAGATGAAACCTTGGAGCACCCAATTTTCTCTGAATCTACATCATCTAAACGTTGCAATGCCCGATTGTTTAGTTGTTGTGTTTCTCTTAACTTTGCAAGGTCCTTCATTATTTTCTCCCAGCTAGGTACCTTTTCCTTCATTGATGAAGCAGGAAGGAAAGTAGGTAAATAACCTTCCACCTTTAATTCTAGCCATTGATGTAATCGACAACTGAAGAAAACTAATTTTTACACTCAGGTTGGCAGAATCAAGGCTTTGATACCACTGTCAGAACCCTTACTAATTCTGCCTTGTTTTTTTTGTTTTGGATGTTTGACAAAATGTCAAACACTTGTCATGTAAACCTCTGAATTCTGATTTTCTGGGTTTGATATGAATTTCTGAGTTTTATTGTTTGAATTTTGGATTGATTGTGTTGCAATTATATGTACTGAATAAGAGAGAACATAACAATCAACTTAACAATACCACAAGAACCCTTTATTAATGAAATATGAGGTCTGATTACAAATAAATCAAGCCCTCTATGGTATTTATCAGACTGTAATAGCAAGTACAAACCCTAAGTATTTGACTGTTCAACAATTATGACATACCCCGATGATGCATGACTCCAATGGCAATGGGATGAGCAATGTAGAAGACCATATGATGATGAAACAAACTCAAATATGGACTCCAACAAGTCTTAAAATTTTGTAGATAACTGGAAGGTCTGAAACACAATGTTGATTGCAATTTTCCAAAACTTCCTCCAAACCTTAGCAGTTGTAGATCTGCAAATAAATGATATTTCCAACTCTTCCTCAATGCCAAAATCCTGTCAAACCCTCCAAAGAGATTTTCAACAATTTGATAATGAGCACAATGGTGAATTCTAGATGAATCCACACAAAAGATGGATTTTGGTTTCCATCCAAACACTGAGGAACTCCAATGTATTTCATTTTCAAATTTTCTGTAAATGAAAGCCAAAGCTCTCAAGCTTCTTATAGAGAAATTAAATAAACCACGTATATCAAATGACTTCCTCAAACCCCCTTTTATAATCTTCTCATGAAGTTTCTGGAATCCCTATATAAAACTCTCACTTTTTAATAATTTTGTATTCAACTTGCATATTGGAAATAATAATAAAATGACCCCTTAATATAATTTCTTTATTAATATAAAGTCACTTTAATATCCTTATAACTCCACAAGTTGGCACCCCATTTGGCATAACAATTAAGTGCTTTATGACATTCATATATTAAATGCACATTTGACCCCTTAAATCCCCTTCAATCATAAAGATATTTAATTTAATTAATTAAATTAAATCATTGAACTCCATTAAATGCCAAATATCAAACCAAGAACTGATCTTGCCAACTTTTTGGATATAACTATGGTGCCTTCTAACTATTTAAATGACTTACTATAACTAGTATGGACCCAAACGTCCAAGTTACTTACTACAAATAGTGTTTATAAACGGAGCTTGAAAGACCTTTGGAAGGCAAACCACAAATAAACTGATGCATTGAGATGGAGAGTACTGAAGTAGATACCCAAATGGTCTACTGAATAACCCTGTATCGTCCTCGAAGGCCCCCCTAATCACCACATTAGCCTACGGGGACCACTAATAATTGGCAATCCTTTGAAAATAACGAATGCTTAGGAAGGCGCAAAAATGGGGACATTGCAATGCTAAACCAAAATTTATGTTGGGAAGGAAATTGTTAAATGGTAAGTTGTATCTTATGAGCTATATTTCTTGAACTCGTGATTTCTAGGGGCAAGATTTAAGTATATCCGAAAAGGGGACATCACAATTGATATTAGAGCTTCGATCTTGCCAACCTACAGTGTAAAGATAAATCAATTGATGCATTCTAGACAATGAGGAAGGATCTATTAACTCAGTCTAAACATATGACAATGACTAAATGACAATGGCAAGATATGAATTTATTGCATTTAAGACCATAGATGTGTGTCATGCTTCTAATCCTCATCTTAATATAAACTCTTGTTCTCATTGTTGAGAATAGTTGGGACAACCCACCTGGGAGTAAAGACAAAACATATCTTGGTTTAAATTTGCAAGTTGAGTTAATATCGAAGTTGCACAGCAGAAGCTAATTATACCCCATGGAGGATCTAGGAATGACAAATCTCCAAAGGTTAGTTTAGTGACCCTTGCATTGAAAAGATTCGGTTAAACTATCATTGCTTGAGGACAAGCAACCTTAGGGAAAAGCGGACTGTCATGCCCTTGCCTAAGTGATAACATTAACTTTGCATTAATCAGGAAATTGTCTTATCTATAAGACATCAGAATTTTCAAAATCCATCAAAGGCAGCAACAAAGAGTGAAATAACCCTAGCTTAGTTTCACCTTCTTCCTCCATTTCTAGTTTGGAAATTTCGTCAAACAGTTTCATAGCATACAAAATATAGTTTCCAGATTGCCTCTGTAAGTGTGCATTGGTTATTTGACATTCAAAAAACTTAACATTCAACTTTACCAGTTTACATTATCTTGATTTAATGACAAAGAAGTTAAGAACACTACACAGATACAATGTATATAATTGCACATTGCATAAGATATAAAACTACTTCATCAAATTGCTGCTAACTGCAACAGAGAAATCAAACTAGAAGTTGCTACTGAGCACTTCCAAGGCAAAACGTGAGTTGGTACTTTAGCAATTCCTAGGCATGTCTACATTCTCGATAATAGGTAATCAGCTTGCACCATGGATGTGTCTCCCGACAACAAAATCACACACTTCTCAATGAAATTGTCTCCCAATAATATTATATGAACTCGACAATACCTGGTATTTACTACACAATCTTATAATCTCTCGAAATTGAATGATATTGTTAAAACTGAAAGTCTTTGCAAATACAAATCTGCCGTTTTTCTTCTACAGAGATAACTAACACTTTCCAGAATTATCATGTTATCCAATTTAGACTTTTAAGTCTAAATTGCATAATGTACCTTATTCTCTGGATATGTTTGTCAATTCTAGCTCTGTGTCATGTTCCAAGATCTTTAGAGGTTCTGTGTTTTAAAGGGAGTTAATTATTTTGGCATCTTCAAAAGTGTACTTGGTATTTTAAGAGGTGTTATTTGTAATTTAAATGTCACGTTTTCATCAAAAGCTTTTCGTTGTGTTCTTTATTTCCTAGTGTTAGCTTCTTGAATGGAAAAATCAAGAGAGGTCATGTGTTGTTTTTCCTTTTGGGAGGGAGTTTCTGTTTTATTTTTATTCAAATTTGCTAATTCATGCCCCTAACTCATGCTCAAACAAGAGTTCAAGGGTTTCTCAAGGGCTCTTGAACCCTATATTTGTGTTTTGGGCTCTATGTTCGCCAAGAATAGGGAACTTCAGTCTGAACAGCAGATGCAAATGATGATCAACAGCAATACAATGAGAACAGCGAGTTCTATGTGAAGGAGCAGCAGTGGATTCAGTGAACAGCAGTATTCGTAGTGATTAATATAAGTTCGAGTCCAAGGGAAGAGCATATTGTAAAGAGTAAACAGCAAATACAAAGGCATAGACAACGAGTTTTGTAGAGGAATGACACATATCGCATATGAAGGAGAACCATGGGTTTCATCACTATAGTAGCAAAACAACTTCATGTAGTGGCAGTTTTCAACTGAGGAAGAACCAAATCCATGGCAAGAAGGTAGGGTTTTGATCAAAGCTTTCAAATCCTAGTGCATTAATGATTTTTTTGTGTTTCCTGTGTGGTTTGATAAGTTTCAAGGATGCATGTATTGTCATGACCATTGCATTGATTGGTTTCAAGAGGTTTTCATCATTGTTTAAAGATTTTTCATTCACCTTCTATAGTATGCATCCACTATGCCATGAGTTTATTTACTCTTCTATAAGACTTCATTAACATGTGCCAAGAGATCAACAAATGTCAAAGGACAGCCACAACATGTAATAACATTAATGGCATATCATGCAATGGAAGGACTCTAAATCAAGTTGATGAAATTTCTCAAAGAGCTGTGATATTTGCTGTTACAGCCATAATAGTGGTATCAAATGTAGTAACAGTGGTATGGAAATGTGGAAATGCAAAAAAAGCTGTTCAATATATTGTCACAATGTAATGATATGTTTCAAAGAGGATAGAGATATTGATGTAAGAGCTATGATGTAGAATTTTGATGTTCATAACAGTGAATGTCAAAGTAAAGACCCGACCATGACCAAGAGGCAAGATAATACAATGACAAGCATATGACATTGACTACTAATCATTGTGCACTGGTAGGGGTTAGTCATTGTCAACATGCAAAACAGAGATAAAATCACTGTTATAACAGTGGTATGGACAGCATTAATGACAGTGAATGAATATGCAGTGGTTTTAATAAAAAGAAAACTCAAAGATAATGACAATAATCATGATGAAGGGCACTGTTGTAAGGTCATGAAGATCACAGTTAAAGAATAGTGACATCAAAGTATGAATAAAGATATTAGTGCAGCTAAGGAGAGTGATAATAATAGAATCATAAAAATGATAGCAGTAACATGGATCAAGAGCAATGATCACAGTCAAAAGACAGACATTGCTGAAAACAATGATATCCAATATCATTACAGTGAAATCAATGATAGAGAATACATCATGAATCAGTGACTGAAGAGATAAAAAACATTGAGGTATGGAGCAAAGAAGAATTCATTGTCATAAATGATGAGCAGAGACTAATATGAATACCATTTCACAAAGAAACCAGTGACATAGCACAGAGATAACATCTTATGAGCATACACAGACATCAATGCCAAGGAAAACATCATTGGAGCAGTTAACAAAGGATAGTAGCTGGAAGCATTGCCACATTTATAAAATACAGAGATTCCAATCAAAGGAGTTACATAGGATTAGTGACAGTAGCAACACGCATACAAAACAATGCTGTTTAGAAGCAATGATCAGTCAAAGTGGATGCTACAAAGTTTTGAAAAGCAAGTAGAGGTATTCGATGCAAAGGTCATATGCATATCAAGACAAACAATGAAACCATGTAAGGGGAATAGTGACAGCCTGCTGTTGTGAACAGCAAGGTCTCAAGGAGTGCGAAAAGACAGTGATTGAGGACAGTGAGATCAAAAAAGGACACAAATCAGTCATATAGATTAATAAAGACAATTAGAGTGTCATCAAAGACAAGGAGTAGTGTTAGAATCTGTAAATGAAACAGTGAATGCATATAGAGATGATCAAATCAGAGGTTAAAAAACAATTATAAAAGCATTGAATGAAGACTTCAATGGGGAAACAACCAATTCAAAGGGGTGAAAGACATTTGAATTTCTAAATTTGAAATTCAAATTTTAAAATGCCATCAATGCAAGTTTCAAATTCAAAAGGGATTGGCCAAAGAAAATATCCACAGTTTGGGGAGATTTTTGAGGCCTAATCAATAGTCTTAACCTTGATTTGAAGGGCCACATGGGTGGTTTATCATCCAAGGAGAGTTTTAAGGCCAAAAACTAGTGGTTTCTTTAAGTTTTGACCCCTATTTCAACGAGATTTCAAATTTGCTCGACCCCAAGGAGCCAACTAAACACTTGAGTACTTGATTTTGAGGATGAAGAGCAGTGAGTCAGCAGGCCATACAGAATTCCCAGCCAGCCAAGCATAGACAAGAAGCATCTTTTTCCATTCTGATTTTTCTTTAAAAGGAAGAATTATGCACAGCATGAGGGAGTCTTCTTTGATTTTTCACGTACTCAGATTTTTCCTAGAAATCAATAAAGAATCTTGCTGTTCCTGCCCATTTTCTTGTCATTTCATGGTGTTTGTATGTTCATAATTAGAATTCGTTGTGGTTTACTTTAAGTCCTTTGATTTCTACACATCTATGCAATGTTTTGGGAAGCAGCCCTTTGGTTAGTTCAGGTTGTATGTTACGTCATGATTTCATTTCAGTTCGTTTATTGTATGAGTCAGCTCATCTTTCATGCAACTGAAAAGAAAGGCCTCCATATGAAATGTTTATGATCATCATTGATATAAATGAGTTGTGAATGTAGCTAGCCTCTTTGTTGAATCAGTTGTAATCAACAATCAATCATTTTCAAGCAAAAACATTGGTGAATCACCTCCTATTAGTTGTAGGTTTACATTTACAAGCATCTCTTTCTCCCTTTCCATCAAAAGTTAGTAGTTTAGGCTTAGTTGCCGGATTTGCCCTGGCAAGGCCGGATCCGGGTCCGGGTCTGATCCGGGTCCGGATTCGCGTCGGATCCGAGACGGATCCGGGCAGGGTCCGGACCAAACCCTGTGGATCCGTCCGGATCCACGAGCCGCGGATCCGGACGGATCCACAGGGTTTGGTCCGGACCCTGCCCGGATCCGTCACGGACCCGGGAGGATCCGAGCGGATCCAAGAGGATCTTGCGCGGATCCGCGCGAATCCTCAAGGACCCGCGGCTTTTGCAACTTGAAAAGTCAAACAATGACTTCAAAAAGACATTTTTATATTATTTTTTTTACTTCTAACCCTAAAACGACCCCTTTTATGAGTCTCCAAACACATTTTATTTCTCATTGTGCTCTCTATTATTCTCTCTCATTTTGCTCTCTCATTCATGCAAGCTTGAAGTGAGGTGATTGAATTTGAAGGAGCTCGATTGTGGAGTGACAAACACCTTCCAAGAAGCACTATTCAGTCTATTCGAGTGACTAAGGTATGCATTTGAACCATATTCTCAAGTTTTTTCGATAAGTTTTGATTCTTGAAGTATAAGTTTTTCATTTTGTATAAGTTTTGAAGTTTTCTTTTTTCATTTTTGTTATAGATTGCAACAATGAGTAGTCAAGGTTCAGTGGGTGGGGAGGGATTTCAAAGATTTAAAATTGATAAAGGGTCTCCTTTGTGGAGACACACCACATGAATTTCTCAATGTGTTGGAGGTGGGGGGTATGTATGGAAATGTAATTTTTGCAAAATACAATATAGAAGCTCCTACTCCCGGGTAAAATATCATCTTTTAGGCCCTGCGGGTCAAGGGATTAACATGTGTGAGGGGGAAGATAAGAAGGGATTGCCAGCTGCACAGTTAGCAACTTTGGTAAAAGAACAAGAAGAAGCTGACAGAATATGTGCAAAAGGGAAACAAGTTTCTTATACTAGTAAACAGAAAACAATGCAGCCACCCACTCAAATGCAATCTAGATCACATCCATTCTTGCCTATGCCTTCTAGGGATGAAGATGTAGATCAACCACACAACACCCCCCGCAAGAGAGGCCCATTAGAGAGGGGATTTCAAATTGAATTAAGAGAAATTGCTGATGCCAAAGTTGGACGTTGCCTCTTTGCAAATGGTATTCCATTCAACTTTGTGAGATCACCTTATTTTAGTGACATGTGTGAAGGAATAAATGAAGCACCTTCTGGTTACCGTGGCCCTAAATATGAAAAGTTGCGCACCACCATATTACAAAATGAGAGAAAAAATGTAGAGCACCTACTACAACCAATAAGAGATTCTTGGATTCAATCAGGTGTGTCTATTATTTCAGATGGATGGAAAGATTGTAAAAACCGTCCTTTAATTAATGTAATTGCTGTATCCTCCAAGGGGTCAATGTTTTTGAAGGTGGTTGACTGTGAAGGCGAACTTAAAAATGCAGAGTTCATTGCCCAGATTCTCATTGAATCCATAGAGTCCGTGGGTCATCACAATGTTGTCCAAGTAATTACGGACAATGCAAAAGTTTGCAAGGCTGCAGGTGCTTTGATAGAGGCTAGATATGATCACATCTTTTGGACACCATGCACCGTCCATTCTCTCAATCTAGTGATGAAGGCAATTGGCACCGAAATAGACTGGGTGAAACAGGTGTATGAGGAGGGTGAGGAGATTCAAATGTTTGTGACAAATCACCATATGTCACAAGCAATTTTCAGAACTTACTCAAAATTGGAATTGTTGATGGTAAATTTTAAAATTTAATTTATAACTTATTTAGTTTCATTTATCATTTTATAATTTTTATGTCATGTTTTAACTTTCTACTAACATGTTTTAGGTGGCTGAAACCCGGTTTGCCTCTCACACAATTGTGTTGAGACGGCTTGTCAAGGTGAAGGAGGCCTTATCACAAATGGTTATTAGTAACCAATGGAGCATCTGGAAGCAGTCCAGTACAGTCAGGGCCCAAAAGGTGAAGGCATTGATATTAGATGATGATTGGTGGACTCGTGTGGAGTATGTCTTGGAATTCACTGATCCCATCATGTCTATGCTTCGATTTGCCGACACTGATTTACCATGCTTGGGGGATATCTATGATAGCATGGACACAATGTTGGAGAAGATAAAAATGGTAAGTCATAAATTTAATACATTCCTTTATCTTTGTTTATTGAGAGTTATTTAAATTCAAAATTGACATAATGATAACTTACATGAACTTCATTTGATATCCCAGGTCATACATAGGAGAGAGAATGATCTGTAATGACCCTTACTATAAAGGCCACTGAAAAACCTTAAACTGTACTTAGGAATTTTGTCAAACACTTGGCATGTAACTGAATAGAGCTGCAAATGAAGCTAATTGTTGTGCAAAAAATCCACAAGGTACAATGCCAATATCGAAATGTAATGTAATGAACAATAACAGTAACAATATTCAGATTATGGCAACTTTCCAGCTTGCTATTTCCAACATCTATGGACTGAGATGTCTACTACATATGCATATGAATGCTAACATAGATTGCATAAACCTTCATACACCTTTCAAATGGTCATTGATTTATGACAGCCAATGTAAGTGCAACTATAACAACCCAGCTAGCAATATATGATTGAAATGACTGTTCTCATTGTAACAATAATATTCAGATTATAAATGTCTGTTACAACTAGGACAAGTGTGCACTTCTAATATATGAACATATGAATCTTAATGCACTATATTTCTGTACCAAACCCAATGCAAAGTCTGAATATATTGACTTGTTACAGCATACATATATGGACTGTTTATAGCAAGAACTATAACAAAGACTAGATCCCACTATGACAGCTGATGACAATATAACAATATGAAATAACAATGACAACTGAGACCAATCACTGCATATACCTATGACTGTCACCACAGAACACTTTCATACATGAATGGACAATGAATAGATGTAATGGAACCTGTTTGTTGCCCCTTGTAATCTGCTATGAAGGTTGATCCAGACGCTGCAAAACAGTCTCTGAACTGACCTCAGACTGTCCACCAAACTGTACACTGTGCTCCAGCCGTACCAGGCTGTACTGTACGGCCCTTGTAGAAAATTCAATGATAGGTTTTGCCACCCCAAATTGCCATGAATGTGACCGCCGGGTATGTATTATTGCCCTCACCAAAGCATAAAAATTAACTCCAGCTGATGTGTGAGTTATGAGCAAAAATATGAGTCCAAACCTTGATATGGGCTATTCAGAAAATGCACCAAAATGATCTCCAATTTCTACCAAAATGATTCACCAATGCAATGATGAACTCATACCCTTATTCCATCAATTTCAAGCCCTCAAATCAATCCTTAGATGAATTTTTCGAGTCTTCTTTTTCGGACTGCTTTTTCGGGTCTGCTTTTTCATACTGCTTTTTTCGGATCTGCTTTTTTGGATCCGCTTTTTCGTTTTGCTTTTTCGGATTGCTTTTTCAATCACAAACAAACCCTTGCAACAAATTCTCAATGAAGTACAAATGAGATGGCTGAATACCAACTCCTCAATTGCAACAATTCAAGTGATATTTCACACCCTCAAAGTTGCCAATCCAAGGGAGTGACTCGTTCCCAAAGACTGAATAATAATTTGCAGATCCAAAGACCACAAATGTCTTCACAATGAAGAAGTCAAGAGATATCATAAACCAAGCATGTCCAAATGAGAGGCCTAGCCCTCTATTTATTCACTTTTCCTGGAACTTCTAGAACTCTCCTTTATAAAATCTCATTAAAAAGCACTTTTTATAATAAAATAATATTATAAATCAAAAAGTGCAACTCAACTTAAAATTAGAACATGTAGGCCCCGATAACTTATAATAATAAAATATAACCTCTTAAACTTCTCCAAAAGCCAATATAATCATCTGATCTGCAAAAATGACTCTCTCTCTCCACCATTTGCCTACGAGAGTCGGGGATAGACAAATCTGGCATGCTAAACGAGGTCAGCCAAAATGGGGACATGACATGATCCTGAGGACACCTTATACAAAAAGGTGGAAGCAATGGTTCTTCATCGTTGGAACAAGATGACCACACCATTGCACCTCCTAGCATATGCTCTTTCTCCTAGGTACTATAGCGCACAAGTACTTGGTATTCCAGGTAGAGTGGCACCATATAGAGATGCTGAGTTTGCCAGTGGGTATAAGAAGGCATTTGATAAAATCTTCCGTGATCCAGATATTGGGGTAAGTGTTAGGAGAGAATTTGGATCATTTATCTCAGGAAGAGATCTCCACCCTACTGCTATCAATGACCAAAGCAAAATGGATGCTGTTACATGGTGGTATCTTCATGGGCAAGATTATCTATACCTCCAACCTCTTGCGATTAAGATTCTATCACAAGTAAGTTTTTAAGGTTTAACTTTTTTTTTCTTTTTGTTTTGTCACTTGCATTGTAGAATTTAATACTTAACGCTCTTCAATTTATCTTGTATTTTTTTAATTTTGTTGGTTTTCTCTCTAGGTTGCGAGCTCTTCTGCCGCTGAGCGGAATTGGAGTACTTACTCCTTTATCCACTCAGTGAAGCGTTTATCCACTCAGTGAAGCGTAACCGGTTGGCTGCAAAAAAAGCAGAAGATTTGGTGTATGTTCACAACAACTTGCGTCTCCTGTCACGGAAGGATCCAAAGTACAAGAAGGGGCCAACGAAGCTTTGGGATGTAGCACCCGAATCTGCTGACCTAGATATGACCATTCACGATCTTGCTAGAAGCACTTTGGTTGATGTGGATTATGATGGTGATGATGATGATGATGAGACAGCACCCTCTAGTGCTAGTGGAACTTTGGGTTCCATTGATGATGATTTTGATCAAACACTCGCAGCTACTGGAGACCCCATTGATCCAGATTTTTTGATAATCCATTTGATTGATGAACCATTGAACATTGAATCATGTCTCAAACTTTAATGAACAATATTTTGAAATGTCATTTTGTAATTCAGTAATATAATTCAATGTGCTGATTTTCTTTAGAATTGTCAACATAGAATGATAGATCAATGATCAAGTATGCTATTTGAAGTTTTAATGATCAAGCATCATAGATTCATACTCATAGTATGAAATGATTTAGTTTTAGAATTAAGTATATTTCTCTTATATTTTTTGATATATAAATTTATAATGCATATATATATATATATATATACACACACACACACACTCACGAATCCTCACGAATCCAAAACGGGAAAAAAAATTTCACGAATCCACGAACCGGATTCGCGAACCCGAATCTGTCCCCGAACCCGAATCGGCAACTAAGAGTTTAGGAGATCGTCAAAGGGAACCGGCCTATAATCTAGAGGTCTCCTTTCGTCATAGGGTACCCACAACCTGAAAGTAGTTCCATGTTTCACAAGTTGGCTAAGTCTAGGCTTAGCTAGGGCACGAATCTTAGTGATAACACTTCACACACCGGGCATTTTTGCTAAGAAGATCTGATATTAGGTATGCTCAATCTGCCATCCTCCTGTTGCCAAAAATACAACCCACTATCACCAACACTCACAATAGTGATGCCAATGATATTCCGCTTGTTCATTTCAATATATATTCTTCTCGACATTTATAAATATTTTCAATGTTCCAATAGAGATACAAAAAATATCTTTTAGGAGAGCATGATTCCTAATTCCTTCTATTAGCTGAGCTTTGTTGCTTGTATGGATAATCCCTCTTCCCTGTGCCTTCTATTCTTGTATTCCTTTACGTTTTGGCTAGATCACTTTGTTAGTCAACATGTTTTAGTGAAATGAGAGTAGCATATATAAACAGGTCTACATTCTGATATTTAGCATATTTCTTTATTTCATAACATTTCAATGAGTGATAAACCAAGAATCATAATTTAAGTATAATCATTCCTATGAAGTGTTTGCCAGAAGAATCGTAATTTTCAATTTATCATACCACAACAACAATATATCTGCTAGAAGAACCGTAAGTTTTCTTTTGATTAGCCTTATAAAAACATCATTCTTATATTTTAAAATCTCCATCATTTGATCAATCATGTGTAATCACTAAGGAAGAGACAATAATCATTCATTCCTTTTAATCAAATCCTAATTGAAGATCGATGTCCGAATATCCAGAAGTCCCATCAATCGCAGAAACAATCAAGTAAACATAGGTAATATAGATCATTAGACGTGCAGAAGATTTACCAATAAATAACCAATAATCTGCATAACAGCCATACTTACTACCCAAAGGCATCTTCAAAAATACATGGACTAATAGCAAAGAAATGGCGAAAACAGAAAGAGAACACAGAGGGGAAGAGGATAGAAATATATAAATATATATGTATAAATGTATATATATACACACACAGATATATAAGTGTATATATATATATATGTAAATATATAAGTACACATATATAGTAGTACATATCTAAACAGAAAGGAAAGCAAAAACCCAGAAGAGGTAAAGGCACAGAACAAAGGGAGACAATATAAGAATGGATAAATATATATATGTGAATAAACCAGGTGTATATATATATATAATAATAATAATATCCAAAAATATATAACGGAAGATGAAAAAAACAAATATTCAAAAGAGAATGAGAGAACCATATAAAACTTACATACGACAGGCAAGTACGAGACATAAGAAGTGAAAATAAGGAGAAAATAACCTCACACAGATGAGAGCAAGCAAGAGAATACAGAGAGCGAGCCTGCAATAACATATAAGCATATATATATTAGGAGTAAGTCCAGTGTCATATGAAAGTATGTTATCAATAAGAGTCTACCTAACAAACCTTAATGTTGAGAATAAACAGTGAATAAACCAAAGCTTCCATAAGGGCAAAGTCCATCTAACTATCCATTAAGGGCAAGTACCCACCATTAATACCCAAAATTGGTGGAGGAGATTAAGTTTATATTAACCGAAAAGCCTAGCTTATTATCTTCAAACTGAATATCCATACAAAAGGAACAAACCATCAGGTTACCGTCCTCCATAAGATAACATCTTTAGCTCCCAACTTTCAGACTAACCTTTTAAGGTCAACCAAACTGGGAAAGGTAAAAATGCAAAGATTAACCATCACGAGTAAAAAATTTCAACAGTCATTAGTAAATTCCTATATCTTAGTATTATCGCAAAGATTAACCATCATGAGTTTCTACCCAGCTTCAAAATATATATTTTTTGTAATGTAAGATTTTTAAACAAATATCCAGACAGGATTAATATCGATGAAGTTCAGAATGAGGATTATACAAAATCCCAAAACCAACTAAAGCTACAACATGCTTAATAATTCAAAAATATTATCTCTTTTTCCTTTCTTCTAAACTCCTAGAGGTTGTTGCCTATTCTAAGGATATCCCCTTGCCTTTCTCTTCCCAACTTACCTTATCAATACTTGCTAGTCTCTTCCATCCTCTTTTTTCCTCGCCTTTGGAGCATTCCCCACCCTCGGTCTTAGCCCTGTCTTTGTCTTCCGCTAGGAAGGATGCATTATCCACCTCTATGACCTCATAGCCTTCTATGTCTTCCTCCGCCATATATTGAGCAAACCAATTCTTGCAGTTAGGTCTCTTTACATGAAAAAACTGCCGAAGGAAGTTGATGTTGCGGGGAATTGTTGGGGTCCTCTCTTTGAATTTTTTCTTGTCCTCTACCCATAGAATGGGGTATCTTGGAACTGGATTGTCACGAAGAATAATCATATTGTAGTGCCTAGCCTTTTGAATCATCATCGCATCGTCTATGTTAACTAAAACCTTCTCTAGATCCACCAGATTGTCATCAATGAAGAGACTTTTGCATAAATTCTCTAGTACATTCCTATCCTTTTCGAAAAACATAACAATAGCCAAAAAAATGGACACTATGTTCGAATTAACCCTAGTCGTATCTATGTTGAGGATGTATTCTGCCCCCAATACTTTCATGATAGCATCTATTACAATGGCATGAGGGAAATTTAGAATACCTTTCATTCAGTCCCTGGTGATAACGTTCATGACTTCTGTCTGCCTCTTTTTCCCAGACAACTTAATTGGAGTGTCCATTCTGATGAATTCCTTATATTGCACAAAGCTATCAAGTTAAAAGGAATTGAAGCAAGTATGATATGAAGTGTCGAAAGCTGAATATGTGGATAGTCCATCTTTTTCGTGTAGCTAACTCTCATCATGACGACACACTTGTAATTAATGATAGAAAGGAGTCTGATAAAAAATAACCCGATTAAGCATACGAAGCATCATTCTTGATTAAGGGCTATATTTAGCGTGCTTTGTCATAATTAGAGGCCAATTTGGCGTACCTTGCTTTGATTTTGTTGAAAGGAATTTGAAGGACATTGAATATTTGACGACGCCAACAGATTGCCAAAAAAATCGCATTTCAGTGGAAGTATTACGAATTTAAAACGAAGCTATACTTTGCTATTGTTAGAGCATGTTGATTTATGGGCTTATGAATGTGAATGAAATTTTATGTAAATATTAGTGTACCCCGGGGATGCATCCCCCCCCACAAAAAAAAATCCCTGTCTCTGAGACGGGGACACACCGGGGACTGGGGGATGCTGCTCCGACGTTTTCGATGGCGCCACCCATCCGGTGCCGTTCTGGCGGAAATGTGGGGACGTGCTGGTGTCCCCGGAGGGTATAGGGGGACGAAAACGCATCCCTCGATCCCTACAGGGGACGCACGGGCATCCCTCGTCATAGCAAAAAAAAGTGACTTTAAAAAAAATCAAACATTTTTTTAATATATTGGGCCTTGGCATTTTGATTTTGTAGTTCGTACTTGTTTTGATATATGAACATTGAATATCATATCATGCTACTCAATGTAATCATCTTTATGATGAGATACTCATACTTTTGATATCTATGACTATTATTAATTTATTATTTATATAATAGAAGTTAGAAATCTTTCATTTGCTGATTCAAGTATTAAAAATTTTAATATTTATTGTTCAATGTTCCACTTTCATGTTTAATGTTCAATGCAATGTAATTCTAATTTACAGTTTTACATCTTTATGTCTTATATTGTTATACATCTTTTCATAACTAGCATTTTAAGTACGACATGTATAGTATATAGTATATACATAGTCCCCCCCATCCCCTCGCGGTCCCTAAATTGAGGCCCCTCTGTCCCCCCTGCCCGAAAACATTTCCACCCGTTCCGACATCCCCCCGTCCCCTAGTGCGGTGTAACTATGGTATATATATATATATATGTATAACAATGTGTAATTTATCTCAATATATATATATATATATATATATATATATATATATATGTATGTATGAAAGCAATGCATCAATATAAGAACATATGTATGCATATTCGTATATTTATGTAATTTAAATATATATAAGAATATATAGACAGAAGGGAAGAGCAGACATTTGAGAAGTTGACAAGTCCTTACGACGTAAGGGAGTCTGAATGAAGAATGAGACAACAGACCAAACAAGTGAAGCAAGCACTTTCGTGGGAGCTGTGATTGAATTGGAAGAACTAATTTTCAGCTAATGACCCTTCCATCTGCCCCACCATTAGCTAGTTCATCAGCTCTAGAATTACCTTCCCTGTAGATGTGATTAATGGTTATTTTTCTAAAGGATTGTAAAAGGGTAGTAGATCTCAATAATAATGCATCTAACTTCCAATTTGACAATGACCCTTTACGAAGACCATTTATAATAATAGCTGAGTCACTTCTATGGCCAATTTCTCAATACCCAAGGATTTGCTCAGGAGTAGACCTTCCACTAAGGCTTGAAGTTCTGCTCTATTGTTAGTGTCTTCCCCAATGGGTTTGGCCAATCTAGCTATTTCCTCACCTTTTTCATTATGCAAGCAACATCCTATACCTGCTATACCTGGGTTACCTCTGGAGGTCCCATCAAAATTGAGCTTGACTGATCCTTTCTTGGGGGCCATCCATTGGCAAGCCTTCCTTAAGTCTTCCTTCTTAGAGATAGTCTCCCCTATGAAAGGAGGAATCTTCAAACCTGGCCATCTGCCTCTCATTTTTTCATCCCACTAAGTCATTTCTAAGGATTTAGCGTTTAGTTTAAGGATTCTGCTATTCAATACTTCTACAATGGAAACTTCTATTTTGTGAACTAATTGTTGCCACTCCATCTTCACACCCTTGAATATTCTTTTGTTACGTTCTTTCCAGAGCTCCCAAATGATTAAGGAGGGAGCCATTCTCCATATACCTCCATATAAGCATCGTTGTTTCAGAAGAGGCCATGCTTGGAACATACTGAGAATGGTATTTGGCTAGGCTGAGCTCCATCCCAATTTGCTACATAGCTTGGACCAGCATTGTGAGGCATACCTACAATTAAGAAGGATATGATCTTTATCCTCTTCTGCATTTTCACATAGGGGGCAGCAGCTAGGGCCTGCCAAGCCCATTTTCCTAAATCTATTTGTAGTAAGGATCCTATTATGGAGGGCCAGCCAGGCAAACATACCAGCTTTTGGTAAGCAAAATTTATCCCAGCATTAATCTAAGGGTATAGAAGTTTGAGGAGCTAATTGTTGGTTTAGAAGATAATTGTAGCTGTGATGAGCCCAACTGGCTCTCAGCTGCAAGCTAGCTATTATCTCTATTTTATTTGCAAATTGTTTTGAATCTCACAATATTTATAACTTTTTGCAATTTTTCAACTTGAAAATATCTTGACATATAACAGCAAATCAATACTAATCAATTGTGCATCAACAATTAATTCACATAGTTGAAAACTTTTCATAATCATTACATATGTCAATTAGGATGCAACACCTTCTTAGCTGCTTCAAATATGTGATGCCTCCTTTCTTAGAATGATACGCAGCACTTAGGAAATGAAGATGCAGCTTGTAATTAATGACACCAGCTGCAAATGAATTTCTCCTTGCTAATGGCAGCTTAGAACACCATCCACCAATAAGTCAGCTTGTAACTTCAGCAAACAACAAAGTACGGCCCTGCAAACTGCCGTACAGACCTGCAACTTCCGTACGGTTCTAGCAATTCTGTACAGTATTCATATTGCTCAGATTTCTATCAATGAAACACACTCCATCCAAGGTAATTCAGTTTTCAAACATGACTCTGCAAAATCCAGCATAAGCTTGATGTTTTCTCCAATTCTGAAGACCAAACATCCAAACCCTAGCTTTCCTTCAAGAATTTCAATTTTCTCCTCAAGACACTTTTTTCAACTTTTCAATTTTTATCAAATGACAATGGGCAATGAAATTGATTTCATATGGCTTATTAAATAGCTTTAAAGGAAAGCTTCTTACTCACACTTTTCACTAAAGAGGCTTCCTCCACACACCACTTAATTATAACATGAAAGTACATAAGTTATTAAATTAAAGTAGACTTAATTTAATAACTCCAAATAAAAATGTGGTGCAACTGAATTTCTTTGACAACAGCATCTGAAGCAACACTGCCCTGCCAAAAATAGAAACCGGACTAATTTAGACTTACTAAAAATAGCAAGTCCCTCAAATTGGAGATTCTGCATAAGAAATCTTGCATCAACTAAAACCACTGCACAGGTGCTATGCTAAACATAGCAAACCAGACTATCACCAAAAATAACACTTACTATAAATAGTAAGTTTGCCAAATTATCCCCAACGAAGAGCAATCCTGACAACTGGAATCTCCAGAGTGGAAACCAACCACTGGCTCTGCCAAACGACCCCCTTTGACAACCTGATTAGCTTACGAGGGTCATTGAAATAAGCTAATCCCAATGGCCTAAAATCGGGGACATTACATGTAGCCATCCTTCGGATTGTATTCTCCAGTCTTAGATCCATCCCATACAAGGTGGTCCTTTTTAAGATTGAAAGTGATTTTTCTCTCCTCAAGAATTTTGTTAAGAATAGTTTTTTCCTTTGTTGGAATCTCCAATGGTTCCAAGGACTTCCATTTCCATCTTTTAGATAGGTCATCCTCCATGGGTTCTATGTAATCCTTAGCATTCCTCCCCCAGTTAGATTCCGTAATTATTTTTGCTGTTGCAAGGTTTGCTGTCTTATTCAAAACTTTGTAGCCTCCCTAGGAATCAGTCCAAAAAAGGGCTTCTTCCCCAAAGACCAAATTCCAAATGAGCTTCTCTGTGATGATCCTTTTGCATTCCAACATGAAGTTCCAGATGCGGGAACCCCTAGGAGGGGATTGTTCCCTAAAGATGCTCAATGGGTTATTATTACGAAGGTATTTATGGGTCAAGATCTTAACCCACTTGAGATGGGGAAATTTATACATCCTCCAAATCAATTTTGCACCTAAGGCTCTACTCTACTCCTTGATGTTTTTAATCCCTAGGCCCCTTTCAGATTTAGGCCTACAGACCTTATCCCATGCCATTAAAGCCATTTTCTTTTTATTTTCTATTCCTTGCCAAAAGAAGGATCTAAGATGTTTGTTGACTTCCTCCATAGCTTGAGGGAGGTTAATGCATGACAATTGGTAAATAGGTATTGATTATAGTACTGACTTTACTATAGTCGCTTTCCTTGCCGAGGATAGCCATCTACCCTTCCAAGAGGCAATCCTCTTTTTAAGTTTCTCTATTACTGGGTCCCATAACTTGGAGGATCTAGTACCTTTGTCCAAGGGTAATCCCAGGTATTTGCATGGAAGCTCCCCTTTCTTGAAATTGAGGATATTGTAGATCTCCACCTGAAGGTTGTTCATGGTGTTAAAGAAAAAGATTTCAGACTTGTCAGGGTTAATTTCTTGTCTTGAAGCTTTAGTGTATGAATCTAGAATTTATTTAAATGCTAAAGCCTCCCTTAGTTCACTTATCCCATATAACATCGTATCATCAACAAATTGTTGATGAGTAGAGGGCTCAATGTTGCTGGTAATTTTGATGACTGTGACCTGATTAAGCTCTTTTTCTTTAGAAATGGTTCTACCTAGAGACTCAGCCATAATGATAAATAAAAATGGCGAGATAGGGTCCCCTTGCCTCAATCCCTTGGAGGTACTAAAAAAACCTTTAGGAGTGCCATTAACTAATACTGAGATTTTTTGTGAGGAGATGCATTCAAAAATTAAATTAATCCACGGTTTAGGAAACCCAAAAGCTTCTAAGCATTTGCATAGGAATCTCTAGTCCACCTTGTCATAGGCCTTTTTAATGTCAAGTTTGATGAGCATACTAGGACTGCCATTCTTTTGGACAGAGTGAATGGCTTCTTGGACAATAATAACTCCATCATAAATCGATCTTCTTGGCACAAAACCCGTATGTTCCTCACTAATAAGGAAGGGAAGAAGCTTGTGAAGCCTAATTGCTAAGGTTTTAGAAAAAAAGTTTGTAGATGGTGTTGCATAGAGATATTGGTCTTAAATCATCAAGACTCTCCACCTCCTTTTTAGGGATCAGAGCTAGGAAGGTATTAATAATTTCCTTGAGTAGATAATAGCTAAGCCTCTTGAGGCTCGTTTGGCCAGGGATCCTACGACTTCCCTAACTCCAAGCTTTCTTCTAAAAGATTCCAAATCATCATTATTGAGTTTTGTTTCCTGTAACATTACTATGTCAGAGTTTGAAGTAGATAGGCAACGTTTTATGACTCATTGCTTGTTAGGGGCATTAAGGTGCCTAACATTCCACGTAAGGAGTTTCATGGCGCCATGGGAAGGTCCTTCCCCTTCCCTACATTGAACATCATTGTTAGTTTAACCTGTCCTTCAACTTCTCCATCATTGGCTCTTAATTCCGAGAGGGACTTCCTCTTTTTTTGCCTTGTTTGGCACAATCTGGAGTTTTTTTTATCACCTTCCCATTGCTCAATCCCTAGGGTTTCCTTGACCTCTCCCGCTTCTTTACTATAAAGCTCCACTACCATTTCTTCATCTTAGGAAGGGTTGAGTTAAGGATCTCTTTTATAATTAGCTTCTTCTGTAGATCTACTTCCTCCTCAACCACAATTTCATCCAAAAAGTGCTCCATCTGATCATTTGTCAAATCATCACATAAAAAGTTAATAATACAGTTCAGTTCTTCTTTCTTATCCTTGTCCTTTGGGGATGTCTCTAGGATTTGGTTTTCCTATTCTTCCACAGCTAATTCTTCCAACTCTATGATGGGGGGGGGGGGGGTCATACTTTCCGTGTTTTCCTTCAAGCGCTCATTCTCCACCCTATTACTTACTTCCTCTTTAATATTTAAACCTACATCTTCCTTCATTGGCATCATTTTAGCTTCATCTATGACCTCTTCTGCAATCATTCTACCAGATTCCTCCTCTTCTTTCGACTGGGCTTTGCCATTGAGGCCTTGGGTCCCAATAATTTCTCCTTCTTCTATCTCCTTATCTTGTTCAATCGTTTCTGCTCTCTTATCCTCTATTATAAAACCTCCTTGATGTTCGTTCAATATAATATCTATACCTAGTCCTAGCGTAGAAGATCTAGGTTGAAAATCATTCTTCTTAAGATCATCAAACTCAGAGTCCTTAATGAATCCATTGTACATAACTGGTTTAATGTTAAAAGTTGATTCTTTAATCTTAAGCTCAATAGGTTTTAAAGTTTTAATATTAATATCCATTCTTACTACAATAACACAGCTAGAGTATGAAAACCCTTCAACTTCATAACCCACAAAAACTCCTAACTGATTACCAATATTCCTCAAAATTTCTTTGTTAATTAACTCAACTGGTAGATTGGGGAGCAAAATAGGTCTTTCGATAGGGAAAGATTTAAGATTGCGAGGGTTAAAATTCCGTTGCCAATCTATGAATTTGAAATGATGGCCTCTAAAGGAAGGAGAATTACTAGATAAAAAATCATTTTTAAGCTTTACGTTGCTGCAACTTATGAAAAGGAAATCTTCAGATAAGATAGCAATACCTACTTGACCTCTGTAGGTGTTTTTGAACCATTCCGTAATCTATTCAACAGGAACCCCACATCCACACCATCGAGCAAAGATCCCAAACTTTTTACATAGTTGCTATGTTCTCTCTATCAAGCCATCCTTGATTGCTAACACAATCTTATCTTTTGTCTTAGGGTTTGGGCTTTTTTGCTTTGGCTCATTATGCCCTAGCCTCTGCCGATGTTGCAGGGATTGGGGAGCCCTCTGATCTTTTTGAGTATTATGGGAGTTCTGTTTCTTTGGTTTATGAGGGTTCTCTTTGTCCTTTTTCCTCTTTTAGATGGATTGCTTGTAATCTGGCCTTTGAATGGATTGTTTTTACTAGGAACTAGTTTTAAAGAACCTTCCTCAAGCGAATGCAGATGATTGAATCTATTATGGCTTAGAGTAATAGCCACTTGAGCCAATTTCCTTGTTTGAGGAGGGAAATTTCGAAAGGATTTTCCCCATGAAGCCTTGTTTTTGTTCAAAAATCCAAATCCCCTCCTCTCTGCCTGTAGCGTTTGTTTGGACTTGACCTCATGCCACCCTGACTCTATCTGTGTTTGGGGAAGGGGAGCCCAGTTCCCATTGTTGACTGTAGGAAGCCCTAACCTTGTGTATTTCGTTTGGCAGAAGAAGCGATACTGCTTCTCGATTTTCGGATCTTCGTGAAACTATAGAGACATATTATTTTTTTTTTTAAAGTTCTCACTTTTTATTATTTTATATGTTATTACCATCGTCAAAGCCATTATATATGAAACATTACAAATATTTAATTATTTTGGACCTTCAGCGGTGGCAAACAATCCTTTGAGAATAATATCTAATAATAACAACATATAAAAATAGCCAGAACGTTCAGACCAATTATTTGCAATCTGATACTTGATCAGGACATACAAAATATTAACGGAGACAATTATATTGCTGATCACATTTGTCTGCTCAAGTTAATTCATCTGTGGCAAATAGGCCATCATTTTGAAGAGTAGACTCCATGCTTAATATGCCCTATATGACTCCAAAATGCTGGATGGTGGGAAGCAGCCAGATGCGCTATTCATCGATATTTCCCGAATAGTTTGTGTACAACTAATAATTATTGCATTGATCCACCTTGATCAAAACACAGAATTTGTTTTTTCAGGAGACATCACAAATTCTTTAAATACTTCAGGTTATTAGCACAACTGAGAAACTTGAAATGATTTCTCCAAGAACCACCTAGGGCAGACCTCTCACTGCTGAAAATGGAGAACTTAGGTGCACCCCAAGAATGAATTTGAGAAATCTTCTCAAATCAATAACTGAAGAAATAATTAATCCAATTCATGCCCTTCTCCATTCCCAAGAACTATTAAATAATACCATTTTCAGTTTGTTCAGTTACTCCTGGCGGTGATTAAAAAGTGACTTAATTAAGTGTAATCTTCTAAAGTCACTTAAACAATTATATAATACCTTTAATTTTTCTTTTGGTAATATTAAATAATTGAACTTAATTCCTTTTTAAACTTTAGGAATCAAGTACATATATATTTTTTTCACTCCTGTCAAGATAGGGACATTGCAAGGAGTCAATCCATCTATACTACAGCGTTCATACTCATGACAGCTATCAATGCTGATAACAAAACTGTAGAGTAAAGAAGTGATTTGATTAACTAATACTTAACACAGCAGTTAATCAAAACCCAGCAATTAAAATACTAACAACAACGATTGCATTTAATAGTGCAAAGATCATTGATATATATATATATATATATATATAGAGAGAGAGAGAGAGAGAGAGAGAGAAGTGATTAATGTAAAGTAAAGGAGGGTCATTCCAGTCAACCACAATATTATTAACTTTCTGGCCAACCTATGAGAAGACGTAAAAAGCATTTAAATGAATCTAAGTTGCTGGTGCGGGTAGGGGCATGGGTACGGGTATGGGAACCGGGTATGTAGATACGGGAATTTTTTTTTATTGCCATTGGGTACGTGTGTGTGTATATATATACATACACGCACAAAAACTTTAAAAAAACATTCAAAATTGTAAAACTAAATATATATATTTTATGCCAAAATGTTAGTGATAAAGATAAATATTTAATGCCAATTAATAGTTAAATATTTAATATTTATCTTTATCAATTAGCATTTAATAGTGATGATTTTAGTTGTCTAAGTTCTTGATTCTGGTTTGCACTCCTAGACCCCTTCATTGTATTCGAATTTCTTATATAACAAGAGATTCCACTAACTAGTGGGAGGTTTGGGAGTGTAGGCTTTAATGGGTTCGAGGGGCAGCTATGATAAGCTGCAGGTGTTATTAGATGTGAGAAAAACCCAAAAATAGAAGGGGTGCAGGGAAACATTTTGTTTCCCAACGAGCTGAAAGTAGAGGTTTGGGGGCTATATCCCCAAATTATTTTAAGAAAAAATGAGAAAATAGAGAGTGAAGAGAGCAAAATGATCTTTACATTGGGTGGAATGATGCTTTTGGGGGCATTTTAGTGTTGTTGGATGCCAAAAAAAAGACAAAAAACGTTGTTTTTTGTTACTTTTTGAGTTTGGTTACACTTGGGTACATCTAGGTACACTCGAGTACATACCTGGGTGTACGTAGGCTCCCGGGTACCTAGCCAAGGTGCATCCCCGGGTGAACCGGTACGGGTGCAAACCTTAAGGGTGTACAACTAAGAAATAAATTTAATTATGCATTGTTAAGGCTGATTATGGAAGAGAAAATAAAATATCATATTGGGCACTCTCCATGAAATGGAAAATCCTTTACGATGTGTTTGAAAACAAAATAAAAACATGAAAAGGCTGACTCCCTTGGGAGAATCATATCCCTTCATGAAAAGGTGCAATGTGGTCTTTATGTTCAAAGATGAGCGAGTCTAGAAAAATAATTATCAAAAAAGAATAAGAGATGAGTTGAGTAGCAGTAAAAGTATATTATTCAGATTTTAAGAGCAGGCCCTTGAAGATGATTAAGAGCAGTCATCAAGGAAGTAAATAGAGAAGTCTGTATTAAGGAAGAGATCTGCACTTCAGCATATCGCCATATTTGAGCATAGTAATTATTGTGGTAGGCATGATGAAGACATTGTCTAACATATAATTTCTTATGAATTTGGTGTAAGTAATGATTTAAAAATAGATTCTTAATTTATTTATTTATTCTTCCAAGGAAACAATTGTATGTGGGTGAGGAAGGAGATGCATTTGGGAGAATTGATATAGGTTTCCCCTCTAAGCACACCACCATGAGTTGGGTGGTATTTGTCCTGCTTGATTAAACAAAATTCACAAACCGATCAGTTATATTTAGCTTTGATATCAGTTACATTTATTGTTTAATATCCTTTGGCCATTTATTAACATTGATTCGATTTGAATTTCAATTTCAGTTTCTATGCTGGCTTCTGAGTGAACACAAAATGTACGCCATTGCAATATTGTAATGATAATTCTGTATGGTTTAAATGGAAACTGTGGTAAAATCACTCATATTTTTTGTGCTGTGTTGTTTGCAGTAGAAATTCATTGATTTCCATTTATCTTCTACCTAATTCTTTTTGGATTATTCCTGTTGTGTAGTTTGATGCTTGGGTACACTTCTTAAAAGTCACTGGATTTGATTGTGTTCAGCACTGGACAATTTTGGAGAGCATTTCAAAAAACAAATATTGTTTCCTGTTCAAGAAATTATTCACTGGTATAAAATCTGTTTATGAGAGCTTCTTATACAATACTGTCAATTGATATATAGTCATTTTTTTCTTATTGTTTACAATTGCATAGGACATGTTCTCAAATGTAGTCATTTTTGTTAGTCATTCAGCCTAGTACCCCTGGTTTTGCTTGCAAGATCTCATATGTGGGGAACAAATTAAGGGTGAAGAGCATGAGTCGCACAAATGACCGGTCAATTGCAATGTCTGGTGACAAGAGGACAAAAGTCCAAAAGACTATGTGGAGGCCTGTTAATGCCCTGTCACATTCACCTGAAGGTTTGTTAAATGCTTTGGGCTTTAGTCATTTCCATCAGTTGTACCGTCAAGGGAATAATGTTGTTAATACAAGTCTATGTTTAAGGATTTCTTTCATATTCTGATTCTTAATAAGGATGCGTACATTGTTACATAATATTTATTTTTATTAATTAATTATCAGGTATAAGATGTAACTACTGTCTTTGATTATCACAACTGAAACTGGCAAGCTTTACAAAATATGCTTACATTTATACCTACTACATTATCAAGAATAAGTGTCCTCAAATGTGTTGAAAGACAAGATGGTTGAGTGATGCCATATGGCATGTATAGTGGTGCTTTTACAGTTGTGAGCTGAATCTATAAGCAGTTATTATACCTCTTGTTAAATGATTTGCAAATGTCTCATTTGCCCTTAACAGCTATGCAATATCTTCATAGATTTTAATGTCCTTGAAAGGATAGTTAGCTCAATTCCACCAAATTTTTCTACATTCCACTCAAATCCTAGTTCTTTCAGATCACCAAGTTCCCAATTTGAGCAAGGTGAGAGCATATGAAGACTAGAATGAGGAAATGAAAATAACCAGCAATTTATTGGCAGCTAGCCGATAAAACTACAATCAATGTCAAAATGGTGAACAAATGATATGCAAATTCTGATAATACCAAACTAGCAGATAACAAGCAGACGTGTCAATGCCAAAATGGTGGACCATATTAGTCAATACCAAAATGAAAGATAATGATATGCAAATTTTGATCATGCCAAACTAGCAGATAACAAGAAGACATGTGTTAATGCCAAAACAGTAGACCATATTATCTGATTCTGATTCACACCAAATTGGTGGATAATGGTATAACAATAAAATGGATCCAGTAGTTAAACTGATTAGGGTCTTCTTACAATTTTGGCATGGCTGAATCGTTTGAGATCTTTAACCATAATACTCAAATTTCTGTTGTAAACTATCCAGTTATTACAATAGAGGAAAAATATCAGAACCGAGTTTTTCACACGATATCAACACCATAGCTAGCAACAGAAAAATTGAAATGATTACTCTCCACAATATCATTGGAATCAAAATACCAGTATGTCCTACCATCAATATTAATTATTTAACCAGTCCAATGATGGATGATAACAAAAAACTTTGAAATTGTTATATTGTAATGTCCCAAATTAATGGAAAGAAAATTAATTAATTAAGTGGTCCCAAATTTAAATAACATTATTACGGGCTTATTTAATTAATTAATTAAATTGTTAATTAAAGGGAATTATTTAATATTTTTGGGCTCGGTCCAATTTGTAACTTGTGGACCTATTTGAAATTATATTGGGCTGATATGCTTGTTAATGAAGTTGTGAACCTCATATTTATTTGGCCTCTGTAATGCCCCCTTCCCAGCAGTAGGCCATTTTTGTGCTTGATTAGTCTATCTACCCATCCGGATAGGCTAATGGCTTCTTTTTAGAGGATGCCAGCCAGTCTCAGGTTTCAGTGGGCAAATATTTAATATCTGGGCTCTATTTTTAAAGTCAAATCACTTTATTTTATAAAGTGATATTATAAAGTCACTTTACGACTTATTATAAAGTCACTTTATGATTTAAAGTTACCTTATCTTATAAAAGTGACTTAAGTGAGCTTTTATCCCACATGGCTTAGTTTTGCGTGCTTTCCCTCACTTCGAGGTTATAAAAGAAAAAGGTACACCTCGGGAAAAGCACCATGAGATATTATAAAACAAAAGAAAAGAAAATCTAGTTGCATTTGTGACTGGTTATTTCAGAGGATGCAAACCCTCTGGGAATTGTGAAGAGATTGGACGTAACCCCAGCATCTCTTCAAGAGGTGGAGTCATACAGATTTTACAGTTGAACTTCAATGCTTAGTGGTAAGGAGAAAGCATCTTCAGTTCTAGCATTTTCACAGGGAAGAAGGTCAGTTGTACTTCCAGCAGTTTAAAAATTACTACACCAGCATTCTCAGATTAGTTTGACAGATAAGAATAACGTACCCGCTCAAGCCTGGATTCATTGATAAGAGTTGCGCTGGTTGGAAGGTCCAGAAATATCACACTCTAGAAAATATTCAATGTGAAGAAGACTGTATGTTTACGACAATATACACACCATTGGAAGCTGACAAGTCATGGTTGTTCCTTCCCCCATTATAGATCGGGTGGCCAAGTTTTGAACTACTGGCGCCTAAATAGAGATTACTTTGGGGAACTCCAAGACAACAGCGCGGAAGTCTTTTCTGGCCCGCACTACAAATAACGACTCAGCTCTGTGTAGGGAGCATTGATGCGAAGAAGCTGCAGTCATAATACACCCGAGTGTAATAGAAATACATCAGCTAGGCACGCGTCTAGGAGGTGGGCGTGGTCTTGGCACTAGAACCGACTGTGTCGGGGTACTTGCGCGAGTCAACAAAGAGTTCATAGTTTTCGTTGGGGTCACACTGTGGTTGAGTTGGAAGTGGTTCCACTTTAGCATAGTCCTCACGAGCCAAGGCTCACTTCTAGCCTCATGACAACATCAATCCTCTCCAGCATACATCCACGCGAGCTGCTAATAAACCAGGTGCTCGTTATACTATCTTTTGGCATACGCGCTTTATTTTTTGTATGGTTATACTCAATGCAGTAGAAACGACATTGTATTGAGTCTGAGATTATTTACCGTGATCAACCAAATGTAACATCTAAATCTAGCTTAGCAACACATTTAGTATCAGTGATTCTATAAATTTATATTGGCTGTGTTTTCCATCTGTTGGAAATCTGGGCAAGAGAACTGGGTTGTTTATTACGTAATACTAGAATAGCTGTGGACCGATTCAGTAATACTTTGCAGATGTCTTCTTGTTACAAATGGTAGATTATTGCATTTGATAGAAGGACTGTTTCCTCGAGATAAGTTTAAGTGTATTCTTGATCAAGTGGTTGACTGCTACGAATAATAATATACGCACCTTTTTGAAATCACTAAACGAATTAGCTGTCCAGGGACCAGTGTTTAGGCAGACATTTCCTTCTAATAAGCAAGTCAGTGACTCCCTTGGAAATAAGATTTTATGAGAAATTTATTTTGAACACATTCTGTCAAGATTAAATCAGAAAACTTCATCAGAGATTGGCTTAGATTATTACAGCCTCTGGGAAGCAATTGTAATGATGGATCAGTCATCTATCTTATTGTTTGTAATTCCAGTCTAGAAATTGGGAAGTGGATTCCTTCTTTGCAGTTTCGGAGGTGGAAGACCCTTCCTCGTCTGCAGTTGTAGTTTCCATGGATAGTAGCCAGCCTAGTTTTCTCCTTTGCCCAAATTTGTGAATTCTTTTATTCAATACAAATAAATATAAGCAGATATGAAGTGATTTATTCCTGATATACATTCTGTGTTGCCATAATCATTGTATTTGGAGTTGAAAATGAGATTATCTTCGCAAATCATTCTTGGTATATGCGATAAATTCTTGGTTTGATTATGGTTAAATAATATTGCAGATGGCACTTATGTTTGCTACCGATTGATATACTGGTATCTTTTCTGTGAGAGTATTACTATAGAAGCATTCCCACATACAACAATAAGGTGTTGCGTACATATGCCAAGATCATTAGATTGTGCCATCCAATTACTTGCAGCAATGAATTGATCCATATCATTAGCAAAGGCAATTTGGAGTGCTTCTTGATCATCGGCTTCATATACTCGTTTGAAAAAATAAGGAATATCGACACCATTGCAGCATTCGCCATTTCATAGTTTAGCGCAGGTCATAGATTGGGCTTGAGGAAGGACATGGGCAAGTTGGAGTTCAGAGTCTTTCACTCCTATATATACATATATATATCCATGTTGTTCATCCTTATTTTTGTCATTGAGGCAACATCAATTCATACGCAGCCAGGAGTTGCTTAAGTGCATAGTCTACATTCATGTATAGGAAACAAAGATTGGTTACTAAAAGATTTGCTCCCTTGCCAAGCAATACAAGTCTCGATGAGTTGCATTTCAATACACGTCTTAAGGACATGACAACTGTTGACTTGTTGCGTATTGATAGAACGTAATATTGATGATGCTTGGCTCACTATAGATCAAATGATATCCAGATGTGTACATTGCAGTGACACTTGATGGCCAAAGTTTACTCCTTCCATATACCAAGTGGGAATAATAAAGAATTTATAATTTACGAAGACAAGTCCAGAACGTTGACCATTGCCGTCTCCTAGCGACCACAAACATTAAGCTTGCCATTAAGAGGTACAAACATCACATTGGGGTCTTGTCCTTGGTGACTCCCAATTCCAAGGCCAATTGACAAAATCCATAGGAGCATTCTACTTGCTTGTCGAATTAACTCGGGCTGTGGAAAATATAATAACTGTGTCATACAATTCTTCCCATTTCATTGTCATAACATTGGAGCGAATTAAGAAAAGGGGGGGCACTCAATTGCAAATCTTTGTGATATTCTCATATTATATCAATACTGTTCGGTATACATATCTTGTTGTTAGCTTTAGAATTTGCCATCTATTGCACGAGTATTAGAAGTACTGCAAATTTAGAGTGAAAAGTCAGTAAGGGAAGTAAGAAATTTGTGCCCTATCCATTGGCGATATTACTGTGGTATTAGAGCTGGTGATTTTGTAGCTTGTTGGGAGAATAATGGCACCCAGCGATGGAATAGAAAATGCATATGATATGACAACCTTGTTGAGGGAGTTAACTAGAAATAACAACTCAACAAGACCATGGCAAGAGAACAACAATAGATAGAGGAGATGCTCAATCGCTTGACAAAAACAAGGACGAAGGGAGCTAATGGGAGTTTACATTGGTCCTATACAAGGCTAACAATGCCGACTTTCCTTCCGATGATCAAGCAACAAGAAATGCACACGCCATCTTTGGCTCAGTCTCTGAAATAATTCAAGCAGGATTGGTTTGATAGTGGATGGCAGAAGGTCATATCTCTCAAGGACTACATAGGCCAAAGGATGAAGTATTCATCCTCTGAGGGTAATAGAGTTTGCAACAATAATCTGAGACGAGAGATTTGCAATGAGCTACATAACACCATGCACCCTAAGGAAGGTGAAGGCATGCCCACAACTTTACTTCAGCTACAAGAAGATATGGAAAAGAAAGAATCAACAATTGTCCCTTCAATTTGAGAATACCAAAATCTTCAAGATAGCCACCAGGGTGACGAAGATGCTTGCACAAAGTTTGTCAAGCTAATAGTGGTCGATCAACTTCATGAAGATGCGGACTCTGCCAATGATCCCTTGCATGAGCAATGCATCGAGGACAGCCAAGAGTGGGTGGATAAACAGTTGATTGAAATTAAAGATACTGATTGTCCTTAACCTGATATTGCAACAGCAATTGAAGAGGAGCATGAGGAAAAAGATAGAATCCATAGTTGTGTTGATGACAACTTGTTTGAGCATGGGTTTGATAGAAAAGGTGTTGAAGAAAAAATCAAAATATTTAATTCAGAAATCACACCCCTTGGAAGGTCAATTGAGGCATAAGAAAGGTATGATTGTTGCATCACTCACCCACATTGATGATACCCAACGAATGATGTCAAATAGTTGTGAAGAATGCAAGAGGGAGAGCTATAACTTGCAGATTTGTAGGCTCTTAGAGAAGCTATAGTGGTGATGGAATCAAATTTCCTTCACCTTCTTGTTGATAGAGATCATCTCCTACAGCTCAATGAGATTTATTCCATTTCTTTGAAAAGGAAAGAGGATGATGTAGACATGCTCACTCATGAGCTTGAGGTTGCCCTTCAAAAATTAGGAAACCGTGTTGATGGACTTGATGCAAGAATGGTTGACAATGGACAAATGGGTGAAGGGATAGAAGATAATTTTCAGTCGGATGTTTCATTGGAGAGATCTTGTGCTTTGACATCTCATCATGAAGATGATGATATTGAGGAGCCTCCCAATATAGGCACTCACATCTTGTATGATGTAATGAAGATTTTGATTTTGAATTTTGCATCACAAGTTTCATCTCCTACAGCTCACTGATATTTATTCCAATTCTTTGACAAGGAAAGAGGATGATGTAGACATGCTTGCCCATGAGCTTGAGATTGCCCTTCAAAAATAAGGAAATCGTGTTGATGGACTTGATGCAAGAATGGTTGACAATGGACAAATGGGTGAAGGGATGGAAAATAATTTTCAGCTGGATGTTTCATTGGAGAGATCTTGTGCTTTGACATCTCATCATGAAGATAATGATATTGAGGAGCCTCCCAATATAGGCACTCACATATTGTATGATGCAATGCAGATTTTGGTTTTGTACTTTGCATCACGAGTTTCCAGTTTTGGGGAGCATCTTGAAGGTTCAAGTCATGAAGGAAGTTGGGATAGTTGATCATACACTTGGTGAACCAGCCACTAGTGTTATACATATACATGTTGAGGGAAACATAAGTACTTCTAAATTGTTTGGCTCCTTGGCCTTTCATGGGGAGTTTGAGGAGTTGTCTCTTCTCGGAGTTGTTGTGGCAGAATTCATAAGGGTTTACGTTGTTGATGGCATGAGTGGTTCATCTTGGTTTGAGGGCATTTTTAGAGGAGCTCTTGGTATGCTTCTTCACTATGATGGATTATTGGAAAGTGGAGTTTTTCACTCTAAGGAGCATGGGGCACGCATGATCGTGTTAGGATGAGTGGCATCTTCTTGGAGAAATCCAGTTGCAGCTGTGTCTAGAGATTTCAAATTTTCTTTTTAAGGCGACAAATGGTGGATTTTTAATACTTGCTTCATTGGGAGTTTGACAAGTTGCTCCAAAACCTCATACATGGCATTGTTTATATCAGAGTGGAGTAGCAGAAGCTCGATTGAGATCTACTTTGTCCACCTATATCCAGGAAGGTTAAGGAGGTGGTGCTCACAGTCATGATTCAACATCAAGGTTTCAATGGATATGGCTACCAACGTTCATGCTTGGTTTGGGATCCTGGAGCGGTTCAGGCAAAAAATAGTTTGATATTAGGTTGCTTGAGGGAAAACAATCTTTGGGCTGGGAGGACTATAATGTCCCCAAATTAATGGAAAAAAAATTAATCCATTAATTAAGTTGTCCCAAATTTAAATATTATTATAAAGGACTTATTTAATTAATCACTTTAATTATTAATTAAGGGAAATTATTTAATATTATTGTACCTAGTCCTATTTGTAACTTGTGGACCTATTTGAAATTATTGTGGGCCGATATGTTTGTTAATGGAGGTGTGAACCTTATTTATTTGGCCTCTAGGAAGTAATTGTAATGATGGATCAACCATCTTGTTAGAGTAAATATAATTTCTTCTAATTAAGTTTACTTAGGATAGGTTAATAACACACGCTACAATCATTTAATGATAGTTATCTTAGGTATCATTTAATATTTTGCATCTTGCATTTAAAATTTGTAGCAGGGTAGCTATAGCTACTGTCTTCAAACTTTATCTCACATTGGTTGTGTTTGTAATCTCTTGGGTGGTAAGTATTTTATATACTCACCCATTGCTCTTATACGAGCATCCGAATATCATCAATTCAGGCAATTCATTTTATTGCATTGCAAGCTCTTGCAGTTGATCTTGTTGTTCTTCATTCCTTTCTTGTGGTTGATAGTTTTCATGGGCTCTTAAATTTCTCCAACATGGTATCAGAGTGTGGTCCAAGCAAATTACCTTCTCGATTAGAGAATTGAGCATTTGTCAAGAGATCCGACATTCAATCTTCCCACAACACTGTTTGTAGATTTGACATCATTTCGGTGTTGAAAATTCTTGAAATTTTTAGAAATTGCTGTCACTCTACAGTAACAAGGGTGGCGATATTATTCAATTTTTCTTAGCCTGTTCACATCAACAATCCTACCTGCTAGCAATGATATATATTTCATTATCAGATATTATCTATTCTTCAATTACTTTCCTGTCGATTCTTTGCAGCGACATTACTTCCTACATAATCATAATCTTTGATAGTGATTACAAAGCAATATACATCAACAACGAAATGCATTACCAACAATACATTGGAGTTTTTCTTTGGAGAAGGCAGCAATATAAGGAGGCTGCTGCATGTGAACAATGATGTATTGGGCCTGCCTTTTACTTGTTCTTGTTGCGATATGCATTACGGCTGTGCTATATGATGGGTGTTGTGCTATAAATTTATTTCCCTACCGTGTTGTGTTGAGACAATATTTAATCGAAGTGTTACATATTGGCCAGTGACAATTTGGAATCCTTTCACCTTTATTGTGATATATCTTTGTTGGTGATAGTTTATGTTCTGGCTGTGACAATTGCCTTTCAACTTGCATCGACATAATTTTGAGAAGGTTGCCAATCATTTTGAGGAGTACTTGTCTGGTGACCATCATCGAATGTCAATTTCCAACGCCGGTCAGTCATCATCAATTGCTTTTGCACACCTTTCCTACCAGCCATTCTCATCTGATCAAGTTGCTTGTTTTGCTTATCATATTTGAAGGTTTTGGTTCTATCTCTAATTTTTTTGAAGAATTGCATTAATCTGCTATGATTTCTACACTTCATTCTGGTTTGATCATATTGATGAGAGGGAACTATAGGCAATGGAGAGATTGCATCATTATTCAACTTAGTGGGCTTCATTATTGCCATATTTGAATAATCATGTTCCTCTTCCTAGCCCACTTTGTTAGAAAATTGCTTGGAAACGCAATAGGTATCTTGTCTTCAGAGTTATTTTTTATCATGTAGATGATAACATCTTGGAGTCTATTGTTGATATTGAATCTCCTCGTGCTCTTTCAACTCATCTTTCGGAGTTATATGGAGATATTGATACTTAACCCTTCGCAGATGATCCTATTGCGTCTCTCCATTCTTCAACAAAGATATCATATGATTGTGATCTTTTGGAGGTTTTTGACACTTTAGCTAAGGTTACTTCAAAGGTTTCTGATTCTTCTATAGAGATAGTTGATATGCCTTCAATCTCATTGACTTCTTTAGAGTCACTAATTGAGACTTTCATCATTCCTGACCATCATTATCCTTCACATTTGGTTGAAGGAAATGTTTCAGTATATTCATCTTTGAAGTTTGCTTCATATCAGTTTCCATATAGTTCCAATTTGTCACTTTCTTGTTTGTTTGGGCATGTACTTGCATGGATTGTGGCATCAACATCTTTGATGGACAAGGAGACACTTGAGCAATTTTTAGGCATGTCATCTTCATTCTTCATCAACATTCTTCATGCTTAGTGCAGTTAGTTGGTTCCTTGGGTTGTTTTTGCTTCTTGTTGTTGTAGTTTCCTCTCTTCGGACATCGTTTGGTGTTCCTGCTGTGTACTGGCCTTCTTGTTTTTGGCAGTCTTTTGGACCCGCTTGGTGGTCTTTTGTTGGACATTAATAAATCTATCTTATCTTATCCATCTTTCATTGCCTATCCAGAATGGGAAGCACACCTACATCTATACATGGTTTTGTTTCTTCCTAAGGGGAAACAAGTGATTTGTAAGCAATGGATCGGTTTTTGTCTTTAAACACTTACCATCCTTGTGGGAGATTATTCAACATGGGGGGCTATATAGTCTCTCTATTTCTCTCCTATGGGGGGCTGTCAATTGGATTTTCGTGATGGATGTAGTTCTTAAGGGGATATTGATGTGAGATCTCCATACATCGCTTCACCCTCTACATATCTCTTTTTTGGAGAGGAGTTTTGTCACTTGAGTTTTTCTCCTTTTATGAGAGATTAGTTGCATGATTAGTTGTGCATGGGTACCTAACATGGCCTAGTAGCTGGGACCCATAAATTGCATCTTCATATTAGTCTTGCATCATTTGCATAATAGTTTTGCTCCCTAAGTTGTACTTGAGGGGCGGTGTTGGAGTAAATTTAATTTACTCTAATTAAGTTTACTTAGGATAGCTTAATAGCACATGGTACAATCATTTAATGATAGTTATCTTAGGTGTCATTTAATATTTTGCATCTTGCATTTAATATTTGTAGCAGGGTAGTTATACTTACTCTCTCTAAACTTTAACCCACATTAGTTGTGTTTGTAATCTCTTGGATGGTAAGTACTTTTTATACTCACCCATTGTTCTTATATGAGAATTCAAAAATCATCAATTCAATCATTTCAAATTCATTGCATTGCAAGCTCTTGTGTTTGATCTCGTTGTTTTTAATTCCTCTCTTGTGGTTGATAGTTTCTTGGTTCAATCTCTTGAAGTCTGCAGCTTCATGGGTTCCTAATTCCTCCAACACATCTATCTTATGGTTTGTAATTCTAGTTTCGGAATTGGGAAGCAGATTCCTTGTTTGCAGTTTCAGAGGTGGAAGACCCTCCCTAGTCTACAGTTGCAGTTTTGGTTGGCACAAATTTTTGAAGTCTTCTATTGAAGACAAATCTATTATAATCAAATCTGAAGTGATTCATTCTTGATATACATTTTATGTTGCCATAATCATTGTATTCGGAGTTGAAAATGATATTATCTTCGCAAATCATTCCTGGTATATGCGATATAATTCCTGGTTCGATTATGGTGTAATAATATTGCAGATGGCACTTATGTTTACTGGCGATTGTTGTACTAGTATTTGGTCTGCGGGACTATTACTATAGAAGCATTCCCACATACGGCAATAAGCATTCCGTACATATGCCAAGATCATTAGATTGTTCCATCCAATTACTTGCATCAATGAAATGATCCATATCGTGGGCAAAGGCGATTTGGAGTGCTATTGGATCATTGGCTTCATATACTCATTTGAAATTAAGGAATATCAACACCATTGCAACATCCGCCATTTCATAGTTTAGCACTAGTCATACATTGGGCCCAAGGAAGGACACGGGCAGGTTGGAGTTTAGAGTCTTTCACTCCAATATATATATATATATATATATCCTTATTTTTGTCATTGCGACAACACCAACTCATACGCAGCTAGGAGTCACTGAAGCGCACAGTCTACATTCATGTATAGGAAATGGAGATTGCTGACTAAAAGATTCACCCCTCTGCTAAGTAGTACAAGTTTCGATGGGTTGCTTTTCATTACACATCTTAAGGACATAGCAACCGTTGACTTGTTGCATATTGATAGAACATAATATTGATGATGCTTGACTCACTATAGATCGAATGATATCTAGATGTGTACATTGTTGTGACACTTGATGATCAGAGTTTAGTCCTTCCATATACCGAGTGGAAATAAGAAAGAATTTATAATTTGCAAAGGCAAGTCTAGAATGTTGACCATTGTTGTCTCCTAGTGACTACAAACATCGAGCTTGCCAATAAGAGGTGCAAATATCACATTGGGGTCTTGTCCTTGGCGACTCCCGACACCATGGCCAATTGACATAATTTACAAGAGCATTCTACTTGCTTGCCAAATTGACTCTGACCGTGGAAGATACAATAACTGTGTCATACAATTCTTCCCAGTTCACTGTTGTAAGATAGGAGCAAATTAAGAAAGGGGGGGCTGGATCCAGTCACAATTGCAACATCTATCCAATAAGGTTAGAACAAATTTTTTGTAGCACTCATTTGGAAATTCTGTGATATTTTCATATTATATCAGTAATGTTCTGTATACATATCTTGTTGTTAGCTTCAAAATATGCCATCTATTGCCCAAGTATTAGAAGTATTGCAAATTTCGAGTGAACAGTAAGAGAAGTAAGAAATTCTGTCATATCCATTGGGGATATGACATATATATTACAGAATTGAAGTTGATTTGTAGGTTGTACAGCCTATAAGAAATAGGGTATGGCTAGCATTTACTTTTAATTTTTTATTTGGAAATGGATGCCTCTGCATAAAAACAAATCAGACCACTGAAATATCATTTGCTGCTGGCAAAAAGGAAGTCCATGCAGTGCGGTATTGAATTCGCTAATTATTCAATCTATAGGGCTAGGTTGAGATAAATATCAATTCACTTTTTTGACTGGTGTTACATGAAAATATGAATCAATAATAACCAAAATTGATGCCCAACTCTCAAACCCTATGAAATATTTGTTCTCTTGAACATGCATGGTCTAGCTAGAAGTGTATAGCTTGGCTGAATCTTGTTTAGATGTGATCTTTTTTACTCACAGTTGGTACAGTCTGCATATTACATTGAATCTACAAAATAATTTTTGATAAAAATGCAATAATATTATTATATCACCTTTTCAATCCAATACTGGAATCTTCAAATTAAAAGTCAATAGTGGATATTGGAAATCTTAATCAATTGTAGTACAATGACAATCCTTGTGTAGGATTGCTTTTAATAGCTAGGAGGGCTTTTGTGCTGAAACCATCTTACCGAAGGATTTTCATCCTTAGGTGAAAAATAGTTGACTTTCATTCTTGGGCAACGAGACATTTTCTTGAGATAAAATCTCATTTTAGAACTTTTTGAGGGAATGTAATATCAGTTTATATTATTGTTAGCTCTGTTTTAAAATTGACCAAATTAAAACTTTTTACATCAAACAAGTATTGTTGTGTGCCAAACCCTTTTGTCGAGTTATTTTTAGTTAAAAAATGGTAGAGTCACTTTGTTGATGGGTGTTTTATGACCACACCAACATAGAAAAAGTGCCACAACACTCTATTCTCTCTTGATCAAAATCATCATGTATGCTAGGATTGCATTGAAGATCATAGAGGCAGCTACAAGGTTCAAATTGTGATCTTACGACTTTAATGTGGAGATGAGCTCGTTTGTCTTGATATATATTGGTTATGCAAGGGGACTTACGCTAGCTCACCTAGACTTATTGGTCTTACTTGTGAATGATATGGCAATATGAATGCTTTAATTACTTCTAACTTCTATTCAAAACAAAGTGCAAATGGGATGAGGATTTAGAAATCTAGGCTACTACATCTAATGCAAGACAATGTTGAAGTTGTGGCGAGACCAAACTAATCTTAGCTTCGCCTAGTCAGCTACACTTAGGAGGGTGCAATCTTCAATGGATGCAAGTATGATGTTCAAATTACAATGTTCATCAAAACCATAAGTAATGCAAATCAATGATCATCAAGTAATTGAAGTGAAGTGCTTGCAATTAGGGCTAGACTGACCTTGCACTATTGCTTGTAATCAACAAACATCAAAAGGTATGGACACTAGTTTCACCATGCATTCAACAACATCAAAATCTTTCATCATCAACTAACCTATTCAACTACTTTACTTAAACCATTCTAAATCTTAATCAACTTAAGCAGCTTTAAACTAAATGAGAAATGTAGGAAACCATGCAATACTCCAAAAATTCACTCCAAAAATTCACCAAGTATTCACCATGCAAAGACAACAATGAATAAGGAGCAAATTTGGTAGTATATTAGCAATGATTTCTTCAACAATCCCCCTTTACAAATGAGAGGAGCAAGCCTTATATAGGGAGTTGAATTACAATGAATGACCAAGATTGATTTGAGATCAATGGCCCAGATTTACCCAACAAAGCTCTAATGTAACTACCAACTACAAGCATTAAATGCTGTCCAATCAAAATGAAACACCTATCTAGGAACCAATAAGAAAATTCATTGCCACATGGGCTTACAACAATTCTTCCTCTAGAAGCTTGTCTTTCTTATTCTTTTACTTAGTTGCAAATTCAATGAACCTAGACATGATATTGTTGAGCTCTTCCATTGGTACACTTGACACATTCTGGACATTCCATTCGACAACATCCAAGTCAACTGTACATGTGGCAAACGTCTTCTCCCATGTAGGTGTATTATTTCAATAAGTAGTCATGAAAGTTTTGAAGGATGCAACTCCCTTAAATTGTTTTCTCTTGATGGAGTTATATACTTTGAAGTATATGACTTTCAGTTTTTCTTCGATATTTCCATATTCATGTTTTCCTCTTTGCACTCATCAAACTTGAATACCCCCTTCACTGCCTCGAAAATTTCATCTTGGATTTACTTGGATTATGTCCATTACCCACTGACAATCATACTTCACCTTTTCAAGGGTGTCTCGTTTTGAAGCTAATGCACTATGCCATCCATGAAGATCAATTGCTTCATTTGCTTTTATCACGTTACACTTTCTCAACATAGGCCTTGTAACATCTTTCAATGCATGTAGTCGAGGAATAATCTTTTCCTTGATGAATTGAAACTCATCACATTTCTTGAATAAAGCCTGAATTCTCTTTTGAATGGAGACAACTGTATCATAATTTTCCATAAATTCCTGCCTGAAGTTGTTTGCTTCCTCAAAGACTACATTGATCCATGCCTTTGCCTCTTGAGTTGTCTTCATAACCTTCAAATTATCAATTGAATCCCTCAAAAGTGTGATAGGAGGAGCAAATGCTTGATCCTTTTGCTGTTTTGGATCATCAAGTGCTGGATATATTCTTTTAATTGTCTAGCCTCTTCCTTGTATCGTCTCTTCTTTTCAACTTCTCTGCTCAATCTTTCCTCTAAAACTTGGATGGGTCCATGGGTGTCTTCAAGTTTTTGCTTCTTTGTACTTGTTCCCAAGTCATGTTCCACGATGTCATAATCTTGTGGGAGAATATCTTCCCTCACCTTATTGCCTCTTGGGATGGCAATCTGAACTGTATAGGCACCTGAACTATCCCTTGTGAACTTTGCAAACTTCTTTGCTGGCCTTTCTCCTTTTCTTTCCCAATTTTCTCCATAAGATTTTCAATGTTTTCAACTGGCTGTTTCTTTGCGACCTCTTCTTTCTTTAATATCTCTCGCAACCAAGCTTGCACCCTCCCAATTCATTATTTGGCTCTTCTTGATCTTGATCTTCGTTTCCTTGATCATCACCTCCTTAATTATACCCTTCTTGATTTTTTGATGTTGTCCTGATCATGTTTCCATTAAGATTCTTATCCGAGAAACCCATTTCACCTTGCTCAAGAATATCATCAATGTTGATCACATTATCATGCATATCCAAAAGATCTTTTGTTCTTTGCGGAGGAGAATCCACTTCTCGCTCATTCTGACCCAAGGGAGAATAATCGAAACTTTGACTTGTGCTTGCTTCTGACTCTATCAGGACCTCTTGAGGTGCTTCCTTGTTTGCAAGAGGTGTGATCTTCCCTTGTGGTGAAGAAGTGCTAGCTTTTGATGGAGGAGCATTTAATTTTTGTTCCTTATATGGTGGTTCTTGACTTGGTGTTTCTTTCCTTTTCATGCCTTTAATTTGGGAAACCTTGTCACTATTCTTTCTTTTCTTGCTACTTTCACCCTTTTGCTTATCACTAACTTCTTGAGGCTGTTTGGATGATTCTTCTTCAAGCTTATCCTTATCCTTCATCAATTCATAAGTCAATGGAATTCCTTTTTTCCTTAAGTTTCCCATTTGTTTATCCAACCATTCTTGAGTGAAGAGTGTGACTTGTATTATCAAAGTCTTCAAATCGATATCATGCTCTTCAAGCCAATTAATGGGTTACAACTCTTGACCTTTTGTTGTCACAAAATCCCTTCTAATGAGGTTGTCATCATCTACCAACTAATCAGGAACCTGTACCTGTTGCCACTTGTATTTTCTGATCATCTCAGTTGTTAACCTTGAAAAGAGTCTCTTCCTCACCTCAAAATCATCAGCCACATTTGCCCAATAATCTTCAAAGTGTGGCACATTCTTGGATTTACTTCCACAAGCCTTCCTAATCTGTCCATTTGGATCAAAGTTCTTTCTCCCATCGTATGATCCCAATGCATAATACTTGAATTCTTTCTCTGCTGCCTCTGCTGCTTGAAGAAATGGACAAATTTCTAGTGAATTTCCAAGGTGAAATGGAAATGTAACCCCTTGCTTGTGCTTATGCTTCTGAATTTTATCATATGTGACGAGTTGCCGTGCTACTTTCATTACCACAAGTTTATTCGTTGGATACCTTGGAAGCCTTTTGGGACACGATGAATTCCCCAACAGCCTTATGTATGTGAACCTCAAAAAACTGACCATGAATCATGCTTCTTGATCAATTTCTCAGCATCATCAGATAATCTTTTATGAGGGCCTCCTGAAGCGTTCTTAACTTCTTACAATGTGCATGACGAATGCATTGCTGAATATCTTGAAATGTTTGTTGTTATGAAGGTGTAGCTGTGGATAGCATTCGTGCACAAGGAATTGTCCTATTCTAGTTCCAACTGGGCCTAAACATCTTAATCCAAAATACTTATACATCATCGCCAACATGTAAACCGTGTATGAATCCATGTGAAATGACTTTTTCTTCTCTAGCATCCTTAATTGAAGATCAAGATTGTCACTAATTATCTTTGCCCATTCAAACATCATCTCACTAGTAGATATCTTGTCCATGAAGTAGAACATTCAAGGCTCGAAAATGGCTCCTTGAGGACTCCCCCTAACTCTGCTTAACATGCTGATGAGATCACCATAATCTTCTAGAAAGTTGGACTTCGACATGTTGGAGTGGTGCTTCCCTTGTTCAAGTAGCCAGTTGTTGTTGATCACCGTAGTGCAAGCATCTAGCTTGTCTTGATAATGCTTCAAAGCTTGCTCCTTAGTCATATAGACGCCCATCTTGTGAAGTGGAATATTGAATATCTCCCTTATTGCTCTCTCTGTGAGTGATGTCAACAATTTCTTTTGTGGACCATAGAAAATTTCTCTTGTTGGTGGATCATAATGCTTGGTGCATTTGATCATTAATTTTGTGCATTGCATCCTTGGAGGAAAGGCGATTGCTTGAACTATTCCATTTCTCACCATCCTTGTGGCCAATTTCGATGGATTGCCTTTGAACATTTGATCTCCAACTCTTTCCATATTGACCGGTCCAAGGTTTGTATCGCTTATCTTCTTCCGCTTCGAATTGAAGCTTGTCTTCGATGTCATCTCCTTCACATTGTGCTTCATTTGGGCTTGCCCATCCCTCTTTGCATTTTTGGTCTTTGCTCCCGACATCTTTGACCTACAAGACAACATCATCCATTAGATATTGAATTTCTTACTCCTAAAGATTGAAAGTTAAATGCTAAGAAATGAAAGTCAAAATGTTCCAATTAGATCTTTCCTATGAATATCTTCTCTAATAGCTCATGAAAGGTTACATTTTTCCCCTCTAATTCCTAGATGGTGAATGAAAATAACATTTAACAAATCCAACCTTCACTGAATTTCCACCTAAAATACCATCATGAATACTTCGCCAGCTTACTATAAAAATCTGGGCTTGCAAAATATAGATCTTGTGTGAATTTGCCTAATAAAGCTATGATTGCAGATCTCCAACAACTTTCTACAAATCCTTAACTCCTGATTTTCTTGCACAGATCTGAGATTCGCACCCCTTAGAATTGAAAACCTGAGTTTAACTTATTGAATTCGTCCAAAATCTGATGTTATTCTCAAGTCTAATTTGCCTACAACGTTTTCTCCAAATTCAAGTAGCTGATGTGAAATTCGCTGGGTTTCAAAGTAGATCTGTTCTGCTTATGATCTAATTGCTTGTGTTTGAGGTTTGAAATGAAATTTCTAATTGCCTCTATATAGGCGTTTGGGAGAAGAGGCATGACCTTTAGAGCCGGGCCGACCTCCTTTTTTGGCCATTTAATTTTAAATTTAAATTCATTTATTTCCTCTATCTGGCCAACCCCCATTAAATGCATAATTGCAGTTTATAAATGATTTTCATTGCATTTAATGAACTTTTTCCTTATAGCTTTCCTATACAAGCAATTTGCTGATTTGAATGGACGAACTTGACCCCTTAAATCGAACTGGTCTGATCCTAGGCTGGGTGGACTTGAGGGGCATGTTCGAAATTGAATTCCAACACCTGGTCGGATTCCGACCATTTTTTGGAAATCTCTTTTCCTTGCGCTTTGATTTCCCAATTTGCTTATTCAGTCCCCTCTTACTTGTATTTTCATGATTTTACTTTACTTCTTGATCTCGAACCAATGCATTTTGATCTAATTTTGTAGATTGCTGATGGAGTTCTCACCAGATCTGATTTTATCTCCCCTTTTAAAGTCTTGCAATCTGATCGTCACCTTTTAAAAACTTGATTGATTCTTCTTCTCACCCATTCAATTTGGCTTCCATCATCAATTTGCAGTCCAATTTCATCCATTTTGTGTTTTGGCAAGCTTCCAAGCTAGGGCGGAATTTGGGAGTGTATTGGAAATGGAATTCCAAGGGGAGGTCATCATCCGACCTACCCTTGGAAATCCAATTCCACCTCTTGGAATTTTTCCAAGAGTCCAAAAAAATGGTAAGTGTTGGTCTTTCCCTTCAAAAACTTAAATTCTCCCTTTCATCGCTTGGTAAAAACTTCTTCTATTATCCAATTCTCTGATTTTAGTGATATTTATCCCAGATCTGGATGTTGAAACCCCCTTTTTCTCATTTTTCATACTCAGATTTGTCATTTTTCATCTTAATCTTCATGCCATATTCTCAATGTTTGGGTTTCATGCTTTGTCTTTTTTTCATCGAATTACCTTCACTTCCAATCAGATTCGAACCTCTTCAAGTATCAACATTTTTATCTTTGATTCATCTTTAGATCGCCTCATATCAACCACCAATCAAGGCCAACTCCCATCCTATAAACCTGGAGACTCCAAAATTGCTACTAAACTAAGGCCAACTAAAACCACTACTACTGCCGAGCTAAGAGGGGGTCCCCGTTTGTAATGGGGTGATGGTGTGAAAAGGTCATGACACACTTGTTTCTCGCACCAGTTGTCATACTTTTTCATATTTGAAGTATTATGCTTAACCTGCTTCATGTCAACTTCGGTTTTAAACCTAGTTAAAGTTCATCAGTTTGAGTCGAAAAGTCAATTGTTTCAACCAGACATCTCAGGAGCAGGGATGCAGCTCGCCAATTCATTGAGATTTATAAAAAACAATTAAATATCAAAATCTACACAAGATTGTACAAAATCTTTTAATGGGAATGTTCTTGGTAATATTTCACACAATGTGGTCAGTTTTCAGATCAGAATGCCTTTCAGATTTTGAGATATTAAAAGTTAATACTTTTCACCAGACCATTTATGGAAACAATTGAATTCAGAGTTTGTAGCAGGTGGAGAAGAATGGTTTGGCAGGGAGGTTTATGACATCATTTTAATTTTTCAACAATGTGGCCAATTTTTAGATCAAATTGCCTCCTGTTTGCAAGATATTTAAACTTCAATTTTTCATTGGTCAAGTTGCAGAAACAATTAAATCAAAGGTTTTGTTCAATTTAAACAGAATCAATTTTATGGGTTTTGGTTGCAATATATTATTAACAATCTGGTGAAGTTCCATGAGCAAATTCAATCCAGTCAAAAGTTATAATTGTTTTTCTCTTGCACTTCTGAAGGTTCATCAGAGAAAGTTTTATTAATTTATTTGCGAAAAAATAAAATTTGTTTAAAAAGTACGGTTTTTGACAAAATTAGGAATTGAGTCTCAACCATGCACTTTTACATGTAATCCAACTTTTGGAAAAGTAAGGTTTTTGTGAAGCTTAGAAATTGAGCCTCAACTGCACGCCTTTATGTTAATTTCTAACCTTCTGGGAAAGTAAAGCTTTTTAGCAAGTTAGAAATTGAGCCTCAACTGTGCACCTTGATGTCAATTTCTAACCTTTTGGGAAAGTAATGCTTTTTAGCAAGTTAGAAATTGAGCATCAACTTGGCACCTTTATGTCAATTTTTAACCTTTTGGGAAAGTAAAGCTTGTTAGAAAATAAGTAGTTGAGCTTGAAATGTGCAGTTTTTCATGGATTTCTAACCTCTGTCAATGCTAGCATGCTCTTTTTCATAGATTTCTAACCTATGTCTATTTTAGCATACTCGATTTTTAAAAAGTTACGAATTTCATCACTTTTGAACGATGAAGTATCTTTTATAACTTCCTGTGACCTGCATTTAAGACCAAAGTGAGTTTTAAAAGCAATACATGGCTATCCATCAAAGCATGAAAAGCAGAATGTTTAGCAAAGATTGAAATTGCGAGTGTTCTACAGGCATATAAAAATATGATGCATTGCAAAGGCAAATGAATTGTTTTGTTATTTCATGGAATGTAATGATTCCTGGATATTTACATGATGGTTTCATTAAAAGATTTTTTGTCAAATATTGGCATTGCATGTGCTATGCCAAATTTGTGTGCAACATTAAATTGTTTGATTGAATGCCTCAGGCAAATGTGAAAGCATAGGTAAGGGAGAAAACTGTTTGGTACCAATGTGGGAGCTTTGGGCAATGTATAAACATTTACTGAGGCATTGAAATGCTTGACACAATGCACCAATTGAAGTGGCACCTCATGGAATACCATGGTTGCTGGATACAAGCACAAAATAGCTGCATTGAAAAAGCTTTAGAAACATTCAAACAAATGCAATTTGCAGCTGTAAAGCCAATCTTCACAACTGTGCCAAAGTAGCACCCTTGAATAAATTGTTACAATAAATTTACTGCTCTTAAGACCTGTGGCTGACCTTGACTACCCACATTGAGTTTCTTGGGTAGATTTCTTGAAATCTAAAATTTTCAGGATGAATTGTTAAAGATGCCTGCAACAAAAATTACATGTTTTTTCCTGGCGTTTCTTCCAGCCATGGCCATTATCTACAGGAAGAAAGTCTTAAAGTACACAAGGTTTTATGTGGGACTTGAGTGAAATATCTGGAGTCATCAACCTGTTCATGTATTAGAAACAAGTTCCTGTTTCTGGTTTTCATGTTTTCTCCCCAGAATTTTTTTTTTCTCAGTAACAAGATTTGATTTTATTAATAACTAAAAGCAGAAGTATGTAACAGAAACATAAAGCATTGACCCTAACCCCATCCTACACCATTGTACATCATTACAAAAAACATCCGCTTCCTAAGAATCCACAACAAAACCCACGCATCAACTATCCCACCTTCAGCATTTACAGTTTCAATTACATAAACATCTCTAAAAAGCAACCGAGCAATCAACTGAACCATTTTGCCCATGGATAATTACAAAATTTACAACCATTAACAACACCCATTATAAACATAAGGGAATAAACAATGCAGAGAACAGTTGAATTATCAAAATTGCATTGAAAATTTCTGAGACACCCCCTCCTTACCTCGTAGACGCCACATTACTCTCGTCTGCATCACTGCCGCTGCCTCAGAGCTTTTTGTTCAACTTCTCTTCATCTTCTGCAGTCCACCCAGCCGCACACTTCATCTCTTTTATGTCTTCATCCAGTTTGTGAATCTCCACCACCATTTTTAATGCTGTCCACCCAAGACGAGCCTCCTTGAATCTTTGTCTGTGACGTTTCTCATTAAACTTCCATACAAATGGAGTGCATTTACTACCCTCAATTCTCTCTAAACCACCTTGCCCATTACCCAACATAATTCTGAACCCTGGAATCAACCGGTCAAGGATGTCATCCATGCCAACAAGAAATTCCGGTGGAAGAATGGTCATCATCACCTCACGAACAGTTCCCTTCAAATCCCCCAGCTGCAAACCCCACGCCATGATCATAGAGAACACATCTGTGTTTGTTCTATGTCGGTTCTCCACCTCATTGAACATCTCCCCTAAAATAATCATCACACTCTTTAACAGCTTTTCATCTTCAAATAAAAACATTTTCTCCAACCTTTTCTTTGTAATCTGCCCATGAAATGGGTGTTGTTGTTTTGTTGCAGTGACAGTGAAAGCTGTCTCCATCCTCGTGCAACCAGGTGAGAGCACATTTCCCAAATAATACTTGCTACTGCAACAATGAGCTTCAACTGCCAGGTTTAAAACGAAAATTTAGATCTTCCCTCGCTATTAATGCAGTTTCCTGCAAGAAACTTCTTGTCACATCGGCCACCTCCCCAAAAATAACTCCACTTCCCTGTACACCACCGCCAATGCACATCGATGCTCTTGGCATGAATCGAATTAAATGCAAGGAATGGTTTTTAATTTTAATTACACGATTTAAAATCTTCTATTTTGATGTCACCTTTATGTTTAAAAGTTAATACCCAATTAGACAAGCAATCAGCCTCTTTATTACCTTCCTGTTTCACATGAGTAACTCTAAATTCATTCACTCCTTTGAGCTCTTCAGTTATTAAGTCTATAAACTTCTGCAAATGCCACACCTCCAATGTCCCCTTCATTACTGCTTGAATAATAATAAGTGAATCACCCTCTAGATGAAGTCTCCTAACTCCTAAAAGCTTTGCCACCTTAATTGCTACTATTGCTGCCTTTGCCTCCACAACATTGTTCGTCCCATCATCTAATCTTTTCCTCCCTAAAGCTAAGGTGTTACCATTACAATCCTGAATAATAAAGCCTGCTCCTGAGGGCCCCGGATTGCCCTTAGAAGCACCATCAAAGTTCACCTTCCACCATCCTACCTCTGGCCTTAGCCAAATAATAGACTCACCACCACTAGAGCCTGGAGAAACCTAGTGCTACTTATTAACGGGCTTTCTCCCCATAATTTTATTTCTATAGGGAACCATAAAATTTCTGGAACCAGTTAAATTTTATTTAGATTCTTGAAGGATGAGTAAGGATCAGATTTTCATTAACACATGCTTTCTGAAAAGTTTTTAGAACCTGAGAATGGACATTATTCCTTTGACTTAGGAGTTCAAAACTTCTCCGTCTTACAAGGTCAAGATAACAGTCAAGATGCCTAAATCCATTTAAATATGCTTTGCAGCAGGATTTGGAAAATGGAGAAACTGGAAAATAAAATACAAAGATCAGATTACAAATTCAGGAATGGTGTATGTACAGCCGTCGCACTAAACAGTCAACTGAGTGGGGAAAAGATAGCAAAAATAGCTAGCAACACAAAATACAGAGTAATAAGTAGCAGTTCTGAGATGTCAACAGAGCAGCATTATAGGAACAGATTTCTGTCTGCATGGCCAATGATATAACTGTTCACATCCCCTTCCCTTGCGATGCTGACTGTGTGACAAGTCTGTGCTGTAGACTTGCTGAGTACTTGTGGTAAGCCTGCATCATGGACTTGCCAAAACTCTTTTGCCAGTGCATTGGCAAGTTTCCTGGCCAGAAAAAAAACTAGTGATATTAGTCTGAGATATTCATGTAGGATAGTCCGCTTGTGAAGATTCCATCCTACATCTTCTATTTCTCTTCTGATCTGTTATGCTAGTTTTTCTCTTGATATTAATTATGAGTTGACATGGTTGTCCAATCTATAATGTGAACATAGTAACACACCAAAATTCCACCTGTTATGTTATGTTTAGAGCCATCTCAGTAGGTGCTTGATCAAAATGTCCTCTATGACCAATTATCTGATTTTTTTGTTGTTGTAAATATCTTTCATGGGCATATTGGCATTATCAATCATTTGTCTTTAATCTAATTTGGACTATTATCTTTATAGATTTGGATACTATTGGGATCAAATGTGAAAGGTTTTAGAAATCATCATCTTCTAACATAGGTCGAGTAGGTGACCTAGTGAAATCTCAACAGAAAGGAGGTTATTGCTTAATTTGGCCATATGTATTTGATATTAGATTGGAATTGTGAGGAAAGGAAATGAACAGAAGCATCATTGTTTATTTGTGCATGATATTTTGATGAGAAGGTTTGTTTTTAAAGGTTTAGTATATTATGATAAAGCTCCGCTGAACAATTAAAACTGTGTATTTAGTATTTAAAGTTATTAAATTATTTTAATGTTCATTTTTTTTATAAGATAGTTTCTGTTGTTATTATTCCTGATTGTCAAAGATTGCTCACCTATTTAATGCTTATGCAGGAAAAAAGAACGAGGATACCGATGCCCATATCAAAATAACACAGAGGGAGAACAGTTCAGTGGCAAATGCTAAACATTGGGTTGTTGTAAATGACAACAGAAAACCTTCAGATAGTAACATTGCTAGCATTTTAGATGTCAAAATTTCAAGCCAAGATCTTGAGACTAAGAGTGCAGCAGTTGCTGATATATGCTCAAGTACTAAACCTATAAAATCATTTATTGCAGTGAAACATGTAAAATCTGAAGATTCAGTGAAATGCATAAAACCAAATCAAGAGAGTTCAGCCGTAGAGCCAATTATCCTCACTAATTCTGAAGATATTTCCAACAGTGGACAGGGGGAGTCTCTTGCCCACTCTGAAGTTTCAGTAAAAAGTGTACAGGAAAGCCACGGGAGTGTGATTATGGAGGTAAATACCCCAGACCATAATAAAGATTGCGTAGAGAATCAGAAGCAGAAAATAGGAGACATAGATTCCACAATTTTGCGAAACTGCGCAGCTGCAGAAGAGTCTGTTGAGACTTCGAAGCTCTCAAGTACAATTAAGGTGAGATCTTGGAGAAGCTACTACCCATACGCTCAGGATTGCAAATGCCATGTGTCTTGTGAATTTGCTTTTCATTTATTAGAACTCTTTAATAATCTTTTTGTCTACTCTACAAAAATGCACTATTACACAACCTTGTGTAGACAATATGAAGTGCAAGTTTCATTTGGTATTTTGATTTAGTTTATGCCATTTATATCGAAGGCTAACATCTGGTCAGTAGATCTTTTCTGAATTACAGTGAGTTCTTGCTTTCATGATCTATCTTTTTGCTCAAAATGATTTTTCTGGTTTGGTGAATTCCTCTTGTGGAGTGTCATTCAGTATGACTTTTCCATCAAATTCACCTAGGACTTGCAGCTGGCCTCATTACTTGGGGTATGCTATGCCCAGAATTGGATATGGTAATTTTTCCTGATTCAACATTCAACATTTCTACATGCTTCAGATTGGAACGTGTCTCCTGGGGATTTGAGTCTGGATCTCCATTATGGAAGCTTTGATGATTTACCACTTGAGCTCATCATATTTGATTTGGTCAAAGTAGAAACTTATATACCAATAATAACAGTGATTTTATTAAGTGATTTGTTCAAAGTGGAAGTGTCCATAAGCTTTCCCACTGCTAGTGGATGTGCCAATCACATCCACTAGGTTAGATTGAGTTTATACTCCCAAATTATGGCCGCCAATCATACCTTTGCTAGGCCTGACTTCCCATGCCAACCATGGATCTTTCTTGACAGCTGCCCCTCTTATATTTAGGCATTTGGAATCTACAGTAGAGAAATCACTCATTGGAAGTAGCAAATCAGAGTTTGCAATGTTGAAGGCTAGTGTTTGATATCAACTTGTGGTGGACCAGCTCTATCTTGGATCTGATGAATATTCCTCAACAAAATAGTATTCTACCTTGTTTACTTTCCCTTTTGATGCACTCTTGTGTCTTGGATTCCAAGGCTACCTACAAGAGAAGCATAAACTCTTCTTCTTTAAGTCATTTATTATATCTGCATTAAGCCTAGTGACTGATGTTTTCTACTGGTTGGTGTACTTTGAGAAGCGTTGCTTGTCTTTTTTGTGAGAGAAAGGTTTGGACTGATATTTTGATTTAGAGGCAGCCCACTCCATACTTTGTTTTCTTCATTGCTTCATGTAAGGTGGAAGGATCAAATGCCTTAATCCAACCCTTTAGTGGCTCCATGAGTCCCTCACTAAATAAGACAACCAATCTCTTTTCAGTAATCTCTGAAACCATAACACTGAGCCTTCGAAAATCTGCTATGTATGCATGCACTGTACCATATTGCTTTAGCTGTGCAAGCTCCCTAAAATGCAACTCAAGGTCCTTCATATCAAACCTCTCAATCAACTTGGTAGTAAACTCATCATAGGTGGTGATTGTTCTATGACCCAAAGTAATGAGACCATGATACCACCACTTGTGTGCAACTCCCTCCAAATGCAAATTGGCAAGCTTAATTGCCTCATCTTCAGCCATGGGTTTTAGAGCAAAATAATTGTCTAACTTATGCACCCAAGCACTAGCCAAACACTTATCACTCCCATCGAAGCGATCAAGCATGACCTTACCCAAAGCATACTATAAGTCTCTTTGAATTGCTGGTCCTCTATAATCAGCTCTCCTTCCACACCCCTGTTAATGTTTTGGTACCGGCAGGAAATATCATTCGTACCTTTGGTAGTTGTGCTTATATGAATTTATTGTTTCTCCTATGTTGTTGAGCCTGTTCAATGCTGGACTGTTCTTTCTTTCTATGTTCCTCATGGTGTTGTTGAACGAGACTTTTGTTATGCCTTCAGGTACGTGTTTATGAAGCATCTTGATTATATCTATCGTTAAATTCACGCTTCTTCCATGTTCTTCCTCATTACAACTACAACTATTGAAGAAGTCTTTGATCGGTTTATTATTTCTATCATTGGCAATTCATTTCTCAGTGTGTCTAATCTATTCATAATGGAGGTTCCCGTCTTTTGTTGTATCGATGGCATTAAAGATGTAACGACACTTTTTTGTAATTCTCACCGACCTTTCTTATGTCATTTGGGGTGCAAACGTCATTAGGCTAATGACCACGATTGGTATTCCCATGTCTTGGAATCGGAACACACATGTCAAGTATGTGTTGAGGCCTCTTGATGATCATCATCGTGTATTCATTCGGACTAATCGGGAGTTGAATGATTACCACTGTTGAGTTGTCTTCAGCTTTTGGGATGATTCTTTTTTCAGTTATCTTTGTTTGTGTTTCAATGCTTAGCAGTTAGGCCCGTGTGTGGTTTTGTTTTCTAAAGGAAGTGTGATTGAGATACAACGTGATTGGATTAGCATGTGCTATTCTATTTGAAGGATAGAGATAGATTGGCTGATTTTTTCAGCGGCATAGCATTCTCAGTGTAATTATCATATGAATAATTTGCATATGATATCTGTGTTTCATAATGGAGCAGTTGTTGACTTGGTGGTCAACATCTCCTTGGAGATTCGTGACATGGCTTAACCAACTATTGTGGGTCAGGTTAAATTTGACATTTGTATCGGGCATTGACAGTTTGAGCTTTTGGTGCAACGACAAATGATTCCAACACCCTAAATGTCAAAAGTTATATCGACATGCTTCTAGTGTCTGTTATGTGATAATAGTCTCGGTGAAGAAGTCATTCTTTTGATTTAGCTTGTGAAGCTTTGTATTGAATTTGTTGATTATTCAATAAAGGATCTACTTTGAGTGTGGCTGGTTTTTTCCCCTCAGGCTGGAGGGTTTTCCTAGGATAAAATTTTGTGTTGTTTGATTTTGTATTTTTAAAGTTTCTATATATCACATCTGTGCTATTCTGGTTCTAATTTCAACATGGTATTGGAGTTGGTATAAGGAAAGATCCCAAACTAGAATTATTCAAGCAGTGTTAAGGCGACAGGTGAATTCCATTCCTCACTTCTAGAGGTCTTTGATATAGTTCCAACAAATTCGGATACAAATGTTCAATGACCCTAGCATGGATTCTATGTTAGAGTTTCGAATTTGTCCCATGCATCATATCTTTCTCTTGCAAGAGAAACACTATGAGCTGGTGCTCAACAATAAGCCCCAGTTGGGATAGTTTACTTATGTGGAGAGATTTGAACCCGATTCTCCTGTTCTAAGCTTGAGGGGCATTAGGTTGCTTCAAGACTGACATTCTTTCTAGCTATTCAGAAATGCAAGTATCAAGTATAAGTCCGGATAATTATCATGTTCTCTCTATCCTTAAGGCTTGCGTAGGAATGGAGGATTTGTATGAGGGGATGAAGGTGCATTGTCGAATAATTAGGAGTGGGTACGAATTAGATATTTTTTTTTGTTGGGAATGTTCTTGTTGCAATGTATGAGAAGTGTAAAAGTTTGGAATTTGCACACCGGGTGTTTGACAAAATGCCTTTGAGAGATGTCTCCTGGAATACACTGTTTGCCAGTTATTCATAGAATGGATTTTTTGATCGGGTGTTAGAAGTGTTTGGGCTCATGAAAGTGAAAGGAGCGAGGCCTGATTCTCTTAGGGTATCTAGTATTCTACCCACCTATGTGCATGACAAAGGTGGGAACATGAAGGATGCATGCGAAGTATTTGAGAATATGTCTGAAAGGAAATGCAACAGATGGGATGCATATTTGAAGATTCATGATATTAGGGTGCAATGGTTTTCTATCTTAAATTCTTTTATGGTGCAAGCCCAAATGACAGAGGATCCTTCTGGATGGAAATTGCTACTGGTTATGTTGCTTTTAGAATGTGGAGAACTATTCAAGGGGATTCTACAGTCATAGCACAAGAGCCATCCTGATTTCGCTAAGTGGGTGTTGATTTGGAAACACAAGTCATTTGTTCCTATTCTGGGCATATATGAAGATTGAAATCTGAAAGGGAATTGCTAAATTGATCAACAACAAATAAAGAGATAAGTATTTTATGTTTATACCTTGAATAATGATCATGTAAAATTCATGCAATAATATTGGGAGTAGTGATTGGTTTGTATATTTCTCTTTGGGGTAGTTTGATTCTATGAACTATTATTAATCTCTGTAAAATGTAGGATGGATTGAGGAGCAAAAGGATGATGGATTTATTATCCGAAATTGTATAAGGAATTCAAAAGAGGAAGAGCTTAAGACATCTAGTGAGGAAGTTATGGTAGCTGAAGAAAGGAACATAAATGAAGACTTAGCTTGCATTCATGAGTCTAAGTTGATGTCACACAACAAGGTTGGGTCAGCCTTGGTTGGAGAGTTTGCATCAGCAAGGAAATTAAAAATAAAATAAAAATAAAAAATGAAGACACTAAACAATGGAGAACCTATCATTGCTATCCGCTACCTCTAAAAGGAGGAAATGAAATTTAGAGGGAGTTAAGAATTTCAAGGCTTGAGTTGAGAGGATTAAAGCTCTAAGATCTATAAAGGAGAGTTCACTTCTAGAGAATCTCTTTGCAATCTTTGAGGCAGGGATCAAGAGGGAGTTTTGTAGAGAAGTGAAAATGTTAGCTAAGTGGGTTGCAGTGTTGCAAGGTCAGGTGCTAAAGTCTTTAGAAAAACTTTTCAATTGTAGAGAATTGAATTGCACAGTCAATCTGGATTTGACTTTAGTAGCTTCACAAACTTCTTAGTATATGGTGATCTGGGATGAGGTCAAGGAGGATAGTCCTGGACTCTAGCATGTCAAAAGGTTCGAAGGTGTGTGTTGAAAATCGTTACTCTATGGAAAGCATTGTAGGCAATCTTGAACAAGGTGGTCAGGAGGTTGATGCAAGTACTTGAAGATTCAGAGCGAGCTTGAGTGGCAGATGGAGAGTGCCAAGTCCTTTGTAGAGGATCAACAAGCTCATGAAGTAGTGTGACTGCAAAAGCTCCTTGTTTGATCAAACATTGGAGTCAACTATAATTTATTGTGATAATCTAAGCTGTGAGAATGCTGCACTTGCCGAGAGGGAGTCTCTACTGAGAGGGAGTCTCAACATTAGTTGCTCTTGTTATGTACTGTAATGCATTTTTGTAATGTCCCTAGTTGGGACCTTACGTAAATTTCTCATTTAAGCTTTGTGTGGAGTAAATTTCTATATCTTTTTTCTCATTCATAAATGAAATACACGTATTTCATTATTGATAGATTAGTTTTCTTGTTAGTTATATCTTGATATATCATATGTATATTTATAAGATATTATTATTTAATGATGTATTATATTTTGGATTATTATTTACCTTCAATATTTTTTCATGATATTAAACAACCAATGAATATATAATCTTGATGAAAAATATTGTAATATTCCTTCTTATTCTCCTTTTGGTAATTTCCTGCAAAACCGGCGTTGGTATAAAATAATATGCAACATTTATATGATTCATACTCTACTCTACGTTAGTAAGCGGGGGGATTTGATTCTTAAGGCTGCCTCTAGGTCGGGCTTCACAGAATTCCCGGTTTTCGGCTTGAGGGACATTCACTCCACTCTAAGCAACTGGGCTATCGACATGTCATCCCAAGAGCACTGCCCATAAGAATCTCTTGGAAGCAATCTTAATGCATTCCAAGCCTACACATATGCATATGATTGGCCATCAGTATATATACTGCCTACGTGAGATTATAACAATCTCGAGACTAGGGAACTGTCATAATTTCCTCTAGCCCCCTCCAGATATGGGGATCCATCCGTATCATCCTTTGTTGAGATCTTAAATCTCGAGACTAGGAAATTATAATAATTTCTTCTAGCCCCCTCCAGATATGGGATTCATCTTTTAATGAATACATTATTCATTCTCTCTATGGCCCCATATCATCCACAATAAAGATATAATAATTTAAGTCAGATTTATAAATAATTCAATACATGTGATCTAAGTTACCAGGGTTCGCCCCTGGCCCCTCCGAACTGGACCAAGTTCGAACTGGTTCGAAGTTCGGGTCCAGTTCGCTTGTGGGTCCGGGTAGGGTTCGATCTGGGCCTCTTGCATGTTTTGAGTTTTCTTATTGCAGTTGTTTTCTTTCTTGGCCTGCATACTACTTTGTTTCCTGGTTCAGCCAGTTTGGCTGTCTTTATATTCTGTTTTAACTCCAAATAGATACCAGCAGCAAAGACATCTATGTTTGAATTTGAAGGCAATCTATAATCATTTTACCACAAAGTGCATGATCCCGGATTACTTAGCCTTCCTCTTTTGTACATATGTTCCATGTAAAATTTAAACATACGATCTCAAATAACCTAGCTGCATGTTCTTGTGAAACTTCTTCAATAGACTTGTGCGGTTGACATAAATTAAAATATGCGATGTTTTATTTATAAAAATATATATCATTAGTAGAAGCATATTGTGTAGTAATTTGTAGTCTTTTGTAACATATTTGATCTTGTTTTGATGAACAAATTGCACAAGCAGGAAACCTTAAGAACTTTGAAATCCTCCAAAAAATAAGTTGATGTTATGATAATTTTAGTTTTAATGTTTTGAATCTTTGATGTTGAACTTGAAGTATATGATGGTATGATCACGATTCATGATGCTATGATTATAAGTTTATGGTGTTTTTGTTGTTTAAATGTTGTTTTTATGATACTATGTGACATTCTAATTTTAAATCATGCTTCTAGGCTTCAAAATATATATATATATATATATATATATATATATATATATATATATATATATATATATATTTTAAAAATCTTTCATATTTTTTCAAACCCGAACCCAAACCCCTTTTCAAAATTTTCTCGAACTTGCGAACCGGTTCTTCGAACCCGAACTTCAAACCGAACTTGAACTAGTAACTTAGCATGTGATGTCTATATAATTTGATAAATTCTAATTGTATATAATCTTTGATATACATCAACTATATTATAACCATTTATATATGTAAAAGAATACAATATTCTGAAAGTATATATATATATATTAAATAAATAAAATTGTATTTTAATTGCATACCTTAAGTGCAGGCTTCCGTAAGTGTGCAGAATTTCCTAAGGCACTTAATATTTTTTTTCTTTTTATATTACCTTTTACTGTTTTCTTTTATACCATTTGTACTGTTATGTTTTCTTAATGGTCTGGACTGCTGTATTTATATTTTTTTGATCCCTGTTTTTCATCTTTATATATATATATATATATATTTCTGATTTCAATATTATTAATAGCTATATAATATATATAAATTTAAATATATGTATCTTAATGTAGATATATAAATGTCCACAAAATGATATTAATTCTATATAACTGAGAATTGTCTCTACCCATATATGTATATATATATTTATCTTAATTATATATATACATGAAATATATATATTAATACTTGTATATAATGAGACTATATATATATTTATTTCTTAATATATGTTATTAATCATCTCAATAATATACTATTTATTAAATATGTATCTTATAATTTACTATTAACATATTTATTATAATATAATAACTCATACATATGTTTCATAAATAATACATTTATTCAAACTATAAAAATTAGTTTATTTTCGAATAATATTAGTGCAGAATTAATTTTATCCTATATGACAAGGTTTACTTATTCTGCCCATTTCTTCTTTATCTCACCCATACCTCTAAAAGGAATCAACAATCTTAATGCCATAAATTTGAAAGAATAAGTATACATACCTTGATAGAAAGGCTATTCCCTATTCCAAGTTTATATGCCTTGACTTTCCCGTAGGATCTATTTTGTTTTATTCTCCCTTGAATTTATATGCACCCCAAAAAAATCTTCGTACTAACTGGCTGGTGTATATCTCTGTCCATATTCATTCTCCTCCTCTTGATCGATTCCTATTTCTCAGTCATCTTAAATCCGTCAGAATTTTCATTCTCTTCCATACCTTTTTTTTCCTCCTTCCCTTAAAATAAATCGAATGTCTACAATACTTGTATTCTTTTCTTGTGAAGGGACGCACTCTTTCCTTACTTACATCTCTTCATTACAAATCGGCTTCTCATTATCAATCGCACCTTTCCATTAATATTTGTTAATCGATACAAATCGACCTTTATTTCTTATGATCATTGTCATTAAACTTATAATCTTGTGTATGTTTGAGTCTTAACTAATTGCTGTTAGCATCTAGGCTCAACATAAATCATGTAACCAATGATCGATTATATTACTTGTGAAATCGTTACCACTTATCATTATGGTCATAATCGGTGGTCATGACTAATCAACTATTCCCTTAATTCCATATCCTTGATTATTGCTGTCAATGTAACAAATAGCTGTCTGGCACTAATAGATGCTTTGGCACAATGCTTAATAAGCTTAATCAATGTCATTAATTTCTACTTGCTTCCATATGATATGTTTGTTGGCTGCCAATTCTGATTAGTCCATTGATTTGTTACTCCATGACGATGATATTATTTGACTAGCTGTATTGTACTCTTATATATCATATTTTATAATAATGATAATTTTATAATAGATTTATTATTATTAGTTTGATATTGCTATTTATTATTATTTATCAATTTATAACCATTGCTATTTATTTGGGAATAATATTATTTATTTATTATATAATTATTATATTTATTTATTAATAATGTTATATATATAACATTATTAATAATATATTATTTTGTTATAATAATAATTTAATATACTTATTATTGATTTAATTATAATTATTTAATCTTATATTCAATTCTTATTATCATCAACTTCTGCTCTGAAAAGGGGACATTATAATTATTTAATTATTATCATCATCAATTTTTCTCCGAGGGAGAAATTTGAGGTGAAAGCCCTTGTAATGCATTTTTCTCTGAGAGGGAGAAATTTGAGGTGAAAACCCTTGTAATGCATTTTTCTTTGAGAGGGAGAAATTTGAGGTGAAAGCCCTTATAATGTATTTTTCTCTAAGAGGGAGAAATTTGAGGTGAAAGCCCTTGTAATGCATTTTTCTCTAAGAGGGAGAAATTTGAGGTGAAAGTCCTTGTTGCTCTTTCCACTCATGTGTGTAGCCATAGTGGATGTCATGTTGAGAGACTCCGTGACAACATCACGTTGAGTGAATCCGTGATGAGAGCTTGTGTTTATTTCCACTCATGGGAGTAGCCATAGTGCATGTTATGTTGAGAGAATCCATGACAACATCACGATTAGTGACTCCGTGATGTGAGCCTGTGTTGATTTCACGCATGGGAGTAGCTATGGTGAACATCATGTTGAGTGAATCCATGATGCTATCACGTTGAGAGAATCCGTGATAAAGTTTTGTTTTTAACACATAAGTGTGTAGCCATTGTGTTTGTCATGTTGAGAGACTCCATCACATGAAAATCTGTAAATGATATCTCCTTTGCTAAGGGGGAGTGTTAATGTTTTGGTAGTGACAGGAGATATCATTCGTACCTGTGATGGTTGTGCTTTTATGATTTTATTATTTCTCCTATGTTGCTGTTGAATCTGTTCGATGTTGGACTGTTCTTTCTTTCTATGTTCCTCATGGTCTTGTTGAATGAGACTTTTGTTATGCCTTCGTGTATGTGTTTATGAAGCAACTTGCTTATATCTGTCGTTAAATTCTTGCTTCTTCCATGTTCTTCCTCATTGCAACTGTAGCTATTGAAGAAGCCTTTGATCAGTTTATTATTTCTATCGTTGGCAATTCATTTCTCATCGTGTCTGTTCTATTCATAATGGAGGTTCTCGTCTTTTGTTGTATCGATGACATTGAAGATGTAATGACACTTTTCTGTAACTATCACCGACCTTTCTTATGTCATTTGGAGTGCAAACATCGTTAGGATAATGACCACAATTGGTATTCTCGTGTCTTGGAATCGGAACATTCATGTTGAGTACGTGTTGAGGGCTCTCGATGAGGATCATCGTGTATGCATTCAGACTAGTTGGGAGTTGAACGATTACCACTGTTGAGTTGTCTTCAGCTTATGGGATGATTCATTTTTCAATTTTCTTTGTCTGCGTTTCAATGCTTAGCAGTAAGGCCCGTGTGTGGTTTTGTTTTTTGAAGGAAGAATGATGATACAACGTGATTGGATTAGCATGTGCTATTCTGTTTGAAGGACATAGATAGATTGGCTGATGTTTTCAACAGCATAGCACTCTCTGTGTAATTATCGTGTCAATAATTTGCAAATGATATCTGTGTTTCATAAAGGAGCAGTTCATATACTGTACATGTCAAAAGTTATATCGACATGCTTCTAGTGTCTGTTATGTGATAATAGTCTTAGTGAAGTCATTCTTCTGATTCAGCTTTGTACTGAATCTGTTGATTATTCAATAAAGGATCTACTTTGAGTGTGGCTGGGTTTTTCCCCTCAGGTTGGAGGGTTTTCCCAGGATAAAATTCTGTGTTGTTTTGATCTTCAATTGATCAATCACGTATATATATGAAGATCGAATCATTCCAATTAGACAGATAAGATTTGATATTTGATAACATATATATTCCCTTGTGGAATGCTTGGTTAAGAGCATAGAAGGTTGCCATAAGCAACCACAGGTGCAAGCTATTGAATTATATATCAAAGACGACATCCATTAAAGAAACATAATTAATTACTGCTATATCAGAGATGGCTTCACCAATCAGAGAATCATAGCATAGTCAATTTAAGAATATCAGAGATAGCCTATATCTCTGCCAGTGAAACACTATATCGACCTGTATATGCAGCGTGGATTACACAAGACAGATCAGAGACAGCTATCCAGGTTGTAGAGCACATTTCACATTGTTATATCGGACACAACCTTTCTATTATTTGTATACAGTATTCTTGAAGCATATGCATTTTGAATTATATACATATTTCTAGAACAGTCAGCAATTGCCTTTGGAATTACTAGTCATCTATAATTCTGTGTATGCATTTGGAATTACCAGTAATTCTGCATTTGGTTCTATTATTCAACTTGTATATGCATTTGTATAGTCATATCATTAAATCAATTGCATTATTTACTTCATTATAAGTTGCAATTTGGATAAATAAATCAATTGCTCGAATCAAAATTGTAGGAATTCTGTAGTGTCCCATAATTAGCAAAAAGGGGACATTACAATTGGTACCAGAGCACAAAATCCTGCCAGCCCGTAGAGATGGAAATGACGGAGGAACTGGAATAACAAAGAGGGTTGAAAATGGGAGAAAATGAAAGACTTGACAATTCCTTGGATCAATTCATCAAAGGACAAAGAAATATTCAAGAAAAATTGGCTCAATTAGTAGGATTACTAGGCAATGATGAACACAGCAGATAGGAGGAAAAAAGAAGAAATGATGAATGTTCAAGACATTATACCCCTAGATTTGGACCAACATTGCCTACTTTTCTTCCAAAGGAAAAACGACAAGAAAGCATTAAAAGGAGGTCTTCACAAGACAATCTACAAGATCAATGGCGACATGATTGGTTAAAAGGAGGTCTTCACTAGGATATAACCTTAGAGGACTATATAGAGATAAGAAGAAAATACTCACCTAAGGAGAATAGAAGTTGTCACCTTAACCTAAGGGGACGAATTGGAAAGCATGATTGTAAATTGGCGTCAAGAAGTTCACAACCAATAGAAACTTTGAAGTTAATCACATCAAAAAAGGAAGGAGTAAAGAACTTGGGAAAGGCAAATCATCAAACACATCAAGAAGATGATAAGCAGAACATGGTTACCAAACACTCCAAGGAGTGAGAAATACTTAAAGAAGAAATCTTTTTTGACACCTCTAAGGAGATGAAAGTAGTGGAATCTTCATGCATACCTTTAATCACAAGTGAATCAGTTACGCAGATTATGAAGAACATGAGTTTGAACTTACATTATCACAAAAGTCTTGCATAGAGGATGGCATAAGAGAGGTTCAAGCAAGAAATCAGAATTCAAGGTATGAGAAATTGTTCAAGAATATCAATCACCACTCTCTTTCATCTATAGTTGTGTATAAAATGAATAATACAAAGGTTACTTCATGCGTCCCACTACCTCATCTTGAAGTTGATAAACTAGGAAAGTTGAAAATAAGGAAATATGATAATGGCTTGACGAAATCAGATGAAGAAAGGATGGAAAAAGATGAAATAAAGTTTAGAGACAAAGGTAATCTTCAACTTATTCAGAATCCATTAACTAAAGTTGAAGAGGACAAAATCTGTGACGATCCACTCTTTGAAGTGAGTGAAGAAGCTAGTTTGAATTCACGTAAAGGTAAAGATGAAAATAAGCTTTGGGATCTTGGTGCTCCTCCATTCAAGGAAGTTTTGAGACTAGCTCAGAACAATATGACAAGACCTAACCTTGCCATCACAAAACATTCTTCAATCAAACAAAATGAGGTTGCAGTTCAAACTTGGAATTCTTCTTGTGGCATTTTGAGGGAAGATACAAGGATTTTTATTTTATGGTTGAACAAGGTTCCCTCCCCATCAATGGAAATTGATTCTGTGAGTTTGGAACATTTCCCAAAATATCCAAAGAGATTTTTGCAGTTTGGACATGAGAGTCAGCTTCTCAAAATATGGATGAAGCAGCAGCAGCATAAGGATACACACATAAGGATGAATTGGAATTCAATTCTCAATTGGAATTCTAAACTTTGGGATCCGGAAGTCTACATGACTAGTAAATTGCATAAGGAGTTCAATGACATCCACATAGAGTTATGGAATTATGTTGAATCCTTCCACATAGTCACTTGGGATCTAGGAATCACCATGATATTGTAAGAATGCTTGTGGGCAAGCATTTCAAAGAGGGGGAGACTGTAATATCCCCAACTCAAGACCAACCAAGTGATATACGTTTATATAAGTTTCAATTAAAGATTGAAACTTATATATGCATCCTTAGCAATAGTGAGGAAATATCAATTACACAATTGGTGATACATTATATGGGAGTCATAAAATAAGACAGCCATTGGCACTCTTGACCTATATTTGGAATTAGCCGCATTATGAGTCACGTAATATTCAAGCCTGATAAAAATTATCGATAGTAAATGAAAAAGTCAAAGGTGAAGAGCAACAGTGGCGAATATTAGCAATCAAATAATATAGTTGAAGATTATGTGAAGATCACTGACTTTATATGGTAAGCACCTTACGTCATATGTCTGGCCTCATACGGATACTGCCATGTAAAGACCATGGCATTCATTCAAAGATTAGAAGTAAATTAAATACGATGTCAGTGGATTAATGACAACCCATTCATGATAATATCATAGCTGCAAGGCTTGGGGACTAAGTAACGTGCAAAGACAAGATTCAAGTGTAGAGCGACCGGCTGTGAGGATTATAAAGCGGCGATCATATCTAAAGAAATGACTCATTTAGTGGTGGGGAAGGTTGTTAGAACAAATGCAAAGGTGGCCATCCATGTATATCGGAGATAACAGAGACGTTAATAAACCCAATAACATAATTAGTCTTTTTATCGATGGTAAGAATAATATTAGGTTCGTCAGCCATGAATAGGTACGATGAGGAGTCTAAATGATTCTTGAATGGAAGGATATGAATAATGACCACTCTTCATTTATCGTGCCCCTTCAATTGGTCAATCACGTATATATATGAAGATCATATCATTCCAAGAAGACAAATAAGATTTGATATTTGGTAACATATATATTCGCTTGTGGAACACTCGGTTAAGAGCATAGAAGGTTGCCATAAGCAACTGCAGGTGCAAGCTATTCAGTTATATATTAGAAATGACATCCATTAAAGAAACATAATCAATTACTTCTATATTAGAGATGGCTTCACCAATCAGAGAATCAAAGCATAGTCAATTCAAGAATATCAGAGATGGCCTTATCATTAAATCAATTGCATTATTTACTTAATTATAAGTTGCAATTTGGATAAATAAATCAATTGTTTGAGTCAGAATTGTAGGAATTCCATAGTGTCCCATAATTAGCAAAAGGGGACATTACACTTACTCAACACTTGAGACATCATATCAATCATGGTTTCAAATTTTAGTTCTATATGTGCATTTGGGCTCAAAGAATGAGCTCTCTCCTTGTCTCTATCCGCCATGTTTTCCGTTGTGTTCTCACCATCTTTGGGAGGTTCTTGATGCATGCCTAATATCTCTAAAACTTTTTGTTCGTCTGAAACTTGTGGGGGGCTGCTAATGATGTTTCCTCTGTTCTCTAATATTGTATCTTGATGACCTCTCACTAATAAAAGTTCAAATCCGATGGAAGGTTACTTTCATAGGCTGGCAGAAAAACTTGCTCTGATACTACTGTAATAACCACCCCTAATTTTTTTTGAAATATATAAAACCATATAGATACTAAATTAGAATGACTACTAGTTGTTATCTTCCAATAGATGCAAATACATAAACTAACAAATGCAATGCTCACAACAATAAACTATATGGAGTGGGGGGTTTGAAACCATCGCCACTCAATTAGTACAAATCATAGAAGGAAGAAAGAGTGTTTATTGGTAAAATGAAAGGGGGTTGAGCCTTCACCTCTTTGTCAACACAAAACATAAATTGCAGCTACTAAGTTAAGTGGGGGTTTGACACCATTACCTTGAAGTTAGGAAACTAGTATTAGAAAACTTGAAACCTTTTAAATATGGAGTTGGCTTCAATTACAATATTAAAGATAAGAAATTGAAATCGGAATTTTTTATTATTAGAACTAGACCATAAAGCATGCAACAAACTCACTTGAACTTGACAAGAAAGGGCACATGCAAGTGCCAAAAACCCCAATAAACAGTATTTGAACTTAACCAGAAAATACCTCACATAAAGTCGCTACAATGTGAAGATCTCAAACCTCTGAAAAGTCTGATGTTTAACTCAACAAATCACACCAGACAGTTGAAAATGACACTACACACCAAATAGTGGAAACCTACATCAGGAAACTACAAAGTATTTCATCACTCCAAATCAAAACCTTCTTGAAATCTTCAAGAACATTGAAAAATCCACAATTATGAGAGCCAACCAGCTAGGGTGGGTCTTTCCTCTCTGAAACCAGCAATCTGAAAGAGGGGTATTGACCTCAATCAGTCAAAACCATAGTAGCTAGAAACTCCTTTGTTCCTCCTTGGGTGTGCGTATCCCTGTATCAGATTTGGATATGTATCTCATACCGCCCAGATACATGACGGATACTATACCCATGTGTGCCCAAAAATCCTTGATTTCCCAATTTTGCCGAACACTATGTCACTTACTTTTTTATAATTTGATGTAAATCTTCCCAAATTTAATTTAAGAAAACTTCATTTATGCTTTTTAAAACTTTTTTTTGGTATAAACAAATCCTACACCAAATAAGAAAGACAAATGAAATGTTTTTCTATTTCAGCAACCCATTTTTTTAGGTTATCTACCAATGCAACTCTACTATTTTTGCATATTGTAAAGTGTTAAACTAACTTATAGTTATATATGTAGCATTTATGTGTCTATATTGCTTTTGAACTAATGAAAATCTCCTCTAATAACTAACAAAAATGTGTTAAATATGTGTATGTGTTTTTTATTAATGTCATATCCAGCTGTATCCATATTGTGGGTCTTAAAAAATGGTCATATCTGTATCCGATATCCTACCTGTATTTGTACCTGTATCTGTGTCCATGCAACTTTGGTCAAAATATGAACTCTATAATCATTCTAGCAGCATAACATTAGATATCAACTTTAACATGCTAAATGAGAGCCCCAATCTCTCTTTTATAACTTTTGAGAGTTATTTTATGAAAAAGTGTTTTACTTTTTGTCGTTTTTTGAAAAAGCACTTTTTTGCTATTTTATAGAAATTTTTTTTTTTTGATTTTTTGTTGCTTTAAAAAAAAACGTTTTTTTATTTCTGCATTATTTTTCAAAAAGTGTTTTTTTCTTTTTTGCAGCTATTTTGAAAAGCAAATTTTGTTTTTTCGCAATTTTTTAGGAAGAGCACTTATTCTTGTTTTTTTTTACTTGGTGCAAGGGGACATTACAAGTGGTTTATTGACTCTCATAAGGCATGCCAAATTTTGAATTTGAAATCTTTTGGGCATGCTAGTTTAGATAACACAATCCACCAAAGATACCCCTTTTTTTGTTTTTCCTTGAATAAAATCACACTTTTGAGGACTATTGCTTTTCTTTTTGTCATTATGACTTTCTTGTTTGAGCACCAATTTTCACCTCATATGAGGCATTGGAAAGCTTTCAATTTGGCTGTAAGATGAAATTAATTCGAGTTTGAAATACAAAACAATAAAGATTTTGTATGAGGTTTTACAATGAATGGGGATATGGAAAGGATCAATTTTTTTTTACAGAAGGGATATAATGTGGATTTTTTTAATAGGTCCAACAAGGTGCATGGTGGGCGAGGTTTTACGGTAAGGTGTCAAATCTTTAGAGGACACCATATGTTTATTGAGATGCAAGCATAATTAGAGTTTGTAGGAGCACATACACTCCAAGAAGCACAATAGATCGATTATGCAAAGGTTGAATTTTATTGCCCCTGTTCATTACAATGCTCATCTCTATTATAAGCAAATCATGAGCTCACATTTATCTCCCATTGCTTGAGAGGAGGTTGGTCCACTATTAGATTTGATCACTAAGGCTAAGGATCTAGTGTGTACTATGAGCGACCATCATAAGTTGATTAGGTTGATCTTTCAGTCAGTGGGAATGTTGGAGGAGAAGGAGAGAGCACGAGAAGATCCTTTGGATGTTGCTAAGACATGCTCATGGCTGTAAGAACATCAAGGACCTCTTTGTTGCTGGCATAGGATGCAGCTTAGAGCTTGTAATGCTGGGCCAAGTGATAGATATCATAAACGTCTCTACCATAGTTAATGACTAGATGTAATTTTTGTTTTTGATGCCTTAGATATCATTATCCATGAGTTTGTACACCAATAACACTTGGTAATATGTATCCAAAAGGCTTGTTTTCTTCAGCTTGCTTTGGTACTCATTTGATGTTCACTTGTGTATGTGATTAAAGTGGTTTGTGAGTGATTTGTTGTTGGCTTTTTAAAGTTGATTTAGAGAAGAGTGCATAGAAAAACATGTAATTCCTACAAAAACACTCTATTAATCATTTTTGATTGGGGTAAAAAATCAGTCTGTTGAGTCTGTGCTGAGTCCAAGACTGGTTATTATGAATGCATCTTACTAAATTTGTTTTTATTGCTATTGCAGTTTCTATTTTACGAGGCTTATTCTAAATATGTCTCTGTCAGTAATTGACTCCTTAAATCAAAATATGAAAAAAAAACTGTGGAAAGAATTGTGCGCAGATTTCAGAATTCCTCTGCTTGCATGGAAAAATATAAGAAAGCATATAAAGACAAGGAGGATAGGTCTTTCATTCCAAAAGATATACTTATATTCACCTCTGGAGCTCTTTGATCTTAGAATTACATGTTCGTAATCACTCTTAGAAGTCAAAGCAGACCTTCCAGACCCCTCTAAAATGTTCTGGAAAGCTTTGAGAAGATTTTTCTGGCAGACATTACTTTCATTATCAAGAAACTGAAAATAACAGCCAATGTAACATTGTCCATCCTCGCCTATAGGTGAAGACATCATGTTTGCTGGAATGTCTCTCTTGCTTCTGACATATAAAGATGGGGAACAATTAAAGGGGATCCAATAACTTCATCAATTTGTTAACAATGCTATTATTTTCATGTTATTAGTTGAAGTCTCTCCTCCAAAAGGCAAGCTTATAGTATCTTACAAAATAAAATATCAGCATAATTGGTTCTCTTTTTTCTGTCAAACAAACATGCTCTTATTGAATCATTTATGCACTTCAATCTCCGAAAATTTTGTAAGCATTGACATGGTAATTGCAAACTGCATATTTGAAGGATGTTTCTAAAGTATATAGTGGGCTCAGATCATTCAACATGGAATTATCATTTCTTTTGTTTCTTAATTTTATTACGATTTTTTTGTCAGTCTGTAGATTTCTCCATTGAGATTTGCTTCCTTTTGACCATGGATATGTTGGTTGTTTGAAGCAGGCAGTTAAAGGTCCAAATCTCCAGTATTCTCACTTTATCTCTTTACCATTGGCTGTTCATCCAGTGCTTGTAGAAAAGCTAACTAACTTCCAAACCTCTATTCTTGCATTAAGCGGCTGTGTTGGCAAAGAGGTTATTGATTCTGAAAGTTCTTCAACTACAGATTCATCTGAGGATGATGGCGAAGAAGTCTGTAAAGGTAACGTGAATGTTGAAGATAACAGTGAAGGCATATATGTTGGAAATTCTAAGTGAAATGAATTTTCTTAAAATCCAAGATCATTTTTTTGCAGTTAAGAGTACTGCTGATCCAGCAGATGAAATTTTTGATGTAAAAGAAGCTGTTGCAGTCAAGTTCAATGTTGAGGATGAAAATGCTGTTGTCAAGTCAGGATCGAAGGAAGTTTCCTCTGGAGGTGCTGAAGCAATTTCACAAGGAAAGAAAAGTATGTGTTTTTCGAAAGAATTTGAATAAGACCTGTGTTGATATATGAGGAGTTATATTTAAGTCTTACTAAATATATTCTAATATTTTTGTAACTTTTTTGTTTTTTCTATGTTTCCTCTCTTTTATTTTTGCTTAGCTTCACAAGCATCTGTCCCTTTCTGCTGTTTTGTGACTTTGACCTTTGCAGATTTGGGGATCGACAAGTCAATTTTCATAAAGCCAGCAACATTCCACTTGACAGTTCTTATGCTGAAGCTTTGGAATGAGGAACAAGTAGCTGCAGCAGCTGAAGTTTTGCAAGTAAAAATATTCTGCTTATGTAGCTAACTTCTAAGGATTTTGTTTTTGATGTAAATCACTTCTGAAGTTTGAGTTCTCCTAATTGATTCCCGCAGAAAGTTTCTTCCCAAGTGAAGGAGGTTTTAGAAGATCGTCCTGTTGCTGTGAGCTTGAAGGGTTTGGTAAGATCAGCATCATTTTTGAAATGATAATATAAGAATTGAAAATAAAATCTATGCAGCTGCTGCATAATCAGCTTCATTTATTTTTTTCTATCTTAGTTTGAAATGCTAATTATGGATTGACTATCTCATTTATATGAGGAAAATATTGGTCTTCTCATATGATTTATGTGACCAGATTATCTCCCATTTTACAGTCCTTTGAGGATCTGATCACAGGAACAAATCATGCTATTTATGTTTACACTAATATTAATTGTCCTCAATTTTCAGTTTCACAATGCAGTAATCTCTATAATGAAAGGATCATTATTTTAGTTTTTACCATCATGTTCAATTGTTGGACAATTAAGAGGAACATGACATTGTTGAATTTCGTTGTTTCTTCCCCTAGCATCTCAATTTTCTTGAAATTCATTGATGCTTTAAGAAAGATTAAAAATGGTTTTCTTTTTTGGTATTTTAGAGGAAGTCGTGGTTGAGGTGGTAGGAAATTTATTTTTGCATGTAAATATAGTCATAGACAATAGAACAAATTATGCTTCTGGAGGTTAGTATCTTGTGCAAATGTGCCCATTCATATTCTAGATTCTTTGTTTTGCTCGTTGACTTGATTTATATTGAAGGATCTTGGATAACTCTCATAGTTTAAAGTGGTTGTGAAGTGTGCTAAAATATTTGCAAATATTTATACAAGTGTGATTGGGTTCTCAATTTAATAAAGCAATATACAAATGAGGAGTTGACTCTTTTTGGGATAGCTCTTTTTGCAATAAGTTTTGACATTGCAATCTTTGCTTCAATCAAAGGCTATTTACAGGCACATACTTGCAAGTGACATGTGGTCTCAACTTTTATATGCTAAGACCACTGTACCAGTTGACATGGTTTATTGGGTCCCAAGTAAGTGGAACTTTTGGCTTTGACAAAGGAGGTCACTGTAATACCACTTTTCTGCAAGAGTTGTTTAAGTGATAGCAGCAGATTTAATATAATAAGATTATTTAAAAATTTGTAATGTTATCAAAATGGATAGAAATAAATAATACAAACTACCACATGTGATAGTTTGACAAGAATCCTTAATTAAATAATTAACACTGTAAATGCAATAACACATCCACATAATTCAATCAAATCCACAACAAAACAATATATATAATATGTTTCAAATATTTATCCAAATCAAAGATTTTGATATCTTGGTTCCCATAGCTATAGCACATTCTGAGAAGAGTTTAACAATAAAGAGAAGGAACAACTTTCATGTATGATCATAGACAATCTCACAAACAGTTTGCATACATGGAATAATGCGGATAAATTTTAACAAACACTTGTCATACAAGTGCCGAAGCAATTTTTCAAATTTACAATACGTAAATCAATAGTTTTCTATCATATTAGCCAATAGAGAGGATGCTGATATAGAATAGCGTTGAATAGGTATTAGGAATTGGAGCGACCTTGTTTAACCTTATACATTAACAGCTGTAGCTATTTACACTCGTATCAGCAAAAATAGTGGATTGCTCTAGCAACCTTATAGCTTCCTTAATCCTCCAAACTTGGCAGCGCACCCAATAACCATCGGCAATCACATTGAGTTGTGGGGACCAGCATTAGAATGGTCAAAATCCCCCCAAAAGCAGTCAACTCCCTCCAAAGTTTGCATTGTTGACATATTTAAGTTGTCATTGGTTAAGTTAGATGCAAACATCATTCCCACTGGTAAACTGGTAGACCACAAATACTCTAATAGGCACCGTTAGACCTAACGAAGTATATGTACGGGTAGACCAAACAAGGTGTCTACAACCGGTCTTTTAGAACATACAGGGGATGTATGAACAACTGGGTATAAGATTGATACCGGTCGACTGCATGTTAATCCAAACCGGATTATGCGGAGCTGTCTGAGTTAAAACTGGATAATACGGAGCATCCAGCATTTAGAATTGGAGTTAGCTTTTTAATAGGAGTTAGTTTTATTTCTACACGGATGTTTCAAGGTAAACTCAAGATCATTTCGCAAAGCTTTTTTTTGCTGCATGATTTATGGGAGAGTTTACAGCTTGGCAGAACTATGAGTTGAGCTTTTATTAAGATTAATTTCTTATAAATATAGGTCATAGGACACAAAAGAAGTGTTGTTGAATATATAGAGCAGGAGAAAGATATCTTCTGTGAGAGAAGCTACGGTCACAAGAGGTGAAAGGCAGAGAGGTTCAACAGCCAAGCAAAGTGAAAATGGTATCATGTATGATCTAATCAGACATGATGTGTCATTAGAGATCATTGCTTTTACATTGTTAAGGCATATTTAAAATCCCTCTATCAGGGTGAACTCTAACAAGTTCGTTGTATAAATCTCTTAACCGGGTAGCATCTTAATTGGTGTTGAAAGTCCTTTTGCAAGGCGACTCCTAATAGAGTCAAGATCTTAACAGGTCTTCTATCAAATCCCTTTACCGGGTAACACTCTTACAAGTGCTTTGTAATTTCTTAACAGGGCATCTTTATTACTGTAGTAGTGAAGTTGTGAGCTCTGTCCAATCGTGGTTTTTTCCTTCTAACCGAGGGTTTCCACGTATATATGCTGTGTTGATCTGAGTATTTCTATTTCTGTTTAGGAATGATTGATTACATTCTGTCTATTCTGAAAGAAACTATATGCAAGGTTTAATTGAGATAGAAATAGTATTTACTGATTCACCCCCCCCTCTCAGTAACTGGTTAGGAGTAACAATTTGTATTAGAGCTTTTTGGTTCTCAAAGATAAAAAGCTTAACCGCTTGAGTAAAAGATCATGGAGTGTTACAGGTATCAGAAGTAGCTTGAGGAAGCCAATGACATCATTGCCTCTCTTGAGAATAGGCTAAGAAGATCCCTTGCTAAAAGAAAGGAGCTGGCTCTGTAGTTAAGTGAGGGCAATAAAACAATTGAGGAACTCTCTGGGCAAAGTGGATCAGATGAAGTTGAGGAGGTAGTCTCTGAGCTTATGGAAAAGAATCAGATCCTAACTGATCAGATCTCCAACCTGAAAAGGGAGCAGGAGGATAATGCCCTAAGAATGACTGAATTAATTGAGAAAAAGAGGAAAGCTGAAGATGAAAGAAACACTGCAGTGAAATCACTAACAGCCTTTGAAAGAGCAAGAAATCTGGTAGAGGAAGCAGTAAGAGAAAGTGCTCTTGTCGTTCTGCAACTTCAAGAAGACATGCAGATAGTGACTCAAGAAAATGCCAACATGCAAAAGAATTGGCATGATAAAGATGATGCATGCAAGAGGCTGACAATTGAGTTGTATCAACTGAAGGAACAAATGAAAGCTTTCGAAGAAAGAAATGAAACACTCAGAAGATACAATGAAAGCTCAGTAAAGATTGATGAGCAACTGAAGGCTCAAAGAAAGCACAAAGATCCCATAGGACTTGGGTTCACTGGTCAAAACACCAAGGAAACCGGTGAGTCATCTGGAGTCAAGAAAAGCAAGGAAAAGAAGAAACCGCTAGAACAAAAGGGTAAAAAGACCTTCAACACTTCTTGCAATCACTGTGGCAAACCGGGCCATAAAACAAGTAATTGCAGAAATGCACTGGTAAAGCTAACCAACAACTACTGCAAAAACTGTTACAAGTATGGCCACAAGACCTCTGAATGTAGGTCTCATACCAACAGTGTGTCCAGTGGAAGCAGGGGAAGCTTCAAAGGCTATTGCTACTCATGCAACAAGTTTGGACACACGACTGAAGAATGCAGATCCATAACAATGGCATTCAGATCCCCACTGAGACCGATATTCCTTAAGAGGAATGAGAACCAAAGCACAACCAATTGTGCTAACTGTAGCATGCACAACTATAATGACTCATGGTGTCATTCACCCAAGAAAAGAAGGGTAAATCCATGGAAGGCAACCGGGATAGTCTATTACACCTGCAACAAAGTTGGACATCTGGCCTTAGATTGTAGTAACCAGCCAGTGAACCAAAGAAGAGGATCGGTCAAATTGGTGAAGAAGACCCTGTCTCCCAATCAAAAGGACAACAAGGAAAAAGAGACCGAGAAAGAAGTCAAGAAGATTTGGTTCAAGAAGGAATCAAAGAGCTCCGCTTAGGAGAAGACAGAGGGAAGATCATCATCTGCTGATGGTGATATCTTCAACAAACTGAGCCTAAAAGGCTTAGAGGGAACCAGTAGCCCGTCTACTGTTCCCGGTAAGACTAGTGAGCAATAAACTCAAGAGGTTACCAGTCCATCATTTGAACCGGACAGGTGAGTATTGATCGACTGAGATTTGATCAACAGGTAAAAGCTTGAATACCGGTTGGTGAAAAAGGAAAGAAAGATTAGGTAAAGTAATTAATGTTGTAGCCGTTAATAAATAGTTACCGTTTGGCAATTATCGTTAAACCCTAAATCTATATAAAGGAAGGAGGATTACTCATATCACTTTACTTTGCGATTTGTGATTTATGATTTATATGCTTGAGTAATTTTCACGTGCTTTGATTCAAGATCATTGTTAAGTCATTTTCTCAAGGATGATCAATGATTTTTTGAGTAAACCGATCGATAGAAATGGCATCATCATCTTCTGTTGTCAAATTGATCAAAGGAAATCTTGTCGACCGACTTGTTTACGATATTATGGTAGAACAGAACAGGGATAACGACATGTTTGGTGCACTATCATCTGTGCCAAACGGAGTTCTCATGATAGAAGATGTTAGCCTTTATTCATGCTAAGCAAGATGAATTGGGTGAAACCTTCATCCAAAGCGAGTACCTCTCGCTATGCAAAGACGGAAAGCTTTAGGATAAATACACGAAGCTGGTATCTTCAGGGCTGATAAATAAAGTCTGCTATCCAACCGTGTTTTGACCAGATTGGATACGACTGGTTCTCAGTCGTGTGCATGAACTTGGTTTCTGGCTTGTGAAGGGCACATGCACCCAAATCACCAAGGAAGACCTGCACATAGTGATCGGGTACAACAACAAAGGGGAAGCCCTCACCCTCAGAACCATCTCCAATGCCGTTGTCGCTAAATTGACAAAATCCAAATCTGATAGTCGGCTGATGACCATCAATGATATTGAAGATGAGGGAGTTTGGTTCACATCTGCAGTGATAGGTTATAAAATCTATCAATCAAGCAACCTGAACAGTGTGCCAGGAGGAGCCATTCATGCCGCGTATTGGATCACGCATGACAATGTGCAGTATGACCTTTGCGCCATACTTGGAGGATAGATTTTTGAAAATTTGAAGAAGCTCAGTGTCGTAAAGAAGTTCTTGAAGTATGGATCCCTACTAGTATGCCTATTCTTCTAGTATCAGAATTACTTTCCGGGAATAGGCAAGGTTACATGGGGAACCGATAGACCGGTGATGATACAAATCAGTGACATGGCCAACAAACTGGGAAACCAGTTTAGTAAAGTCATGAATGACTTTTTTGAAGCATTCTAGCTAAGGATGCACGCTAGGGAAAGAATTCCCTCAACTATCGTTGAATCCTACAAAGATGAGGTGTGTTTCCTAGTAACCACCGATCACTGCATCATTCAGGCTATAGAACCAAAAACTGAGTACACATCGGAGCTCGGTTATGAGATCTCAAAAACGGCCAAGGCATATGCAGATGCCTTACAAGAGGGTGACCTAGATCTCTTTGCATACCGGTTCGGAACATATGAGGAGATAATGGAAAATTTAAAGAAAAAGTCCTCAGTGAAAGAACCAGAGAAGGTATATGTGAAGAGGACTCCTACACCGAAGAAGAAATCGGCAGCAGATCAACTCAAAATTCAAAAGAAGAGAGCAAAAGAAGCACCCAACGCTCTAGGGGAAGAAACAGAAGAAATAAAGACTGAAGACACCATTCCTCTTCTGCGAAAGAAGAAATCTGCTAAACCGGTGAAGGAGGATGCACCGAGAGGAAGAAAACCCACAATTGATGAATTTGTGATAGGGTTAAAGAATTCAGGAGGTATGGCATCAGTTGGAAGGCGATATAGTCTTGCCACCGAAGAAGACAAGAGGAAAATAGAAGAAGCGGTAGTCTATTGCATTCATAAGTTCAATCTTACTGCTACCGAACTTCATAAGGTCGTCCCTGACGATCTCCAAGAGATTCTTGAAGCAAGATGGAAAGCTTCAATGGAAAGAGAAAAGGAGCTAAGGATTAGGGCTCTGCTTGAAGTTCAGAATCACTTAACTCTGGATGAGGCAACTCATCAAGTAGAATTGCACAAGCAAAATTTCCTGATAAGAAGGATAAGTCAAATGCTTGTTGGAGAAGTTGACAAGGTTCACAAGGAAGGTGTGGCAACATGGACAAAACTTCTTCAAACCCAACAACAGGCAAAAGAAGCATTCTAGAAGAACATTGAGCCACCGGTCAAAGATACCGGTAAAGGAAAGGGAATTCTAGGAGCCGAGGCTCAAGTCAAAGCAAAGGTATCAACTGAACCGGTCATCATCGATATCACTGACGACAAAGGTGGTGATCTGGCTCCACCAACCATTTTGGTATCTCCAGAAAAAGGTAAGGCTCATACAATGACTGTAAATGATATTGTAGATGAAGTCATGGATTTTGGTGAAGTAGCCAATGCAGCTAAATGGTTTAGTGTGTTCGGAGAGGAAGATAAACAAGCGATAATAGTGGCTCTGTTGGAAACCTTATTAGATTTCAACAGAAGTCCAAGAGACTATAGGTCTAAATTTCCTCCTGAACTGAATACTATACTTATGAATAAATGGAGAACTGGTTTAGGCTCCAAAACTAAAATTAATAAGGAGACATTGGCACTAGTACAACATGGTCTCAGTGAAGATACTATTAAACTTATGATGGAAGAAGTATTAATGAATTTGGATACTAGAAATAGGGTTGCCAAGATAGTAAATGGTTATGAAAAGGAAGTCTATCAAGAGACACTAGACTTCTGGCAATAATATGACTTTAGTGTTCTCAGGACAACAGGTCCACAAGAAGAACCTTAGACTGTACAAGAACCACCGGTTCAATTCACTGCTCGTGAAGAACCAACAACCCGTGAGCAGGAAGTTCCTAAGGAAAAGTTCACATCCGGTGAATAGGTGTATCTAGGAGAACAAGTTCTACCAGAGGAACAAATACTGGGAGAGTCATCGGTCAAGATGACTACTGACAATACAACAGGTGAAGAAGAAATTGCTATGGGTGAGCTACATACAGCTGAGGAGTAGCACATAGAGCCACCACCGGAACAGGAAGTTCCACCGGAAGAGCAATTACATCCGGAAGAGGAAGTCCACTCGGAGGAAGAAGTGCAACCAGGAAGAGAAGAAAATCAAGAACAAAATAAACAAGAACAAGAAGTACTTGTCAACACTGAACTGGAAAAGCTTGTGGAAGAGCAACCAGAGCAAGAAAAGAGTTAGAAGGAACCAGTTGATGTTCCAAGCTCGTCCTCATCTAAGAGGAAGCTAACCTTTGCAATTGAGTCAGAAGCCAAGAAAAGCAAAGTTAGCGACACTGTGGTTGACATAAGAAAGATGTCAACTAGACAGCTTAAGGAGCTCACTAAGAGGAAGCGGGACATGGTCCTCACTAGTGTCAGAAACATCTTGTACAACTTTGTACCGGATGCAGATATTGATGAAGAAGAACCTGTGATTGATCAATTGGAGATTCTGGCACAAGCAATCGGAGAAGATGTCACCAATCCAGAAATAGTGGCCATTGATCATTATGAGAAAAAGAGAATATAAATTCTCCATAAACAGGTTGAAGAGATAAAATTTACAGTATCTACCAACACAAAGGTACTTCATCAACAGATACAGGTTGCAGGAAGTTTAATGACAAGAACTTCCAATTTTGATGACTTTGTTCAAGATATCACTGAAAAGTCATCTAAGACTTCAGAAGATATAAGAGTTCTTTCTTTTCAATTTTATATAAAGAAGTCCTCTGCAACAGAGTATAGCAGACAGATGACCAGTCTTTCTCTCATTTTGAGAAAAGCTTTAGAAGAGAAGACAAAGAGAATCCAAGATCTCATTGGATTCCAATTATTTTTGGTCCCAACTTTTGATCTAATGCAACGGACTGCAACAGAGGCTGAAAATCTGATCAAGGAACCAGACTACAAGACTGTAGAAGACATGGAGAATATAATTGTATCGTTGCAAGCAGCACAGAAAAATCTGGAACATGTCACCGGTCAGTGGAATCCTTTTCTACATACAACAAAGAAATTGTATAAGGATATATTCACAAAGCTACAGATATAAACCGGAATAACAATGGAATCTCTACCCTTTGTCCTATGGAGGCAAAAAGGGGAAGAAGATCAGAGACAAAGAAGATCAGACAGAGAGATCAGAATATCTTCAGGACGGACTAGAAGAAGGTTAGAATACAGAGTAGATTCAGCTACAAAGCAGAAGCACATGCATAGGGGAAGTCTACATGACAGAGAATTAAAAATGATGTTTTGCCACCAATGTCAAAGGGGAAGATTGTTGACATATTTTAGTTGTCATTGGTTATGTTAGATGCAAACATCATTCCCACCGATAAACCGGTAGACCACTCATACTCTAATAGGCACTGGTAGACCTAACAAAGTATATGTACCGGTAGACCAAACAGGGTGTCTACAGCCAGTCTTTTAGAACATACAGGGGATGTATGAACAACTGGGTATAAGATTGATACCAGGCGACTGCATGTTAATCCAAACTAGATTATGTGGAGCTGTCTGAGTTAAAATTGGATAATACAGAGCATCCACCGTTTAGAACTGGAGTTAGCTTTTTAACAAGAGTTTGTTTTATTTCTACACGGATGTTTCAAGGTAAACTCAAGATCATTTTGCAAAGCTTTTTTTTGCTGCATGATTTATGGGAGACTTTACAGCTTGGCGGAACTATGAGTTGAGCTTTTATTAAGATTAATTTCTTATTAATGCAGGTCATAGGACACAAAAGAAGTGTTGTTGAATATATAGAGCAGGAGAAAGATATCTTCTGTGAGAGAAGCTACGGTCACAAGAGGTGAAAGACAGAGAGGTTCAACAGCCAAGCAGAGTGAAAAGGGTATCAGGTATGATCTAATAAGACAAGATGTGTCATTAGAGATCATTGCTTTTAAATTGTTAAGGCATATTTAAAATCCCTCTATCAGGGTGAACTCTAACAGTTTCGTTGTATAAATCCCTTAATTGGGTAGCATCTTAATTGGTGTTGAAAGTCCTTTTGCAAGGCGACTCCTAATAGAGTCAAGATCTTAACAGGTCTTCTATCAAATCCCTTTACCGGGTAGCACTCTTACAAGTGCTTTGTAAGCTCTTAACAAGGCATCTTTATTACTGCAGTAGTGAAGTTGTGAGCTCTGTCTCACCTTGGTTTTTCCCTTCTAACTGAGGGTTTCCACATATATATGCTGTGTTGATCTGAGTATTTCTATTTTTGTTTATGAATGATTGATTACATTCTGTCTATTCTGAAAGAATCTATATGCAAGGTTTAATTGAGATAGAATTAGTATTTACTGATTCACCCCCCCCTCTCTGTTACCGGTTAGGAATAACATGCATTCCCAGTTCAACATGGGACGGCCAGCAAGGGATAATATCATAATATAAATAAATTAAAACACCTACAAGTATCCTTTACATTATATAAGTCATTCACATATCAATGCTCTTCCTTATTACAAAGTAATCATAAAATTAAAACACCTACAAGTATCCTTTACAATGTTTACATCATATAAGTCATTCACATATTAGTGCTCTTCCTTATTGCGAAGTAATCATAAAATATAAAAGGACAGGCGGCTGTCTAGGAACACCTATAGTCTCCTCAAGTTGGGATGGCTAAGAAAAGGAAAGCGTTTTCACTATTTTTTTGAACTTTTTTGAAAATCATAATCCAAAGTCTCCTTTTAATAGTAATCTTTTCTCTGTAAATTTGTATTTTATTGTTTAGCTTTTGAGCACTTAAGTCACTTAAAATTCACCTCTATAAATAATTAATATAAATTGTCTTTTATTTCACTCTTTGCCAATTATTAATTATATAAATTGTCTTTTAATTCACCCTTTAATAAGACCTCTCAATGTGTATCTACGGTTGTCTCAACCCATACCACTGCAACATGATTGAATAGATTTTGACCATTAATCTCTTTTCACCGTTTTTTGCCATTGCACACCCAATTCTATCCGTTGTTTTTCCTTAGTCAATTTTCCTATAATTTTAACTAGTCAATTATGTATTTACAATTGTTTAAATATTATTACCTTTTTTAATTTTTAAGATTATAATAATTATTTATTATAATATATAATAAATTATATGAGAATAATAAATTATAAGTTTAAAACTTTTTTAAAAATTAATTCTCATTGATATTAATATTAATTCATAATTTTAACATATATAAATAATAAATATAATTTGTAAAAGCTTAATTATATATTGAAAATTTTGAATATTTTTTACTTCCAAAATTTTATGAAATGTCATATTGTGCTGTACATTAAATATAAGATATAAATGGTAAATTATTTAAAATTAAAATTTTTATATCTACTATAATATATTAAATTTATATTTATATTGTATGTTTTTTATTAAATAAGCAGGGAAAAGGGCCCTATTCCCTCATGAGGATATAATAGTCAAACAACACAACAAAGCATCTAAGACAAAACAACAACTGGCCTCACATAGCCAGTGGCACAAATGCTACCTTGCTATAGACATCATCAAAATATAATAAAAAACAACATAAAGAGATCTAGGCCTATAGTCATACTTATCATCCAACATAACGAGTATGTAACCATTGTTCATAATAGAAGCATTAAATTAAATACTAAAATGACAATATTAAGGAAATTCATCATCAAAAAAGAACACTAAGTCTTGATAGGCACTCAAGCGTAATATTTCATATTAATAAAAGCCTTATAAGTACTAAGACTATCAATAGCAAGCCATAACAAACTTCTAGCCTTAGGAAACCTACACAAAACTATAAACTTTATAAGTATTAAAAAAGAAAAATGGCAGAAAGCCTGGTACCCCAAACAACAAAGCAACATCATTTACTATTAGAATCTCCTAGTTCCGGGAGAGTTTCTACATCTGTTCCTTCTAGGCATATGGGTCAATCTTTTAATCTACTTGAGCATTCATTTGTTGGTTCCCTTTCTTGTAGCTTCTTAGCTTTTCTTTTGATCTTACTTTGTCCCAACATAAACCCCACTGCCGATTTCCTCATGACCCCATCAATGATTACATAGAGAAAACTGATAGCTCTACCCATTTGTGTTCTATTTTTGCAGAATTCCTCTATTTGGTCTCCATGTCCTGCATTCAAACCTATAAATCAGCAATCTAACCTTTGAGGTCCACAATTCTGTTTGTATTATCCTTAAGGGAAGGATCTTGAGCTTTTGTACCAATAATTTGCTTCCTGCATATTGATGGGGAAAGGAAGTCTTTGATCCTGCATTTCCACTTTCTCTTCCTGTTCTTTGACATTTTCCTCCTATTCTACACTCCCCTCCGATTCATCTTCTTTCGCTACATAGTCTTCATCCTCAAAGTTCTCAAAGGAATTATCCTACTCTAAGGCATACTCTTCATCAAGGACTCGCACATCTTCCTTCGTAACATCTTTGCCCTTATTGTCTGTCATGACTCCTTGAATAAAACCTAGTAACAATAAATAATGATTATAAGATTAAAATATTATAATATAAAAATAAATAAATAAATAAACTAAATAAATAATACTAATTTAACAAGATTACAATGTAGATAATAATGACTCAAATATTAATAATAGCGAATCTATTATAAAATATATTATTATCGTTAAGATAATAAATTAAGATATAATTGATAATACAATATAATGATATATTATTATAAATTATTAATATTATAACTTTAATATAAATAATAATATTGTTATAATATTAAATAAAATAGCATCATAATATAAAAATATTATAATATATAATTATAAGTAATAATTAACTAATATTTAATATTAACCTGTCGACTTAACACTTAATCGATTTGCCAACATACTTGACAACATATTACCAATCGGGGCTAAGACATAGTGCACGCAAGAGACCAATGGCTGAACTTTTAGATCTTCATCATCTTCTTTGACGAGGAATATCCACTAGAGAATGTTGAACAGATTGGTCGATAAGATGAGAGTCGAATACAAGTCCAATAACTAATCACAACTAACCTATACTATTGGACACAGAAATGACTGAGAAGACCGGCGGCTGATTAGATGATGTGGTAAAGATATAATTAATCATCGATGTTACTTAAGACAAATGGTGAGGGAAAGATAAGACATACAATCATTAAGCAATAACAAGAAAAGTCTTAGTGCTGAGGAAATGGACGTGCCTTTTGACATTGTGCCTTATCACTTTCACCGATGAGTATAAGAAGGGCACAACCTCACTCCTTTGGGAATCATCAAGCATCTTTATTTCCTTTAAATTCAATTTTCATCAAATCTGCAACAGCGTTGGCATCGTGATTGCAAGAAATATAGTGCAGGTGAGAGGCAACTCCTTGATCACATGAATATTAGATTGAACAAAATAGAAACAAAAACATATTGCTCATAGCGGTATCATTGCATAATTAAAGATATAGAAAAATCATTGCTGTAAGGAATATTAATTACTTGCGTAGAAGTATAGTCTATAACACAGCCTCATCTTAAAATCACTAATTGATAGATTACTCAAGTTTATGGCATTACTCATATTGGTCTATCTGACATTGTTTCTATCATTTCACATATAGTTGTAACCTTATATTAGCAACAACGGTTAATAAATTATATACCTTCCATTAATTGAACTTAAGGACCAGCATTTGATATAGTAAGAAGGAGAAGTTAAGGTAATAATCCCAACTTGCTAGTTAGCCTAAAAAGGGATTATTACAAGTGGTATCAGAGCATAATCTTGCCATCCCGTGGGAATAATTAATGCAAACCTATCAAAGAAGAGGTAAAGCTAATATGAATGAACAATTAGCCAATGAAATGAGGGCATTCATGAAACAAGCAAATCAAACAAATCAAGCACTACAAAATATGGGTAACTCAATTGATAGTCTCAGAAATTCTTCCGCGAATGGGCAGGACATAAGTTCTAATCACTTAGAGAACCATAATGGGTCCTCATCCTCTAGGGTACCCAAAATGCCTTTTTAACCTAGAGAAGAGATATCGAGGAGAGAAGAAGGAATCGAACAACCTACAAATAGCACCGTGGATAATGCTAGAGCCTATCCCAGTTTGGAATTGGAAATCAGAGAAGTCATAACATTTAGGGAATTCTATAAGGGACAAAAACAAGAAGCACCAAAAAGAGAAAGGTTAAACTCAAACAAGGATTTAAAACATAAAAGAAAACATAGTAACCCTTCCAAATTTTGATGGGTCTAGAAAAACCATAGCATATGGTTGACTACAAAAATTAAACACTTACCTCACTCTTAGCCCAATGACAGAGGAGGATGCACTCCAATTTTCTATCCTCCAATTTGAAGGCATAGCACACGAGTGGTGGTATCATGGAATCCATACCCACCGCCATCAAAATGTCACCACCTATGAAGAATTTGCGCAAAGGCTTATTAAAAGATTTGATAGAAGACACCCACAAGAGGATTTTAAAAGGTTGACCCAAATTAAGCAACAAGGGATAGTCGAGAGTTATATTGCTGAATTCTAGAAAACCTCAGTGCGAGTGACAAGAGTAAACGATGACCGACTTACTTATCTATTCGTAGAGGGATTCAAAGATTCACTAAGAGGTTTGGTGAGTGCTCTAAAACCAGCATCTCTCAACGATGCCTTTGAAACAACTTAAAATTTAGAAATCTCATTTACAAACAATAGATCCTCAAGCAACCATACCAAACAATTACATGGTAAGGATAAAGAGCATAAGCAGGAATTCCGAAAAAGAAAATGCTTCCATTGCAATAAAAACTTTGGATGCGGACATGTATCCCAAGATGAGAAAGCTAAAAAAAAAAACAAGAAGACTTAAGAAGGAAGAAGTTATGTTTCAAATGCAAAGAATCATGGGAACCAAGACATAAGTGTGGAAAAAGGAGTCAAGTTCATATAATAGAAGCAACACTTAACACAAAAATGGAAGGAACACCACACAAGAAAATGAAATATGATCAAGGGATCCTCAGCAACATTCAATCAATGAATGCGGAGAAAATCAATGGAGCTTCGAGGAGGTTCAATCCATGCTATGACAACAATTTGGAAATTTGTCTTAAATCGGTAATGTAGAAATAATGATTAATCTATTGATGTACTCTACAGTGTAATTTTGATTATTATTAAAATATTTGAAACATGAATTAATTAAAAAGGAAAAAGGGTTGCAATTAAGGGAGAATCGCTAGGGCACCCTATTGCAGTAGTAATTAAGGGAGAACCACTATGAGGACACCTTACTGCTTTGTGATTAAGGGAGAACTGCTAGGGCACCCTATTGCAAGTACCTTTCCAACCAAGTCTGCAATTAAGGGACAATTGCTAGGGCACCCTATTGTAGCAGCAGTTAAAGGGCACCCTATTGCTCTGCGATTGAGGGAGAACTACTAGGGCACCCTATTGCAAGTACCTTTCCTATGAAGTCTGCAATTAAGGGAGAATCGCTAGGGCACCCTATTGCAATAGCAGTTAAGGAAGAACATCTATGACGACACCCTACTGCTTTTGATAAAAGGAGAATTGCTAGGGCACCCTATTGCAATACTAGTTAAAGGAAAGACACTAAGGGCACCTTTTTGCAAGAACCTTTCTGACTCTTATTTAGACAAAGGATATGGATAAACAAAACACGCATTCCGCTAAGTAGACCACCTCACGTGCGTGCCTAACACCTGCCACCGAGGCCAAGGGGGCCAAAGTTCTGCTCTTGGGCTTAGTATGGGATTGGCTTGGTTAACTTATCATGACTCAAGTTTTCTTTGAAGTTTATATATACATATGTATGAACTTATGTTCACTTTGTGGTTGCAGGGTTCATAATCAAAAGCATAATGAAGAAGTAAATTTTGTAAACCATTTCCCTAACCCTAGCTCATTGCAAATTGTAAATTGTAGGGTTGAATCAAGAATGTATGTATTATGTGTTTACATCATGTATGCTTCGTGTCTTCATGCATTAATGTGTATACCTCGTGTTTGCTTCATGTCTTCATGCATCTATATACATACCTTGTGTATGCTTTATGCATCCAAGTTTATACTTCATGTTTCTTTTGTGTATGTTCATTGTTTAACTCTATATTTTTAGTAACTTAGAATAAACTAGAATAATCAAGATTTGAATCAATTTAAAGATCCAAATTGGATATCAAGTCGCATAGCAACACCACCACCAAAAATTTGCAATGCTTGAGGACAAGCAAATTCGAGAGCTGGATTGTCACGACCCCTTGCTGAATAAAATCTAGTAACAAAAAATAATGATTATAAGATTAAAATATTATTATATACAAATAAATAAATAAATTAACTAAATAAATAATACTAATATAAAAAGATTACAATGTAGATAATAATGACTCAAATATTAATAATAACTAATCTATTATAAAATATATTATTATCGTTAAGATAATAAATTAAGATATAATTGATAATACAAAATAATGATATATTATTATAAATTAATAAAATTATAACTTCAATATAAATAATATATTGTTATAATATTAAATAAAATAATATCATAATATAAAAATATTATAATATATAATTATAAGTAATAATTAACTAATATTTAATATTAACCTATTGACTTAATACTTAATCGATTTGCCAGCATACTTGACAACATATTACCAATCAACGTTAAGACACCGTGTACTCAAGAGACCAATAGCCAAGCTATTAGATCTTCATCATCTTTGTTGACAGGGAATATCACTAGAGGACATCGAACAAATTGGTCGAGAAGATGGGAGTCAAATACAAGTCCAATAACTAATCACAACTAACCTATACTATTGGACACGAAAGTGACTGAGAAGACCGACGACTGATTAGACAATGTGATAAAGATATAATTAATCATCGATGTTACTTAGGACAAATGGCGAGGGAAAGATCTAAACCATAAGACATACGATCATTAAGCAATAACAAGAAAAGTCTTAGTGCCGAGGAAATGGATGTGTCTTTTGACATTGTGCCTTATCATGTTCACCGATGAGTAAAAGAAGGGCTCAACCTCACTCCTTTGGGAATCATCAAGCATCTTTACTTCCTTTAAATTCCATCTTCATTAAATCTGCAACAACGTTGGCATCGTGATTGCAAGAAATATAGCACAGGTGAGAGGCAACTCCTTGATCACATGAATATTAGATTGATCAAAACAGAAACAGAAACATATTGCTCATAGCAGTATCATTGCATAACTAAAGATATAGAAAAATCATTGCTGTAAGGAATATTAATTACTTGCGTAGAAATATAGTCTATAACACAACCTCATCTTAAAATCACTAATTGATAGATTAATCAAGTTTATGACATTACTCATATTGGTCTATCCGACATTGTTTCTATCATTTCACATATAGTTGTAACCTTATATTGGCAACAACGGTTAATAAATTATATACCCTCCATTAATTGAACTTAAGGGCCAGCATTTGATATAGTAAGAAGGAGAAGTTAAGGTAATAATCCCAACTTCCAAGTTAGCCTACAAAGGGATCATTACATTGTCCTTCTCTATAAGATGAGCAAAGCGTCTTTTGCTTGGGCTAACCTCTTTCTTGTTACCCTCCTGTTTTGTATCCTCCGCCTTATTAGAGTTGGGTTCTTCTAAATCAATAGCAATTTTTTTTATTTTAGCCCCTTTATTCTTGACGTTTCTAGATTTTGTAGGGGTGGGTTTAGAGATAGGGGCTTTTCTTTTCTCAAGGGTAGATTTAAGAAGAGCCACTTCCACGGCCTCATTCTTAGTAGGGATTTTTGCAGCTTTCCCTGTCTTTTTAGTAGCCTAGGTGCCCTTCTTAGGTAGGAGATTGGTTTCAATGAGCTCAATCCAAACTGAGCTGGGAGGAGGTTGAACATTTTCGTGAGGGTTTCCTAGGTAAGTGATTAGGTGGTTTCTTTGGGGAGAACGGTCAAATTCTTTAGTGAATAAGTGCAAATATTAAACTTTGGTGGAGAGAAGGGGAGGCTGTTTTACCAATACTAGCAATCAAAGACAAAAATAGGTAAAAAGGAAGGTCTATCTTCTAACCATGACGGATATGGTTAAGAATTGGAAAGTGATATTTGTGAACAGTAGTATAATGCCCTTCCACAGTGAAATATTTCATTACTATGGTGTATGGGGCTGACAAGATAGAGTGGTCATAACCATTGTGAATGAAGGTCGAGCCCTCACCCTTCTCAAAGAATTTTTGGATAAAAGCTTTGTAGTCCCTTGAACTTTTCTTCTCCACCCACTGTCCTTCACAATTTGAAAGAATTCACTTTTGTAATAAGCTTTGGAGTAAGACTATACTTAATACTTTTGATATTGACATTTCCCTTATGCTAGGAGTTGCAAAATTTAGTCGACAACGACCTATTGTAGCAGGAAGTAGGGAATTATCCCCTCTCTATCAAACAGGTCCAACAATTCCTCATTTTGTTTCAACTCTTTACAATCTTTTGGCTCTGAGGGTTTCAAAGCTTCGTCCCCCCCTCCATATCTTCCCACTTCACACAGGGAGAATTGGAGGATTTGTAGACAAAGAACTGAATAAGCTCACTTTGATTATTTTGACCCAAAAGGAAAGGCCTTAAAATGCAATAAGAATGGTAATGGTGAAAAAGTCACCCAAATAAATTGGGTTCATGCTTGTGAAATGTTATTCCATAAATGCACATCCTTTTGGAAATCCTTTTGCTTGTCATCATCATCACCTTGAATCATAGAGCAACTAATGGGAATGATGGTATTGTGATTTTTATGCAATTTGAAATAGCTCATCCCCAAAATTTAAATGACTTCTCCTGTGCCGAAAAAGGCATTAATTAACTTTATGCCACCTTTCGAATCAATACACCATGCCATAATTATGAACTTCAAACAACCCATTAATTTAAAAGGCATGGAAAACGTTAAACCTTCCATAAGACTAGCAATATACTTCATCTCTTTTTAATTTACCATATGTCTATGATATAGTTACCAGCCCCCTGTGCAAACAACTGAGCTCTTTCAAGAGTAGGAATCTCCTTAAGACTGGGAGGGCACTTAGTGTAATTTAAATAAGTCTAATCTTCAGATCTCAGGCCTATATTAGCCATCTCGTATGTCGCCTTATTTCCTTCTCTAAAGACATGTGGAACTTTTGGATTGAAGGAAACTCCTAAGTAGGCCTTTGTTGCTCTCCATTAGTCTTCTCATTTCCCAGGGGCATCCCGTTCTTCCATTAAGACATTATATTGTATGTTATATAATATACATATAATATTTATTATGTTATACAATAACGAAGTAATTTTTTTTTGATACATAAGATAAGTTGTATTTGATAGAAAGGGGCAATTACAAATGTGTAAAGTCCCCTTTTGGTTTAAGATACAATTAAATAATTAATAGCATGTTTAATTATTAAATGAGCCATAAGTTTAATTATTTTATATTATTCCTTTAAAAAAAGTACATCAGAGGGATAATATTATATTATTACTAAAATGATTTAATAAAAATCAAATAAAGTCACTTTAATTTCAAAAGTGGAAATAAAAGAAAAGAAAGTGAAAGGCAAAGAAATGAAAGGTCAAGGGACATTTTGCAAAAGTTATAAAAGAACAGTGAGAGGTTCATTGAAGATCATGTTGAGTGCATTCATCTCATTGATTGTAACCCTGTGGGTTTTAGAGATTTGGACTTGGTACATCTTAGCCTTTATGAGGACGAAATCCCTCTTGAAGAAGACTAGCTATGGTAGTGAAAAATCTTCTATGGCTGGTGTTTGAAGATAACGAATAGATCTGTTGTTGGTGTGTGGATTTCCAATCATCATGTACATCTTGTATCTGTGATTGGGAAGTTCTCTGTGCATCTAATCTTTTTGTAAGTTTTGTGGCTATGATTGGGAATATAATTCTGTTATTCTGTTGAAGGTTGTAATGATTTATCTATTTTGATGACAATATTCAGATTAATTTCAAATCTCTATTTCAGTCTGATATTATATGATCTTCATTATAATCTGTTGGATGAATAGAAATCAGTTTTCATGCAAACTATTTGTTTAAATTCCTGTGGAAGATTTGGTAAAACTGTAGCAAATATCCTTGGGGAACATTGCAGTGATATCAAAGCTGGTTCACCTACCAACCTATGAGGTTTCAGGAGTGACAGAAGTGCAGCTTGGTTGCTTGGATGGGCTTATTTTATTGTTGTGGAGATTCATTTATTATTTTCATTTTGAAATAAAAAATATCATTAAAATAAGTAATTGATGATTACATTATTTGTTGTTGTACGAGTTTAATATTGTTGGCAATATGAATGTTTTAGTTTAAAACATTTAATAATAAAGTGTACTAGTGATACCAGTCGAGAGTACTCATATTGAACAACATCTTTATTTCTCTTGATCTGTTATGCAATTGAGTAAGATATAAAAGCAGATTATTCAAAGAAGGGCTGCAGTTGTTGTTTGCAGACCGCTTCTCATATGAGAAGTTGAGAACTCTTCCCAGATGCCGCTTTTTACATTCTGAAGTCAGTGTTGGCATCAAATTCTCTTTGAATTGAGTTTTTCCTGGCATGATTTCTTTCTAGCACGAAATGGAGGAAAAGATTTGGATTAGTGAGTTTGTGAGCTTTTGAAGAATAAGATTTGCATCATCTTGCCAAATAACGGGAACAGAGAAAATTATATCCGCTACATTATGCCAAATAGTGGGAAGAGGGAAAAGCCTAGGGTGGAGGTTGAGTTGCAGTCTTAAGCTCTATATTCAATATAATTGACAAGTGTGGGATTTGAAGCTGATTTTTATCTTCTGAAGAAATCATGAGGATACCGCTTCATCTGTAGTCGGGAGCTGAATAGTCATTGTAGTTCTTTAACAAGAGTATTGGCATAAAGTTCTTGGCTTACGTTAAAAACTTTGGTGATGACAAATTGTCAAGTACACACAAGGAGCTGCTGGAAAATATTTGTAAGTAAAGACAAACACCTTCATCAAAGAGGGCCAGCAGTGGCCATTTTGGTATTTGTTGATGTGAGCTGGTCGCAAACATAATATAATTTTGGGCACCATCAGCGATCGAAATATTTGGATATAGTTCCTGAAACTTTCGAATGCAAAATCAGTTGGCATTTTGAGAAGAGCTAAAGACATGAAATGGGACGTGAAGAGTCCTAGAATAGTTTGAGGATTGTTACAAAAAGAAGACGCAGAGCCTCTATTTGGAGTTCACAAGTTTGTATTTGGTAGCTAGGCGAACTTTCAGAAGCGATAGTGAAATCCTTTCTTCAGCTACAATAATTCTTATGTTTAGTGTTGGTCACAAGCATCTAACCTGGACAGAGTCAAATGTGTTTTTTGGGCATGAATTAATGGAGGCAGTTTACCATTGTCACATTGACTTCATTTGAAAACATACCAGGGGAATTGAAGCAATATTTGGAGGGGTCGAGCTAGAAGAATTCTTCATGGACTCTCTTTGTTGAAGCTGTTCATGGTTATTGTGGGATGATTGTGCACTGTGACCAATATGGTAACTCTTGGAAGGGAAAGAAGAAATCCTATGGTCATGGAAGAAAGTACTAAGCATAGAAGCACCTCCTCATTGTATGCATTCCCTCTTGGCTATGGGTTTTCTGATTCAAGGGACATGGCCTGTGATTGTGCCATATGCTATCTTGGTGACTAATTGTTGTTCTTAAGAACCTCATATTTTTGGATTGGTGTGCAATCAGGGAATTTAGTGTGAGACTAATTTAGAACTTCCATCATATGTTACTTCCTTTGGCTGAGCGTTTTTGGCATTCTTATTCAACCAAGAACAGGCATGGTCTTGCTTATGCTCTGGACATAGACAAAGGTCAATCCAAAATTCAAAGGGGAAGCAAATTGAAGGCTTCTGTGTTGTCATCTGTAGTCAAAACCATGTGGAAGGTTAGTAGTAAAAATCTTTGCTATGTGACTTTGCATTATTCATTGCTATTAGCTAAGTGTTGAACCAGCATGGATAGGAAGTGGATTTTTAGACCTATGTATGCTTGAAAGGTTTATTCTTGCAACTATGAGTAAAGGTCAGAAGAAATGATGTATTTAATTTTGAGTCCACATTTTTAAATAGAAGGCAATATTGCAAATAACTTTTCATATTAGTCTGCAAATTGTTTAATGGAATACCTCATAGTGGGAAAAGGGGAAAACATCTTGAGTGCTTTCAAGTAGGGGTCTTTATAGTTCCAAAGCCAAAGTTCTTGCCAACCTTTAGGGTGATTCAAGGCGTTTTCAAGCATGGCTAGAGAAGATAGGAAACAATTGGCAAGATCACTCTATGAAGCAAGTAGAAAGATCAGTAATCAATTTCAATCAAGGGGTGATGTCTTGAACACACATAAAAGGGTGGAAGATTGTTTGATCCTTGTTGAGTAGTCACCTTATGAAGTGATTCAGATAGCTCTAACTCCTATTGTGACCTTAAATCAACACAAGTGGTTGAGGCATCCAGATGATGAGATTAAGTTGGTGGTTACTTCTTGCTTAAGTGAGATCACGAGGATTGTAACAACTGTTGTCCCTTACGATGATGATACAATAAAAGAGATAATGCAAATGGTTGTGGATAGCTTCTAGGATCTTGGTGATATTAAAAACCCCTATTTTCCTAAATGAGTCACCATACTTAAAACTTTTGCAGGAATCAGATTGAGTAATCTTGTGATAGATTTGGAGTTACATTATTTAATACAAAACATGTTTCATCATTTCCTTACTTGAGTCAAGGAAGAACATGATAATGATGTTATTGCAGTTATGCAATTGTAAACCACTATGGTTTTGTCCATTTTAATAGGAGTTACAATGTACCACAATCATATCTCTATCCTATCAACTAACTGGAAGAAGGGAATTCTTGGACTCCTATCAATAAAAGGGAGATTGGTTAGAAGGGTGATATTTTGTTGTGAAGAGAAATTGAAACCTTTCTTGGATAGAGGGAAAGAAGAAATTAATTCTTCTAGTACAAGAAATCAGAAAGGCAGCAAGAATAAATTGAGGAAACAAAGTTTGTGTTTCTCTTGCAAAAAGGATTGGGGGCCTAATCACCAATGCGAAGGTGAAAAAGTGAAGGCACTACTAATCTTAAGGATAAAATCAATTCTTCTTGTGTATCTACAGGTGAAGATAAGAATAACAAGTCAGCCAAGGAAGTATCAACCAACAATAAAGAAGAGCAGGTGAAAGAAGAGAAAATCAATTAAGAGAACAAAGGGAATACCTTGCCTAATGATGGAAGTGTGTCAGTTCTCCAAGATGTTTCTTTTGATGTTCATGCATCAATACAAGCTCAAAATGAATACAATGAAATGGTCAAACCAACAACTTTGATTGCACAAGAAGTTGATACAAATTCAAAAATAGTGAATGCACTTTTTGAGGAAAGAAATGGAGATGCTGGTGATTCATTCTTTCATTTCAAAGATAGGTGGCTTTTGGTTTCATTTTCAAACCAAGACTATGAAAAATGTGAATGAAATTCCTTTTGCTTCTAAATACTGTTCATTCTTTTTCATGCAGTAAAGATGACATTGGAGGAGTTGATTCTTTTAGCAAATCTGATTTTCCTTTGTTTGCATTTCTAATTCTCAGCTTTTTGTTGCAAAGAGAAAGGAAGAGGCACATCAGATTGGAGACAACTCAATGGTTGAGAAGAGTTATGATTTCCTCATGCAGCATGGCAACAGTTCATCATCCTTGGGCGATCAAAATTGGGAAAGACATCTCTTAGGTATCAGTTGAAAAAGTTCAGATTTTATCTACAGCAGATGGCACACAGGAATATGAAAAATTTAATTCATAACATACCAAAAGATCGAAATAATGTTAACATCTCCCTTTCTGATTTACGATCAATTTAGAACAATATGGAAGAAATCAAGGTGGCTTTCTTGCATGTAATTAATGATAGAGATATGGCTACTAAGATTGTAGAAGAGACCATAGATTTATACAAGGAAACTGAGGAGAAATTGGAAATTGTTCAAAGAACCCTACAAGAAATAGAAAATCAGCTTGTTGCGACTAAACAATTATGGGAGTAGAAGAACAAGGGATTGGTTGAGGAGATCAAGGAGGCAATTGAAGAGCTTGTCAACATACACGAAACTTATGTTTTAGACCAGCATTGCTCAAAGTCAGAAAATAAAAATTTGGATCAGCAAGAACAATGGTCTAAACTTGTTGATAATCTTTTGTTTGAATTTGATAATGATATGATTCATGACAATCCATTTTTTGAATTGGATGACAGAGTTTCATCCATTTATAGTGATGAAGATGAGGCCGAGTACAATAATATAGTGTTGAGACATGATGGGAGTTGTGAGCTTCATTCTAGTAATGTTGGTGCCTCAGTAGTTCTTTGTGGGATTGAAATTTATGATATGCAAATGAGTAGATTTCCCTTTGATCAACAATCAAGTTTTGTTTGGTTTGTGTAATGTCCCCCTCAAATGAAAGATGTTAAAATTCATTATTTAAAATTAAATGCTAATATCCCCTAATTAGTATTTTATTATTTAAAAAAATGTTGCACTTGGATTTATAAGTTTTTATCAGAAATTAGTGAAATTTTTCCCAAGTTTGTCATTTGTGGGAAGTGGAATTACATAAATAAAAATTTTATTCAAGAATTGGGAGTGGGGAGTTATGTAGTGGAAGAAGAGTGATAAAAGGGTAGAATCTTTTTGAAAACGGGGGGGGGGGGTGGGGGGCGGGGGCATGGGAGGGAATTGGGGTGGGGGGCAGCGAGTCTGGAGATTAAAAAAATTAAATTGCAGAGTACCTGATTGATCTCGAACTTCTAAGGAATGGAAACTTCTTAGGGGAATATTGCCTTCAGAGTTTAGATATACTCTCAGGGTAATTTCATAAATTGAGTTAGTGGTATTGTCAATCAATAGGAATTAAGAGACAAAGAATCACGTTGAAAACTTCTACTTAAAATTCAAATTGTCAATTAGTAAGGAAAAACGGTTTCTGGGAGTTGTCATGGAGACAGAGGTATGAATATTGTTACAAGGATAATAAGTTTGTTAGAAAGTAAAGTCCACCAAGATAATTGAGAGGGGGGGGTGAATCAGTTATCAGATAATTATAACTTTTATCATCTTCAACAGCATTTAACCATGTAAGCAATGCAATTACTAACCATACAAAGATATTCATACACAATGACACAATAACACAAGATATGTTGACTAGGGAACCTCTTGATCAAAGAGTAAACCCCGGTGGGAATGATGCCCACAAAAGATGCACTAATATGAATATTCCTTGTGAAAGGATGGACTCTGTTAGGAGTCTTATGAAATACATTCAGTACATATAAATCTCTGTTAGGAGATTTTGAATCCCTGTTAAGAGTTATGGAAGACAGAAGGACCCACTGCCCAAATAGCTTCAGGGTAAGATCGCTGAACTCACTGTCCAAATAACCTTAATATTATTCAATAGAATAATATGAAATATGTTACCTCCTTACTGTGCCAAACCGCACTCACTGCTACATCAGATCTCAATTCCAGATCTCTGTACTTCGCATGTCTTCCTTCACAATCACTTTCACAACCTCTTAGACTCTTTTCTTCACTTCATGCTTACATTCGCATGCAACCAAAACCATTTTCACACTTTTTCATATAACAACTACATACAATAAGGAAAAACATTCCTTCCTTTATACCACACTCAAATAATTACAAATGAGTCGGCACACAATTACAAAATAAAAGTTTCCATACGCTACATCAAAATTACACAAAACTGTCGGCTTCCATATGCAATAACTCTTCACTCATGTGACCTCGAAGTTTGTGCTGTGAACCACGTCACCATCAATGTGTCTCAAACTTTCCTTTAACTGCGCAAAACCAAATTCCATCCCGATTAGGAGATATCATCCAATTTCCACAAACCGCTACTCAGGAACACTGCCTGAATATTGCTTTTACCAAAATATTGATAACTTTCATGAATCAATGAATTATTGTCTGCGCTCTTAACCATAGACAAATAACATATCAAAGAGTATAACATTAACATCGCATAGCTCCAACTGCAATATCCCACGTGCGCTAATCAAAACACTGTCTGCTTCTCTGCTAGTCTCCAAAAGATCACTGTGTTGACATCAATGACAATCATAGTCATGAATGCAACAACAACTGCTATAGAATGATTGCCAACATCCAGCATTCATTCCTAACAAAGACTTCTCTATCATGTTAGTCTGGGAAATGCAGAGGGAATAAGCAAACGGTATTAGTGTTCAAGCTGGCATAAATGGGTTAGGAGAATAAAATGTAGCTACAGGTGGAGTTTTTTTTTCTATATTTGGGTGACATTGTTCATAACGCAGAATCGATGGTTATTTCCCTTGAATAACAAGAAAGAAACTGCAGCTACACATGCATAGTGGTGTCGTTTCAACTTCTGGAAAATTGATGTTTCAAAGAGTATCGCAGAGACTGTTTCTACTGTTAGTTGATAATTTACTAATATTCCGTGAACTTAATCCCAGAAACCATGTGGTAGCTTGTCATTGTTAAAACTGGTGGTGTAGTTGAGACAGTTTTTGACATGCATTAACTGGGAATAGGCGTTGATGGTTTGAGGGTGACAATTACTAAGTATCGCAATAGTTGTGAGAAGCCAATATAGCAAGAACTACTTGGTCAATTGAAGGAGTTTGTTTGCACGTAGCCTCTTAACAATTATCTTCAACCATCATCTAGGACTTGTTGTAACTGTAGGAACAAAGGAAGTGACAGAATATAGGTTTTGCATTGGTCTTGATCGAGAATATAGAACCAAATCCAAACTACCTTGTCAGTTGGGCTTCTCTCGGCTCCATTAGGTGCTTTTGTATAGCAGGAACGTAAGGACTATGAAGGAGACCGTAAAAGGCACTAAGAACCCCTTGCTGTGAGTTATTTGGTCATGATGTTTTAACAATGGCACTTCTATGTTGCTTCCTATTACTGCAAAAAACAGATATGATTTTCAATTACTGTGTTATTTTGAATTAAAGCAATATAAGTGATGTTGGAACAACTTGTTATCTCCTGTATGTTAATTTGTTGCAAGAATTTGTAGATGGTTAAACTAAAAAACTTAAACATTTCCAATCAAACAATATTGTGTTATCAAATAACAAAGATATCAGTTTTTTGTTTAGAAAAAAATGGAATAAAACTTGGGGTTGAACCTTACAATGATATCAGAGCTCAGTTTGATTTCTTGCAGCCTATTGGTTTTTGGTACGTGTCCATCAACTCATCGTTACTACCTCCGAAGGAAGTAGATCAAATCCTAATTTAGATCAGCAACTAGGGTTTGAACAAACTGAAAATCCTATAGGAACAACAGGGGACAAAGGTGCAGATAACACTAGTGGTATTGAGAATGCATTAGGAGAGTTGGCAGGGCACAAAGAGAAATGTTACACATGATGACACAATCCCACTAGCAAATGGCTCAAATGATCACGCAGTTGGTACAACAAAATGACAATCCGGGTAATGGAGGATAGAATGTTAACAATTGAAATAATGGAAATCAGGGGCAGGGATCAACCAATAATGGATATGTACAGCCTAGAACTTTTTGTTTTACAGTTAATTCTAGACCATTAATGCCCACATTTACTCAAGCAAGTTAAATGAACAATATGGAAGAACTTTTGGTTTTACTGTTAATTCTAGACCATCTGAAAATGAACCAACTAAACAAGAGTTTCATAGGCAAGTTTGGACTGATTGGCAAGGTTTAGGTGATGAACTTAGCTAGAAATGTCTTTTGCAGACTATACAACTTTTAGAGAAAGAACAAGGCCATGCGGAGGAGGTGGTGGGAGATTCCAAAATGATGCAGGAGCATCTCGGGTCCTTGGCAATCCTGTGTCACCAAAAAGATGCTTGTAGTTTCAGTGTTGCTCAGTTCCTTCTTTGACCGAGTCAGTTCGGTGTTGCTCGGTTTCCTTTGTTCGCCGGTGTTGGTTGGTTATCTCTCTGGCGCTCGGTTTCCTTGCTTACCGAGTTGTTTATTTTGGGTTTCTGTTGAGGCCGACTCTTACATTTAATTTGGGTCGCGAATTTAATGTTGGTACCTATCATTGGGAAGCGTGTGGACCTAGATCTGGTCGTCCCTTCCGTTGATGGTGGATCTAGAGGCCGACTTGTTCGGTAGCCTCTTGTATAAATGTAGTTGCTTGGTTAGAGTTTAAGGAGTTCAGTTTTAGGAAGATAGAAGATAGAAAATTAGAGATTGTTGGCAGATCCTCACATGTTGGAGGACTTCTGTAGTTGATTGTAATATCTGGCCTAAACCGGGAAGGCCTTACAGCCCGGCATGTATGAATCAAACTGAAGATAATATATGAAAGTTTCTACATTCTCTCTCTCACTGTTGTGTGTTGTTGCTTCCGTGTGTGACCTCTGCAAGGTGGATTTGGTTAGGGTGTGCCTTTGGCTCCCCTCCCCATCTTCCCTTGCATTAGGTGGTATCAGAGCGAGGTGAGATTTGGATCTAGGTTTGAAGGCTCCTTGTGAAGCCCTAGTTGATTTGTTGTGGGATAGTAGATTGCGATCTGACCTGCAATTGCAGAGGGTTTTCAAGATGGTTCATGGGAGGCGAGATGCCGATCCAGGATTGGCAGACATGTTGAGACAACTTGCTGCTAGATTAGAAGCTGTTGAGACAGCCCAAAGAAGAGGAAGACATCTTGAAGATGTTAGTGATGATGAAATTGAGGTAGAACAAGGTGATGTAGAACCTACACCTATAATGGATCAAGGCGAGGAAAGATTCTTGAAGGCTTTGACAAGTCTGAAGTCTACACCACACTTTAATCCTCCTGAGTATAGTGGAAAATTGGATTCCGATGAATTGGTGGATTGGATCACTGAGATGGAAAAGTAGTTTGAGTATGAAAATGTACCTGAGGAAAAGAAGGTGAAAATTGCAAGCACAAAGTTGAAGAGTCATGCATCCTTATGGTGGGAACATCTGCAGCTGGACAGAAAGAGGAAAGGCAAAGACAAAATCAAGGTATGGAATAAAATGGTGAATAAATTGAAAGGAAAGTTCTTACCTTGTGATTATCAGATTAACCTAGTTAGGCAAATGCAAAGTTTGAGGCAGAAAGATAGCTCGGTAAAAAAATATACTGAGGAATTCTATAGATTAGATATCGGATTTGGACATGATGAAGATGATATGGAAAGAATTGCTAGATACTTGAATGGTTTGAGAGTTTCCATCCAAGAAGAAATTAGTTTAGTCAAATTGGAGAACATTGAAGGGGCTTATCAATTTGCATTGAAAGCTAAGGAGAAATTGAACAAAAGACATGAGCAAAGACAAAGAGGTAGAGGTGGTAGATTCCTTAGAGGAAGAGGTAGATCTCATGGTGAAAACAGTAGATCTGAACCTAAAAAGACAACTCTGGATAAAGGCAAGACTGAGTGGAAAGGTGAAAGTTCATCTAGATGCAGAGGCAGTAATTACCGAGGTGGTTATAACAGAGATAGTTTCCGAGGAACTTGTTACAATTGTGGAGAAGGACATAGATCTTATGAGTGTACACATGCAAGTAAGAAGGCTGGTAGTAGTAGAAATGCCTTGGTGCAAGAAGAGTCACCGAATGAACCTGAGAAGGAAAATAACTTGATGGTAAGGAGAGCACTTTGGAATGAAGGTAAAAAGGAAGATCCACTAAGGAAAAGTTTGTTCAAGACCAGATGTAGAGTTTCTGATAAAGTTTGGAAGGTAATCATTGACAGTGGTAGCTCGGAGAATCTGGCATCTGAGGAAATGGTCACAAAGTTGCAGTTGAAAAGGTTGGAACATCCGTAGCCCTATTAGATTTCATGGATCAAGGATGAGCATACACTCTTGGTAAGTGAACAATGTTATGTGAATTTGAAAATTGGAAAGTACTATGATAAGGTGTTGTGTGATATCATGCTTATGGATTGTTGTCATATTTTGTTGGGTAGACCTTGGCAATATGATAGACATGCTATATATGATGGGAGATTGCATAAATATACTATTTGGGCTGATGGACGAAGACAAATCTTGTTACCTTTGATTGAAGAACCTGTTAGCAATGTTTGCACATCTGTGAAAGTTTGTTTAGTGAAAGGAAGAAAGTTTGTTAAGGATTTGAAGAAGAATGATGTATGTTTTTCTGTGATTCCTAACAAACTGAGTAAGAAAACAGAGGATAGTGTCCCTGAGGAGATTGATAAGTTACTCACTGAGTATAGTAAAAGTATTTTTGATAATGTACTTGATGGTTTGCCACGAAAGAGAAGCATTGATGATTGTATGGATCTAATTCTTGGAGCTAGTTTACCAAATAAGGCACCACATCGGTTGACACCTACCGAGAATCAGGAATTGAATCGACAGTTTCAAGAATTGTTGCAGAAAGGTTTGATCAGAGAAAGTTTGAGTCCTTCTGCAGTACTTGCTGTATTGGCACCTAAGAAGAATGGAGAATGGCGAATGTGTACTGATTCCAGAGCAATCAACAAGATAACAGTGAAATATAGGTTTCCCATACTGAGAATGGATGACAATGGATAGTTTGACTGGAGCAAAATATTTTACCAAAATTGATTTGAAAAGTGGGTATCATCAGATCAGAATCAGAGAAGGTGATGAGTGGAAGACTGCTTTCAAGACAAAAGAATGTTTGTATGAGTGGTTGGTTATGCCTTTTTGTTTAACTAATGCACCAAGTACTTTTATGAGATTGATGAATGAAGTCTTGAAGAAATTCTTCGGTAAATTTGTGATTGTATACCTAGATGATATTCTGATATTCAGTAAGACGAAAGAAGAACATTTGTCGCATGTTAGAGAAGTATTGCAGAGGTTGAAAGAAGAAAAGTTGCTGATAAATTTGAAAAAGTGTTCATTCATGAAAGAGGAGATTGTGTATTTGGGATTTGTGATTTCAGCTGATGGTTTGAAAATGGATCCTGAAAAGATTGAAGCTATTTTGAATTGGCCTACACCTGAGAGTGCTAGTGAGGTAAGATCATTTCATGGTTTGGCAAGTTTTTACTGAAAGTTCATTAGAAATTTCAGTTCAATTTGTAATGCTATGACTGAGACTATGAGAGGAGATAAAAGAGAATTCAAGTGGACACATGGAGTTGATAAAAGTTTTGAGACTTTGAAGCAGAAGGTTGCTAAATTGCCTGTTTTGGCATTGCTTGATTTCAATAAGGTATTTCAAGTGGAATGTGATGTCAGTGGAAGTGCAATTGGAGCTGTATTGAGTCAAGAAGGTAAACCTGTTGCTTTCTTTAGTGAAAAGTTGAATGATGCAAGAAGAAAATATTCTATGTATGATCAAGAATTCTATGCTATTGTTCAAGCACTGAAGAAATGGAGACATTATTTGATATCGAGTGAATTTGTGTTGTATACCGATCATAAGGCTTTATAGTATTTGGGTAGTCGGAATAAGTTGAATTAGAGACATATGAAATGGGTGGAGTATTTGCAGAGTTATACATTTGTGATAAAGCATAAGAGTGGAGTCTCTAACCGAGTTGCTGATGCATTGAGTAGAGGATCTTTGATGACCGAGATGAGAATTGAAGTTCTTGGCTTTGATGAGATGAGAGATTTGTATGAGACTGATCCTGATTTTTCTGAGCCGTGGAGAAAGTGCAGAGCACCTATTCAAGATCAACCAAGTACAAAATGGGAAGAATATTTAATTCAAGAAGGTATGTTGTTTAAAGGTATTCAATTGTGTATACCGAGAGGACCAATGAGAACTAATTTGATAAAGGAGAAACATGGTAGTGGATTGGCTGGACATTTTGGGATTGATAAAACATTGAATTTGCTAAAGGAGAAATACTTTTGGCCACAGTTGTATAAAGATGTTCAGAAATTTGTGAAAAATTGTGGAATTTGTCAAGTAGCAAAAGGAGTAAGTCAGAATACTGGATTGTATACACCAATTTTTGTTCCTGATAAACCTTGGATTGACATCAGTATGGATTTTGTTCTTGGCTTACCGAAGACAGTAAGAGGTAATGATTCTAGATTTGTGATTGTGGATAGATTTTCTAAGATGGCACATTTTATACCTTGTAGAAAGACATCAGATGCAGTACATGTAGCAGATCTTTTCTTTAAGGAGATTGTCATATTGCATGGATTATTGAGGAGTATTATCTCTTGACCGAGACAGTAAATTTGTTGGATACTTTTGGAAAACTCTTTGGAGAAAGTTTGGTATCGAGTTGAAATATAGTTCGACATTTCACCCACAAACCGATGGATAGACAAAAGTTGTGAATAGAAGTTTGGGAAATCTTTGGAGATGTTTATTTGGAGACACACCAAGTAATTGGGATTCTGTGTTGGCATAGGCAGAGTTTGCATACAATAATTCAGTGAATAGGAGTACTGGAAAAACACCCTTTGAGATTGTAAATGGCATACAACCAAGAGGTATATCTGATTTGAGGGCTATTGCTGATGAAAGAAAGAGAAGTGCTGAGGGAGTAAAATTTGCTGAGTACATGAAGACATTGCATGAAGATGTGAAACATAAGTTGGAAAAGAGTAATCAGAAATACAAAGATAGAGCTGATCGATCAAGAAGACATAAGACTTTTGCAGTCGGTGATGAAGTGATGGTTCATTTGAAAAAAGGCCGATTTCTCGTTGGAACATATGGGAAGCTAAAAATGAAGAAGTTTGGACCTTGCAAGATTTTGAGAAAATTTGACAGTGGAAATGCATATGAGATTGAGTTGCCTGATAACATGGATATATCACCTATTTTCAACATTGCTGATTTGTATGAGTATCATGAATTGGATGAAGAAATGGTAGTACCGATGGATTATCCTAAGAAGCAGACAGAAGAAGTTGATCACATTTTGGAGCAAAGAATTGGCAGAAGTACAAGAGGAAAACAATATATGGAATATCTGGTAAAGTGGAAGAATAGACCGATTGAAGACAGTTCATGGATTTCACAATCTAAGTTGGATGCAGCTCAGATCGTACCTACTTCATGATTCGGAGAATCATTTTCAAATAACCCCAGGTGTCTGATGCAGGAGCATCTCGGGTCCTTGGCAATCTTGTGTCACCAAAAAAATGTTTGTAGTTTCAGTGTTGCTCGGTTCCTTCTTTGACCGAGTTGGTTCGGTGTTGCTCGGTTTCCTTTATTTGCCGGTGTTGGTTGGTTATCTCTCTGGTGCTCGGTGAATTTCCCCGGCGCTCGGTGATGTTTGTTTGGCGCTCGGTTTCCTTGCTTACCGAGTTGTTTATTTTGGATTTTTGTTGAGGCCAACTCTTGCATTTAATTTGGGTCATAGATTTAATGTTGGTACCTATCATTGGGAAGCGTTCGAACCTAGATTTGGTCGTCCCTTCCGTTGATGGTGGATCTGAAGGCCGACTTGTTCGGTAGCCTCTTGTATAAATGTAGTTGCTTGGTTAGAGTTTAAGGAGTTCAGATTTAGGAAGATAGAAGATAGAAAATTAGAGATTGTTGGTAGATCCTCGCATTTTGGAGGACTTCTGTAATTGATTGTAATATCCGGCCTAAACCGGGAAGGCCTTACAGCTCGGCATGTATGAATCAAATTGAAGATAATATATGAAAGTTTCTGCATTCTCTCTCTCATTGTTGTGTGTTGTTGCTTCCGCGTGTGACCTCTGCAAGGTGGATCTGGTTAGGGTGTGCCTTTGGCCCCTCTCCCCGTCTTCCCTTGCGTCACAAAATCAAGAGTTGGAAAGGAAAGTTGGCAAGGTCACTATACCATATTTTGATGGTTAAGGAAAAGTCACAGCAAGATCTTGGGTTCGAAAACTAGATACCTTCTTTCAGCTTAAGCCTTTGGTTTAAGATGAAGCCATAAAATATGCTTCTTTGCATTTGGAAGGTGGTGCTCATGAGTGGTGGTATCATGGCTTGATTACTTTAGGCCATGATCAAATTGTGTCCCATAGATGGAACACTTGCCGAGTAATCGCTAGAAGGCGATTAATTGCCGAGTTTTATTGGTCGACGAGTAAAACCTAGAAATACTCGCAAAAATAAATCGCAGTGTCTTTCTTGTGCGTTAAAAAGGAAAAAAAAATGGCATTTTTCCTCACCCTTGTTTGTTTGCAGCAATTTGGCTTGTGAGTAGAGGAGGAAAGTGGGCTTACATGGCTTCCAAGCCCTTGCAATCAATTAGAAGTGGAATGTTGAATTGGCGAGTCCGATGGAAAAACTTGGCCGCTGCTGTGCATAACCACATAAAGCAAAAAAATGGCACAGTCAAGTTCATTTTTATGTTGAGAGGGGGAAAAATAACTCCCAACGCCCCTTGATCCCATCTTGGGGGCCTTGTCCCCAAACCCCTATTGAAGAAATTTGGGGGGAAACTACGTCGATAAAAGTGGGAAAAAATTAACCTTCGAGTCTGATTAGGCTACATATAACAACACTATCACGCCTAGTGCAGGCTTCTAGGACTAGACCCTCTAGTTGTACCTCTCCTTAAGTTTTTACTAGAGTTGGGAAGAGGAAGATGTAATTGTAAACTTGAAATGATGTATTTACTTTTAGTTTAATGATGTATTTACTTTTAGTTTTACAAAAACTATTTACTATTTTGCTTCAGGCCATCATCATTCCTCATGAGAATGCAATTTTGTACCCACTTTGTGTTTAAATATATCTAGACTCAGCTTGTTTCTTTTGTGTTCTCATTAATTGACTCATTGGATGCATCTTCTCATTGAATTTTGCAAAAAAAAAAACATTTATAACTAAATTTAAGCAGTTTTTCAATTCCCGAATTTTTGTCGAGGTTTTTTCGAATTTTTTTCAGGCCTTGGTGAGTTTTTGTTGAGTCCGAGTTTTCCAATATGTTGTCTTATGCAGAGTTTGTTATTCCTAACCGATTATTGAGAGGGGGGGTGAATCAGTAAATACTATTGTAATGTCTCCATTTTAGCAGGTTTCTGCAGCTGAGCATAGTCAGTTCATCAACGCGACCCTCGTGAGCTGACAATGGGTTTTGATGGTCTCTGTGCCGGATTTTCTATTTTTAGTAAGTCTATTTTTGGCAGTGGCTATTTCTGGTTGGGCAGTTGAACCTGGGTTTGTTGTCAGAAGTTGTCAGAAGTTCGTTGATCTCAATCAGATAGTTCAGTGGCTTTATATTTTAATTGTCGTTATTAAATTAAATTATTTTAATTTAATTTAATAACTTATGACTTTATAACTTTATGTTATAAAAGAGTGTTGTTTTAAAAGCCATTTAAGTGAAAAAATAAGTAAAGTGCTTTTTCAAAAAAGCCTATATAGTCTACTTGAAAAAGCACTTTACTCATCCATTATTGAATCATTCTTTTTATTGAAGTTTGTGAGAGAGACAACCTGGCTAGGGTTTTAAGGACTGATTCCTCTTCTGGCAATTTGAGCCAGTACAAATTGATGGTGAATTTTGCAGTTGTTATTCTGAATTCATAATTTGGTGCTGATGTATACTGGAATTGTGAGAAGTCTTAAATCTGCAGATTAAAAATCGATTTTCTCTCATAGGGTTTGATTATTCTTTATACTGAGGAATTAGAGATTCAAATTGGAGGCTGTTGTATCTCCATAATTGATAATTGAGAGTAATTGGCTAGAGGAATTATCGAAATTACTAGAAGCTTTGAAACCAATCAAGCTGTGTTTTATATTGAGGGAAGGCGGATTTGTAAACAGCGAAGGCACTTCATTTTCAAGGTTGCGTCAACCTCAGATTGGGTGTGTGGGACCAAGGAAGGCTGTGACGCCTCTTTTCCAGGCCACGTGAATCAATTCAGGAGCCGTTTCTACACAACCAGGGGCTGCGTTAAGTTTCAGGCCAGTCACATGTTGCCTAGGCTGTCACGTGATTACTCCAGGGTGGCGGCTATCAATATTTTGGGCCGAGTCAACATTAAGGAGGAAGATCGGAATTACAGGTGCCATTAATTTTAATGGATGATGAATTGTTTATGTGATCTTTGTTTGAGATAAGGATTTAAATAATAAATGTTTTAAGGGAATTCTATTTGTCTGGATTTGATATTTGAAATTGGTGGATATTTCTTGATAATTGCTTTTTACAAGATTTTTATTGAAACATAGTTGCAAATATTTCAAATTAAGAATATACATCCAGGAAGAGCCAGTCAGGCTCTTTACAACTATTTCTATTTCCAATTAAAACTTTGTATAAAGATTCTTGAGAGATAAAAATAATGTAAATAACCATTCACAAACAGAAATACAAATACTCAGATCAACACATCATATGTACATGGAAACCCTCGGTTAGAAAGAAAAAACCACGGTGAGACAGAGCTCACAACTTCACTACTGCAATAATAAAGGTGCAATAATAAGAGCTTACAAAGCACTTGTGAGAGTGCTACCCGGTAAAGGGATTTGGTAGAAGACCAGTTAAGAGCTTGATTCTGTTAGGAGTCGCCTTGTTGAAGGACTTTCAACATCAATCAAGATGCTACTCAGTTAAAGGATTTTTACAAAAAACCTATTTGGGTTCATCCTAATAGAGGGATTTAAATATGCTTTCATAGTATAAAAGCAATGATCTTAATTGACATTCTTTGTCTGATTAGATCATACCTGTTGATCTTCCTGTTCTGCCTGGTTGTTAATCCTTTCCGCCTTTCACCTCTATGACCGTAGCTCTTCACTCAGAAGATATCTCTCTCCTGCTCTATATTCAACAACACTGTTTTCGTGTCCTATAGCTTGTATATATAAGAAATGAATCTTATTAAAACCTAACTCATAGAACCACCAGGTTGTAAACTCAACCATAAATCATGCAGCAAAAAGCTTTGCGAGATGATCTTGAGTTTACCTTGAAACATCCATGTAGAAATAAAACTGACTCCTATTAAAAAGCTAACTCCAGTTCTAAATGGTGGATGCTCCGCATATTCCAGTTTTAACTTAAACAGCTCTGCATAATCTGGTGCGGATTATTATGCTCTTGACCGGTACTAATCTTATACCCAGTTCATCCCCTGTATGCACTATAAGACCGGTACTATGTACTTTGTTCGGTCTACCGGTGCATTACCTTTGTTTAGTCTACCGGTGCATATACTCTATTTTAGTCTATCGGTGCCTATAAAGTAAAGTGAGTGATCTACTGGTGTACCTTATAACGGTGGGAATGGTGTTTCCATCTATCTTCACTAATGACAACTTAAATTTGCTAATAGAGTTTACAAAGAGGCTCATTGACCGCTTTGATAAGAAGGATCCTGAGTTGAATTTCAAGGAGTTGGCACAACTTAAGCAATGGGGTTTAGTGGAGTCCTTTATCGCAGATTTTCAAAAACTCTCAATTTTAGTGACTGATATCACAAAAAGAAGGGTAGTACTCTTTGTGGATGGATTGATGGAACCTTTATGGGGATGGGTTAAAGCTCTTAACCCATCAAATTTGCAAGAGGCAATCAAAAGAGCAAGGGAGATGGAAGCTTCTACTTCAAGGAGTAAATTTCAACCAAGAACTCTTCACCGCATAAAAGAAAAAGACAAAAAACATTCACATAGAGATTTAGATCAGAGTAAGAAATTGCAGCCCAGACTTGATGATGATCAACTTAATGAACTTAGGAAGAAGAAATTGTGTTTCCAAAGTAGAGAACCTTGGGACCCAACTCATAAATGTGTTATCAAGGCTAAAGCAAACTGAATCAAGTTCTGAAAATTCTAGACAACAAACTGAATCAGACACTAGTGAGGAGGATACTTCATCAGAAGAGTCGGAAAGGGAACAAGGAAGTAGTGTCATGGCCCATTAACCAGTTTGCAGAAAATACGATCTTTCAGAGTTAGAGATGTGTTATGTGGGCAGCATATAGTAACTCTTATTGACTCAGGTGCAACACATAATTTTATTGACGAAGGTGTTGTGGCAAGAATGGGTTTAAAGACAAAAGAATGTGAAGGCTCTAGCGTAATGGTTGTTGATGGTTTCACTCTTACTTGCACCAAAAAGATACCAGATTTATGTATTCAGTCAGGTGAGTACGAGCTAAGAGATGACTTTACATGGTTAGCATTGGTGATATAGATGCGGTGCTTGAGATTCAGTGGTTATGTTTACTTGGTGAGTTTAGGATGAACTTACAAACTATGGAAATGAAATTTGAGGTTGACGGTAGAAAAAATCTTCGTAGAGGGATAAAAAATGGAGGTCCAAAGGTGGTATCCTTTAAAAGAATGGAAAGTTTGATGAGACATGACCAAGTGGAATGGGCAGCTGAATGCATTATCATGCCTTCTGATTTAGGACAGCAAAAGAGAAATTATCAGCCGAATGTTGAGGGGTTGTTGAACAAATATAGTAAGGTGTTTAGTGATATCCCACATGGAGTTCCACTAGATAAAGGTATTGAGCACATTTTAGGACTTGAGGAAGGTGCTAAACCAGTCATAACTACTACTTACAGGCACTCCAAAAGACACAAAGATGAAATTGAAAAGGCAATTAAAGAGTTGTTGGAAATGGGACACATAAGACCAAGTAAGAGTCCTTTTGCCTCTTCAGTGGTTTTGGTTAAAAAGAAAATTGGGACAATGCGATTGTGCATTGATTATAGGGCATGAAATAAGAAAACTATTAAAAACAGATTCCCAATTCCACGTGGTGATAATTGATTGATGAATTTAGCATGGTGCTTGCTACTTTTTGAAGATTGATTTGAGATTGGGCTACCATCAGATAAGAGTTCGAGAGGAGGATGTTGACAAGATTGCTTTTAGATATCATTTCGGTCATTATGAGTTTTTAGTCATGTCATTTGGGTTTACTAATGCCCTAACTACTTTCTAGTTTTGTATGAATAGGGTATTTAATAAGCAACTATGTAAGTTTGTCCTTATATTTTTTGATGAGATTTTGATATATAGTAGGACATGGGATGAGCACTTGAAGCACTTGGAAGAAGTGCTTAGTATTCTTGAGAGGGAGTCCTTGTATGCAAAGGAATCAAAATGTGAATTTGGGTTGACAAAATTGTTTATCTTGATCATATAATCAACTCTAAAGGAGTTAGTGTTGACCCTAAAAAAATTAAGGCAATCATTGATTGGCCTCCTACAAACATATCATAGCTTAAGGGCTTCTTTGGATTGTGTGGATTCTATAGGAGAATTTGTAAAAGGATTTTCATAGGTTGCTAACCTATTGACTGATTTGACCAAAAAAGGGAGCTTTTGTATGGATTGAAAATGCACAGAAATGTTTTGATTAGTTTAAGCATTTAATGAGTACATGTCTCGTGTTGACTATTGCTGATTTTTCTAAACCTTTTGAGCTTGAATGTGATGCCTCTGGTGAAGGGGTAGGTGTTGTTTTAATGCAAAATAAACATCCCATTGCTTATGAAAGTCAGAAATTGAGAGGGACAAAGAAGAGTTATTCAGTTTATGACAAGGAAATGTTGGCAATAATGCATGCATTAGCTAAATTCAGGCCACATCTTGCATGAGGTAAATTCACAGTTAAAATTGATCATAATAGTCTCAAATATTTTCTGAATCAGCAGGATTTGAATGAAAGACAACAAAATTGGGTGAGCAAGCGGCAAGCTTACGATTTTGACATAGTCTGTCAAAGGGAAAAAGAATCTAGTGGCTGATGCATTGACTAGAAGACCACATTTATGTTCCTTAGTTGAGATTACAAGAAATTGAAAGGAATTAATAATAGCTGAATATGCAAAACATCCATGGGCTTCTAGCATTTCGGAGGGTCCCACACATGATGACATGTACACAATTCAGAATGAGCTCATTTTCTATAAAGAGAATATTTTTGGCACTAAATTGTAAGTTCTAATTGGTGGTTATTAAATCTTTTCATGATACTCCTATGACTGGTCATCTTGGTTTTTTCAAAACATACAAGCAAGTTAGGGAGAGGTTTAGTTGAAAAGGGCTTAAAAATGATGTTCAAAAGTTTGTTCGGGAGCATCCGGTTTGTTAACAAAATAAACATGAGAACACATACCCTACTGGCCTACTGCAGCCGTTGCCTATTCCCAATAAAAAATGGAAAAGTATTTCGATGGATTTTATCATTGGGCTGCCTACTATCCAAGGGAAGAATTGTATATATGTTGCAGTTGATAGGTTAACTAAATTTGCTCATTTTTTTGCAATCTCAGCGGTGATTTCAGCAGCATAGGTGATAGATTTATTTTTTAGGGAATTTTTTCAAACTTCATGGGTTGCCTCAGAATATAGTGAGAGGGACAAAGTCTTTGAATTTGTTTTGGCAAGAGTTGTTCAAATTGAGTGGAACAAAACCTATTCCTAGCTACCATCCACAAATTGATGGTCAAATGGAAACAATCAACAAGTGGTTGGAGGCTATTTGAGAACCTACACTTGTAGTATCCTAGCTGCCTGTACTGAAAGTTGTATACACGAATTTTTTTATTTCTAATGATAGAAAATAGACTAGTTTATCGCGAAGAGAATATGCGTTTGTTTCTTGCTCAAATTCTCGGGGGATGAAGGCACATACAAGACATAAGTTCATTAAATCTCTAATGTTAGGTGTATTTCATCCTTTAGTATTAACTGGATAAAAGGTGTTGTAGAGATAGTAACTCAATGGAACTGCATCTTATTGACATTAAATCACAACAATATAGACTCAGCCATAATTATAAGTTTGAACTTTCAGACCAGTTGTATTACACAATAGACGTAGGCATCTAGAGTGAGTTCGAAACAAGATATGCACCTGATGTTTGATGCCACACAATGATATATAATAGTGATGTCTGTTATTGATGCTGGCTACTGCGTGTACTTGACGTGCGTGGTTACTGCTTGACACTGGTGGTGATGAGTCTGGTCCAGATAGTCAATCCCGGCTGCCGGCTTCAACCCCGTATTATCCTTTCCGGTCGCGTTGAGTTTGCACTGTCGGAAGTCTATGAAACGTCCACTCTTCAACAACGAACGTGTCCAATACTATGTTGTATGTACGCCCAGTAAGGAGTCTCGCACAGCTACCTGGAAACTCCCGGAGTACCACCACACACTACATCCAAACAAGAACAGTCACTGCAACCTGATATGAATGGGAGGGGGAGTGTCAACATCACTCGTGGTGCTACCAAGAGGTATGCAGGCCCTCAAAACAATGTCATCCCTTCGTAATATAAGAACCAGCTAATGGCGTATGAAACATGCAGTCTTCTTCACCCACGCGACCACCAATTTGACTGGGATCTTGGTGTCCAATATACAGACGTCTCATAGCCAAGAATCGGGTGTCAATGCCCAATATTAAGTAGACTACCAACCAAGTATCAATCACGTCACTCAATGCTAATCTTGACTGATAAAATCAAGGTCTGAAAGGATACTTCTTTCCTTGCTTGCCAAATTTGATCTAAGAACACTGATGCAAAAAACCTTCTCCTTGTACCTACGTATAAAACCAAATGTGAAATCTGAATGACTCCAATACCGAGATGCTGGTGTTACGTCCAACTCATATTTTCCTCAAGGGTTTTTGTTCTCAAGAAAATAACTTGTCACATGGGTAACTTGATTTGTTTATCTTTTTTTTTTCTTTTATAAAATTCATGGTCCTAATCCCAAGGAGTACTCTATGCTTTTATAACCTCGATATGAGGGAAGGCACGAAAAACTAAGCAATGTGGGATAAAGTGCACTCACATAAAGTCACTTAAGTTACCTTTTAATATAAAGTGACTTAAGTCATAAAGTAACTTTTATAATCTCACTTTATAAAATAAAGTGACTTAACTAGAGAAAAGGGGTCCCAAATAATAAATATTCACCCACTGAAGCCTGTGACTGTCTAGCATCCTCTAAAAGAAGTCATTAGTCTATCCGGATGGGGAGATAAACTAATCGAGTGCCATAATGGCCTATCACGAAGAAGGGGACATTACAGTCCTCCCTTCCCGGGATTGCTTGCCCTCAAGCAATCTCAACACAGGATGCTGCAGAATAGACTCACCCTCCCATGTGGCGTCCTCGATAGGTAATTCCTTCAGCGAATCAAATACTCTTTGAGAGCTCTGTTCTGCAGTTTCCTTTCTCTGACCTCAATCACCTCAGCTGGAACCATAACCAATTTACCTTCCTCATCAAGCGGGGGTAATCCAACTGAAGGGACTATCTGCTGCCCAATCGCCTTCTAGAGTCATGATACGTGAAATACATTATGAATCCTAGTAGTCTGCCGGTAGCTTGAGATCATAAGCCAACTCAGCAACCCTCCTGGAAATGCGATAGGGACCATAAAATTGGGGCTTGAGCTTTTCTGACCCACTCTTTTTCAGCGAACTCTGTCTGTACGGCTGAAGACAAAGGAAAACCATATCTCCTGTCTCAAAGCTCTGCTCTGTCCGATGTCGATCAACATACATCTTTTGCTGATTTTGTGCCCTTGAATGTTCTTCTTGAGAGACCTAAGAATATCTTGACGATCCTGTAACCAGTCTCTTGCAATCAGTGCCCTGCTGTCTTGCAAAGCCAAGTCTATAAATGATAGTGGCTCGCTGCCATAGAATGCCCGAAACGGTGACATGCCAATGGTCATATGATAGGTGGAGTTGTAGTGAAACTCCCCCAAATATAACCATTTAACCCATGCCCTCTGCTGCCCCGCTACATAATTCCAGAGATAACCTTCCACCCATTTGTTCACAATCTTCTTCTGGCCATCTGTCTGTGGGTGGTAACTGGTGTTGAGAGTCAACTTGGTGCCGGCCAATCTGAATAACTCCTGGCAAAAGGTGCTGAGGAACTTACTGTCTCTGTCACTCACAATGGTCTTGGGGAGACCATGCAGCCTAAAAATCTCTTGAAAGAATAATTCAGCTACCTGCGAAGTTGACCAATCTGCTGCGATAGCGAAGAAATGAGTGAACATAGTAAGTCTGTCCACCACCACAAATATGCTATCCTTGCCTTGCACTCTCAGAAAACCAGTAATAAAATCCATCGAAATACCCTCCCAGCTCTGAGCTGGAATGGGAAGGGGCTGCAATAAACGTGCTCGGACTTGTTCTGTTGACAATTGTGGCACTCCTTGACATGCTGAAGGACATCATCCTTAAGGCCCTTCCATGAGAATCTCTCTTTGACCTACCTGTAAGTTTTGAAAAACCTCGGATGTCCTGCTGTGGGCGCATCATGAACAACCTTCATTACCTTAGCCTTAAGCTTAAAATCTGGCACTAGGTAGATGCTATCCTAATAGAAGATAATACCATCGATTACCTTACACCTATTATCTTGGAGCTGACCATCCAAAATCTGACAAGCTTGAGTATTTTTACAATACTCAACCAGCAAATGAGATTCCAATCTATAGAGATCTCTGATAAAACACAACAAGCCGCTACTGGCGGTCTCCTGGGAAGTGCATCAACCACAATGTTATTTTTACCTTTGACATGTTAATACTTTACCGGTTATTGAGAGGGGGGGGGGGGGGGGGTGAATCAGTAAAAACTAATCCTGATGTAGTTTAAAACTTGTAAGCAGATTCTCTAATGTAAAATAGAATGCAAACAATCATTCACAAGCATAAACAAAATCACACTCATCACCACAAGTATTTATATGTGGAAACCCTCAGTTAGAAGGAAAAAATCACGTTGAGACAGAGCTCACTACTTCACTACTGCAGAATGAAGGCGCCCTGTTAGGAGCTTACAAAAGCACGAATTACAGTGCTACCCGGTTAAGGGATTTTACAGAAGATCTGTTAAGATCTAAGCCCTGTTAGGAGCTGCCTAGTTATAGGACTTTGAACAACAACAAAGATGCAACCTTGTAAGGGGATTTTACAAAGAACCAATTAGGTTCACCTTGATAGAGGGATTTCAATATGCTTTCACTCTTTATAAAAGAAATGATCTATTTTGACACTGACTGTTTGATTAGATTATACCTGTTGATCTCATCTCCGGTTAGCTTGGCTGTTGATCTCTCTTTCTTTCTTCAGCTTTGTGCCTAAAGCACTCCTCAAAAGATATCACTCCTCTGCTCTTGTGCAATCATCAACTCTCAATAACAACACTCTTTGCATCCTATGACTTGTATTTATATAATAGTACATTGTAAGGAGACCCTTAACTCATAGAACCAACCGCTAGGCTGCAAACTACGCAATAAATCATGCAATCAGCAAAAAGCTATTCGCTTTGATCTGGAGTTTACCTTACAGAACATCTGTAGAAATAAAGCTAATTCCTGTTAAGACAAGTTAACTCTACTTCAAAGCGGTGGATGTCCCGTACAATCCGGCTTTCAACTCAAACTGATCCACTAAATCAGGATCGGATCTAACTTGCAGTTAGATTAGTATATCCTCATACCCGGTTTGTCCTTGTATGCTTCATAAGACCGGTACTGAGTACTTAGTTTGGTCTACCGGTGCATCTATCGAAATAGTCAACCGGTGCATACACTTTGTTGCTTGTCTACCGGGGTTTTGAAAGTGTTTGTGAGCGACTGGTGACCCCTTATCGATGCATAGTGTTTGTGGATGAACACTAATGACAACTTAATATTGCTAACAATCTTCCCCTTTGTCATTGGTGGCAGAACTATGCACGAACTTCACTGACTTACTAATCATAGGGGAAGCAGTGTGAACAGGGGAAGCAGTGTTCTATTCGTTGAATCCAGGTTTGACCTTAAGCAATGTTTTCCTTGTGATTCTGGTGTTTATGCCTAGACTGGTTTTCCATTTTGATTGTAGCCTGTTATTCAGTTCTGGTGGGAACTTGGACCTGTAGTCCCTTGGAGTCCTATTATAATACATGAAAGTTTCTACTATCCCTACAATTAGCTTTTGTTTGTCCTCTTCGTTTAGTACACTGTACCATTTTGTAGCATTATCTACTTCTCCAAAGTCCATTACCTTAGTAATTATATCATCAACATGCATAGGTTTAATGTTACCTTTGCTTGGAGAGATGAGAACTATTGGATTCGCTGCCTGACCTTTGGTTAAGTCCACTAATGCCGGTGCTTCTTCTCCAAGTACTCCTTTCCCTTTACCGGTGTTAGCTCCCGATTTAGCTGTTGTTCTTTGAGCTGTTTCTTGTTCTGCTTGATGCTGGGTCTGAAGAAGTTTGGTCCATAGTGCTACTTCTTCATTATGTACTTTCTCAATTTCTCCAATAAGCATGAGACCTATCCTTTTTATGGTTGCGAAAGTTTTCTGATGAAGTTCAGCTTGTTCTATGGCTTCTTCTAGAGTAAGGTGATTTTGGACATCCAGAAGAGCCTTTATCCTTAGCTCTTTTTCTCTAACTTCTGAGGCTTTCCACCGGTCTTTAATATTTTGTAGAAGATGTTCAGGTAGAGTTGTGTGAAGTCCACCGGGATGAAGATTGAATTTATGAAGGCAGAACGCTACAACTTCTTCAATCTTTCCTTTGTCTTCATCATTGGCTAGTTCATATTTCCTTCTAATAGAACCTAAATTCCCAAATTCTTTCAGTCCTGCCACAATTTTGTCAATTGTGGGCTTGGCTTTTCTAGGTGGATCTTCCTTTGCTATTTTACCGGTTTTCTTCTTTCTAATCAGGGGAATTGTTTCCTCGGTCTCTGTCTCTTCTTCATCCGTCTCTTGGGTACTCTGTACTAGTTCAGCTTTCTTCCCTCTACCCTTGGGTTGCTCTGACGACTTCTTTTTAGATGTGGGGGTCCTTTTGTAACAATCTTGATTGGTGCCTTTCTTGACAGATTCTGAAGAATCTCAGTATACGTACCAAACTGATTGGCACCGAGATCCAAATTTGCATCATTTAAGGCATCGGCATATGCCTTAGCAACTTTGGCAGAGATCTCGTAACCCAACTCAGGAGCATAAACATCTCTCGGTTCCACTGCTTGAATGATGCAATTGTTGGTGGTAACCAGGAAGCATACATCGTCCTTGTAATGCTCAACTATAGTTGTCGGCACCCTCTCTTGCTGCATTTTCAGTTGAAATTCTTCGAAGTGTTTAGTCATTGCACCTCTTAGCTGGTCTCCCAGTTGATTGGCCATCTTTGTGATTTGATGCATAACCGATCTATCGATTTTCCATACGACTTCACCAAATCTTGGGAAAAAGTTATAGTAGAAATAGAGACATACTAGTAGGATCCCGTACTTCATTGACTTCTTCCTCACGACTCCGAGGTTCATATTTTCAAATATCTGGCTTTGGAGCATTGCACAGATGTCGTAATGGCCATTTTTGTGCATTATGCAGTGCGCAGCGTGAATTGCACCACCTGGTATGCTGTTGTAGTTGCTTGACTGATACACCTTGTATCCAAGAACAACAGACACAAACCGAACTCCATCATCCTCAATGTCGTTAACAGTCATGAGTCGACCATCAGGCTTGGACTTAGTCAATTTGTTGACGACCGCATTGGCGATGGTCCTTAGGGTTAGAGCTTGCCCCCGGTTGCTGTATCCAGTCACTCTGTGCAAATCGTCTTTGGTGATAGGAATACATAGACCTCTGTTGAGCCAGAAACCTGGTTCGTGAAGTTGACTGAGAACAAGTCGGATCACATCTTCATGGAAGATGGACGGGTAGTATACTCCATTGATGAGTCCAGATGATATCAACTTGGAATACTTATCTGGGAGTTTCCCTTCTTCACATAGTGACACATTCTCCTTGAATATATGTTTCACCCAATTCTTCCTGTTTTGCGTGAATGAATGTTGTAACGTCTTCAGTTAGGACTCCTTTTGGTACATACGAGAGCGCCCTTGCCATGTCATTTTCTCTGTTATGAAGTAGCACGATATCATAAGCAGGTCGTTCAATTTGATCTCCCTTGATCAGCTCTACGTTAGCGGAAGATGAGGCAATTCTTGCTAACCGGTAATTTGCAGAAAGTAGCTTGGATCGGTTTGGAAAACAGTGATTCTCAGTGATCAAAGCGTGAGAATAATACTAAGCACAAGAATTTGTAAATCACAAAGTGAGTAAAGTGAGGACTTGTGAGTAATTCTCCTTTCTTTTATAGAGTTAGGTTATAACGGTAATTACCAAACGGTAACTATTGTTAAACGGCTACAGTAATAAATGCTTTACCTAACTCTTCTTTCCATTTACCCGACCGATTGACTATATTTTGCCTTACTGGTTTTCTCTTGTAGACCGAGTGAGTCCGACTCTCATCGGTCATACTGGGAACGGTAGAGGATCTACCGGTTCCCTCTAAGCCTTCAAGGCTCAGTTTGTTGATGAAATATCGCCATTAGCAGATGGTGATCTTTCTTGTGTCTTCTCTTCAGCGGAGCTCTTTGATTCTTTTATGAACCAAATCTGTTTTACTGTTTTCATAGTTTTCTCTTCCTTGCTGGACTTTTCTTCAGGTTTGACCGGTTCCTTTTCCTTACCAAATAAATGGTTCCTGCACTCTTTGGCTTTGTGTCCAACTTTGTTGCAGTGATAGGAAACTATCCCGGTTGTCTTCCCTTGGTTCATTCTTCTTGTGTTTATTGGCTTGTCCCAAGAGTTCATACAATTGACTATACTTCGGTTTTTGTTTCTCTTGGTGAATACCGGCTTTGGGGATCTGAATGCCATTGTCTTGGATCTGCATTCTTCTGCCTTCTGTCCAAATTTGTTGCATGCGTAGTAGTAGCCCCTGAAGCTTCCCTTGCTACTACTGGACATAGATATGGGATTGGACTAGCACTCATTGGTCATGTGGCTATTTTTACAGCAGTTCTTGTAGTGACTATTGTTGGTCCTTGCCGGTGCACTTCTGCAGTTATTAGTTTTATGACCCGGTTTCCCACAATGCTTGCAAGATGCGTTAAAGATATTCTTACCTTTTCGTGCCAGCCGTTTATTCTTATCCTTTTTGATCGCTTTTACCCTAGAGGACTCACCATTCTCTTTGGTAACTCCACCGGTGAATCCAAGACCAGTTTGATCTTTATGCCTTCTTTGAGCTTTAAGTTGTTCATCAAGCTTGGTCGAACTTTCATTGTATTTTCTTAGAATTTCATTTGTTTCTTCAAGTTCATTCATTTGTCCCCTTAGTTGATACAATTCTAGAGACAGTCTATTGCATGCTTCATTCTTGTCATGCTAGTCTTTCTGCATGTGAGCATTTTCTTGGGTGACACTTTGCATGTCTTCTTGAAGTTGTAGAATGATAAGTTCATTCGCCCCTACCGCTTCCACTGTCCGGTCCCTTGCTTTCTCAGAGGCTGTTAAAGACTTGACTGCTGAGTTCCTTTCATCTTCGGCTTTTCTCTTTTTCTCGATCAGTTCAGTCATCCTCAGGGTGTTGTCGTCTTGGTCTCTCTTAAGATTAGAGATCTGATTAGTCAGGATCCAATTCTTTTCAATGAGTTCAGATATTGCCTCCTCAGCTTCATCAGATCCACTCTGCCCAGAGAGCTCATCAATGGTTTCATTGCTCTCATTTAACTGTAGCGCTAGCTCCTTTCTCTTTGCAAGTGATCTCCTCAATCTATTCTCCAGAGATGCAATGATGTCATTGGCTTCCTCGAGCTGTTTCTGGTACTGGTAAACTTCCATGATATTTCTCTCAAGCTGTTAGGCTTAGTAGTAGAGAACTAGCAGCTCTGATACCAATTGTTAATACTTTACCGGTTACTGAGAGGGGGGGTGAATCAGTAAAAACTAATCCTGATGTAGTTTAAAACTTGTAAGCAGATTCTCTAATGTAAAACAGAATGCAAATAGTCATTCACAAGCATAAATAGAATCACACAGATCAACACAAGTATTTATACGTGGAAACCCTCGGTTAGAAGGAAAAAACCACGGTGAGACAGAGCTCACAACTTCACAACTGCAGAATGAAGGCGCCCTGTTAGGAGCTTACAAAAGCATGAATTACAGTGCTACCCGGTTAAGAGATTTTATAGAAGATTTGTTAAGATCTAAGCCCTGTTAGGAGCTGCCTAGTTATAGGACTTTGAACATCAACAAAGATGCAACCCTGTAAGGGGATTTTACAAAGAACCAATTAGGTTCACCCTGATAGAGGGATTTCAATATGCTTTCACTCCTTATAAAAGCAATGATCTATTTTGACACTAATTATCTGATTAGATCTTACCTGTTGATCTCATCTCCGCTTAGCTTGGCTGTTGATCTCTCTTTCTTTTTTCAGCTTTGTGCCTGAAGCACTCCTCAGAAGATATCACTCCTCTGCTCTTGTGCAATCATCAACTCTCAACAACAACACTCTTTGCGTCCTATGACCTGTATTTATATAACAGTACATCGTAAGGAAACCCTTAACTCATAGAACTGCTAGGCTGCAAACTCCGCAATAAATCATGCAATCAGCAAAAAGCTATGCGCTTTGATCTGGAGTTTACCTTACAGAACATCTGTAGGAATAAAGCTAACTCTTGTTAAGACAAGCTAACTCTACTTCAAAGTGATGGATGTCCCGTACAATCCGGCTTTCAACTCAAACTGATCCACTAAATCCGGATCGGATCTAACTTGCAGTTAGATCGGTATATCCTCATACTCGGTTTGTCCTTGTATGCTTCATAAGACCGGTACTGAGTACTTAGTTTGGTCTACCGGTGCATCTATCGAAATAGTCAACCGGTGCATACACTTTGTTGCTTGTCTACCGGTGTTTTGAAAGTGTTTGTGAGCGACCGATGACCCCTTACCAATGCATAGTGTTTGTGGATGAACACTAATGACAACTTAATATTGCTAACATGACATACTCAATGTCAAAATCGTATGCCTGAATTTTACTGACCCACTTTTGTTGTCTTTCGATCAACTCTTTCTGTTCCAAGAAGTAGCGCAGGCTATTGTGATCTATTTTAACTGTAAACTTGCCACCCACTAGATACTGCTTGAATTGAACCAGGGCATGCATAATGGCAAGCATCTCCTTGTCATAAGTAGAATACAATCTCTCATTGTCCTTAATCTTCTTGCTCTCGAATGCTATGGGATGCCTATCTTGCATCAAGACTGCACCAATCCCATTCCCTGAAGCATCGCACTCTAGAACAAATGTATGAGAGAAGTCCGGAAGTGCTAGAACCGGGAAAGTACTCATGATTGTCTTAAGTCTATCAAAGACTACCTCTGCCTCATCTGTCCACCTGAAAGCCCCTTTCCGAGTAAGATCGGTGAGGGGTGCCGCTGTCTGAGAGAATCCCTTTACGAACCTCTTGTAGTAAGAACATAATCCAAGGAAACCCCTCAAATTTGACACATTCCTCGATGGTGGCCAGTCAAGAATTGCCTGTATTTTCTACTGGTGAACCTTAACTCCATTTGCCCCTATCACATGTCCCAGGTAGAGAATCTCAGTAAATCCAAACTCACACTTGGATTCTTTCACTAACAGAGACTGACTCTCCATGATGCTAAGAATCTCATCCAAGTGTCGTAAGTGTTCTTCCGATGTCTTGCTGAAGACCAAAATGTCATTAAAGAATACCAAGACACTTTTGCGCAACTGCGTTTTGAATATGTGATTCATGTAAGATTGAAAAATAGAAGGTGCATTATTGAGTCCAAATGGCATCACTAGAAACTCATAGTGCTCGTAGTGACATTTGAACACCGTCTTATGAACATCCTCCTCACGGACATGTATCTGATGGTACCCTGATCGAAGATCTATCTTCAAAAAATATATTGCCCCATGTAGCTCATCTAACAGCTCGTCAACTCGGGGAATGGGATACCTGTTCTTAATAGTCCTCTTATTAAGTGCACGGTAATCAATACACATGCGAAGAGTACCATCCTTCTTCACCAAAACTACTGAAAAAGCAAAGGGGCTGGAACTGAGCCTGATGTGTCCCATATCTAGAAGCTCCTTGATCGTCTTCTCAATTTCTTCCTTATAGTGTCTGGGGTGACGATAAAGGGTAATGATCACGGGCTTGGTGCCCTCCTCCATCTCAATAATGTGCTCAAAACCTCTATCTGGAGGTATACCTGGTGGAATGTCCTCAAAAACCTGTTTGTGCTTATCAAGCACATTCTGGACATCAATGTGAACTTGCTGTCCTGAATTTGGTGTGGGTTTAGAGGATATGAAGCACTAGGCTCTACTCACTCCATATCGCTATGTCCCATGATGACCTCCGTCCTGTGAGCCGATACTAACCTGGGACTGCCATTTGGCATGGCCTAAGAACAATCTGCTGATCACCCTGCATAAACTCCAATTGTTTCAACTTGTGATCAATAGCGTATCTTTCTAGAGTCTGTAACCATTGCATACCCAAAATAGCATCAAGACTATCCAAGTCAATGACGTAAAAATCAGCCTCTAGAATATAATCCCCAAATTGAATCCGAAGTTCGGAAATCTTCCCTGTACAGCTCAACAAATCTCCCCCGGCCACCTTAACCTCAAACTCGGAAATGTTGTATTTCTGAAATCCCCTCCTGGTAACCATACCCGTGCTGATAAAGTTATTAGTAGCACCTGTGTCTAGGAGGCAAATGATTCGCTGTCCTCTAACCACTCCTTTTAGATGGAATGGATGACATGTGGGAATATCTGAAAGAGACGCTAAAGTAATACTAGGTTGCTCATGGGGGGCTTCCCTCTTCTTCCCTTCTGCTGATCGCTCTTCCTGAGCCTCCTCATCGCTGCCCTCATGCTGTTCGCATTCACCATCGGAAACCACCTCAATGTAATGTATCTTGCCTTTTCCAAGGCACTTGTAGTTTGGAGGCGAAGGCTCTCTACATGTGAAGCATAATTTCTTCCTTCTCAATTCATTTCTTATCTTGAAATCCAATCTAGGGGGTACGCTCTTATTCTGATTTTTGTTCTTTTGGAATGAAGAAGATCCCTTAAAAGTTTGCTTAGTTGGCTGCAATATGGAAGAGGGTGAATCCAAATCATGTGCTAATTCAATAGCGTCATCCAAGGTGCTCGGCTTGAGGACTCTAACCAATCCTCTGAATCTATCCTATAGGCCTTCAATAAACAACATCACTTTCCTATTCTCAGACATATCAGGAACCATGATGGAAATCCTCTGAAACTCATCAATATAGTGGTCCAAAGACCCACTCTGTCTCAGCTGGGCTAACTCCCTGTAGTAAACCTCAATGTCTTTCCTGTCAAAACGGGTAATCAATTTCACGCTGAAAGTCTCATAAGAAGTAATCAGCCCATGATCATTGGTGACAAGACCATGATGCCACCAGTCATATGCTTCTCCCTCTAAATGCATGGTCGTAAACCTAATAGCCTCTGTTTCTGGCATGGGTTTGAGGGTCAGGAAGGTGTCTAGCTTGTGAATCTAGGCTCTTGCGGATATCTTACCGCTGCATCAAATTTAGGAAGAGTAAACTTGTTCATTGCATGCATTAAATCCTTGTTCTGACCCCTGGGTCTCCTATCTTGTTGAGCCCTGCCAAATTATCTCTTCTCAGCCATATACTAGACAAAGCTTAAATTAGCTTTGACGTGATTAGGTAGCATATCCCACTCATCATGCATGGTCAACACATTATCTGGAAGAATGGCTGCTGTCTCAGGCTTTGCTACCTCTTCCTCTGCATTATTTTCCGCAAAGGTAGGCATAAGGGGCCTATCTGAAGTATGAGTGGGTGCTCTGGTTGCTCTGGGTGATCTTGCTATATTGCCTCCACCACTGTGATGGCTCAAGGGTCTCCTGGGAGCTACTGTCAACTGCTGAATAACACTTATAAGCTGTTGTAATACATCAACAATGTGATCTTGTCCGTCACGTATGGCCCTCAACGTTTCCCTGGCCTCTCTATTTGTATCCTCAGCCATATCTGTACCCCAAGTACCCTGTTCGAATACAATCTCCTCGTCTGCTTCGGTATGACTATCCTCTATATCAACCTGTACTGAAGATTCTTGCTGTCCCTGTTCAACTCTATTATGTTTAAAGTTGTAAGACCTGTGCCTGCTATGCATGCCCACTCAACATTGTCATGGTCGTACCAACCTGTAATAAACTAAAAATCTAGCCCACTAGGATGGCAAGATCGAGGGCTCTGATACCACTGTAGTATCCTAGCTGCCTGTACTGAAAGTTGTCTACAAGAATATTTTTATTTCTGGTGATAAAAAATAGTCTAGTTTGTTGTGAAGAGAATATGCGTTTGTTTCTTGCTCAAATTCTCGAAGGATGAAGGCACATACAAGACATAAGTTCATTAAATCTCTAATTCTGGGTGTATTTCATCGTTTAGTATTAACCAGATAAAAGGTGTTGCAGAGATAGTAACTCAATGGAACTGCATCTTATTGACATTAAATCACAACAATATAGACTCAGTCATAACTATAAATTTGAACTTTCAGATCAGTTGTATTACACAATAGACGTAGGCATCTAGAGTGAGTTCGAAACAATATATGCACCTGATGTTTGATGCCACACGATGATATATAACATTGACGTCTGGTATTGATGCTTGCTGCGGTGTGTACTTGACGTACATGGTTACTGCTTGACATTGGTGGTGATGAGTCTGGTCCAGACAGTCAATTCCAGTTGCCGGCTTCAACCCTGTATTATCCTTTCCGGTTGCGCTGAGCTTGCGTTGCCAAAAGTCTATCAAACGTCTACTCTTCAACAACGAATGTGTCCAATACTATGTTGTATGTACGCCCAGTAAGGAGTCCCGCGCAGCTACCTGGAAACTCCCAGAGTACCACCACACACTACGTCCAAACAAGAATAGTCACTGCAACCCGATATGAATGGGAGGGGGAGTGTCAACAGCACTCCTAGTGCTACTAGGAGGTATGCATGCCCTTAAAACAATGTCGTACCTTCGTAATATAAGAACCAGCTAATGGCGTATGAAACATGCAGTCTTCTTCACCCACGCAACTACACTAGTTTGAGGGGGATCTTGGCATCCAATATATAGACGTCTCATAGCCAAGAATCGGGTCTCAACACCCAGTATTAAGTAGACTACCAACCAAGTATCAATCATGTCACCCAATGCTAATCTTGACTGATAAAATCAAGGTCTAAAAGGATACCTCTTTCCTTGCTTGCCAAATCTGATCTGAGAACATTGATGCAAAAAACCTTCTCCTTGTACCTACGTATAAAACCAAATGTGAAATTTGAATGACTCCACCAATACCGAGATGCTGGGGCTACGTCAAACTACTCATATTTTCCTCAAGGGTTTCCGTCCTCAAGAAAATAACCAGTCACGTGAGTAACCTGATTTGTATATCTTTTTTTTTTTTTTTAATAAAATTCATGGTGCTAATCCCAAAGAGTACTTTATGCTTTTATATCCTCGATATGAGGGAAAGCACAGAAAACTAAGCAATGTGGGATAAAGTGCGCTCACATAAATTCACTTAAGTTACCTTTTAATATAAAGTGACTTAAGTCATAAAGTAACTTTTATAATCTCACTTAATAAAATAAAGTGACTTAACTATGGAAAAAGGGTCCCAAATAATTAATATTCACCCATTGAAGCCTGTGACTGGCTGACATCCTCTGAAAGAAGCCATTAGTCTATCCATATGGGGAGATAGACTAATCGAGTGCCATAATGGCCTAAGGCTATCACAGAGAAGGAGAAATTAAAACATTTCAGGGCAGCAGAAAACATGCGTGAAATGGTTACATTTGAGTGACTATTTTTATAACTCTACATACCATATGTTAATCAATATGTCTCCATTTATGACCCTTTATGTGGATGAACCACCAAGTTTCATGGACTTACTATTTGGAAATAGTAGAGTACCTAAAGCTAAGTATTTGTTTTAGCAACTCCAAGATATTATGAAATCTCTAAAAGAAAATCTCCAGCAAGCTCAAAATCAGCAAAAACAATATGCATACTAGTCAACAATTTGAATTTTAAGTAGAAATTTTCAACATGATTCTTTGTCTCCTAATTCCTGTTAATCGATGAACATGGTGGCTCTTTCCTAAGACTAACTTGGAATCTTGGGATTACATAGGATTCACTAGTTGTTGAAGGTGAGTTTGCTGATCTTCTACAGATCATCATCATAATGCATTTTTGGAGAAATATGGAAGTGACAGTAGTATGCAGTGTTCCTAACAGAAGATCATGGCAGCCTCCAAGGTTGGTATGGGATCTCGGTGCATATTGCTTGAGGACAAGCAATTTTTGGGTGGGATGAATCGTAATGTCCCCTTTTGGCTTAAGATATAATTAAATAATTAAGATGTTTAAAAATTTAATGAGCCATTGATGTATTATTTAATATTCCTTTAAAAACAAGTACATCATAAGGATAATGTTATATAATTATTAAAATGACTAAATAAAGTGAAAAAATCAAATAAAGTCACTTTAATTTCAAAACTGGAAATAAGAGAAAAGAAAGTGAAAAGGCAAAGAAATGGAAGGTTAAGGGACATTGAAAAATCTATATAAGAATAGTGAGAGGTTAATTAGAGATCATGTTGAGTGTGTTCATCTCATTGATTGTAACTCTATGGGTTTTGGATATTTGGACTTGGTCCATCTCAGTGTTTCTAAGGAAAAAATCCCTCTTGAAGAAGATTAGCTATTGTAGTGAAAGATCTGCTCTGACTGGTGTTTGAAGATAACAGATAGATATGTTGTTGGTGCATGGATTTCCCATCGTTTTGTACATCCCGTATTTGTGATTGGCAAGTTCTCTATTCATCCAATCTTTTTGTAAGTTTGTGGTTATGATTGGGAAGATAATTCTGTTGCTATTTTGCTAAAGGTTGTAATGATTTACCTATTTTGATGACAATATTCATAGTTGATTTCAGATCTCTATTTCAATCTAATATTATATGATTTTTAATATAATTTGTTGGATGAATAGAAATTAGTTTTCATGCAAATTGTTTGTTCAAATTCCTGTGGAACATTTGATAAAAACTGGAGCAAATATCTGTAGGGGATATTACAAAATGTTTTGTGCTATCATAGCACCACTAATGCTTCAAAACCATCCTACCCATCCTAATGCTCAAAAAGGATATGCTATAGGGGGCTGCAACAACCTTTACACTAGAAAAAGACCCTTTGCTCCACAGGCCACGATGAGGACACCACAATAGACTCCTTCATTAACCACAGAGAGCTGCAAGGAGACTAGGAGTCACCAAAATGCCCCATAGGGCTCACAAGATTTGTAAAATACACCTATATTCACAAGGCCTTATTAAATAGTATAAAATAATATATATTATATTATAAATATATAAATAATATTATAAATATATAAATAATATTATATTTATCTTATTAATTGACACTACATATTATTTAAATTTTATTAAATATTATATAAAATTTATACATTAAATAAGTATTAATTATAATATAATATTTAAATTATTAAATGATGGATTGGCTAGCCATTTAGGAAAAGGGTAAATTTAGAGCATGCTTATCAGATTAAAGGCATAAGTGGAATAGGAGAATACATTATACATCTACCATATAGACTTTATTTCCATGTCAATCTATCGATTAAGTCATCTATATTCTTAATGTTGTTGGCTCGAAGTATAAAAAATAAACTAAAAATGGTTACCATATCTTGCAATTCCTAATTTAATCAACACAAGGAACAAATAAGGTACACAAAATATTATTAAAAAAATAATGATTAATATTACATTTTACTCCTTGGAGAATTAAGAACCTAATTAGGAAGTACAATATTACTGTCACAACTATGAAGAAAGAATATTTATGTATAACTATGTAGCTTACTCATCTATGTGTTCAATATATCTTGTTTTATTTTATAGAACTCATTTATATCTCTCTAAGTTTTATATATTAATTAATAATAATATAACATTGATAATAAACCGAATAATAATATATATAGTAATTATAAATATTTTATACCTAGGTGTGCGTGTGTAGAGAGAGAGAGAGAGAGAGAGACCACATTATGATATTATAATAAACTTCACCGTAGTATAGGAAATAATAATTGTACACTATATGGATACCTCTCCATATATGAATCACCTCTACATATCACTTCCTATATCTTTATCTTTCTCTCTCTATCTCCCCCTTTCTTGTTGTCTCCCTCTCTGTCTTTTTCTCTGTAATGTCCCCATCTTTTCGATTATAATGTAATGGCAGACCTTGAGCACCAATCATAGTAGAATTGAGGAAATAAAAGGAAAATCATTGTGTCTTATAAATAAGATGATTTTCTATTGGCAACATGAGGAGAAATAAGGATTATTCCAAGATGATAATCACCTTTCCGAAAGGGATAAGGATCAACATGTCACCACATTGAGCAAGAAAGTCAATCAGTTTCACGTAGACCATCTATGGTACAATTGCTAAGAGGTTATGAATTATCAGCTAACCCAATAGTGAGCATCAATCCATAGATATATGAAAGCACTGGAGCAGAGGGTATCAAAGAAGATAATCTTGATTCTTCACATTACCTCAGTGTGGATCAGAAGTTTAGTGTACCAGGACATCATTGCATATCGATATTAATGGTAACATACTCATAAGCATCCTTGATAATCATTGTTAAAAGAACAGATTGATTAAGGCCAGTATGGAATGTGATCAGCAACCGATTGATTAAGGAAGAGTTGGTATTAGATACGAAGGGGTCAACTGATTAGATGGTTAAGGAGCTTGAATCATGGAGATCATCAATCTCTATCAAGGAACAAAAGATGTATGTAGTTGTCAAAATAATGAATACGTATAGATCAGTCACAGAAACTAATATTTTCTATCAGCAATAATCAAACATGTCTAATTAATATCGATGTGTTATGTGTTGTGGAGGTTCTTACAGTCAAAACATGGGGGACCACATGTGCCTAAATACGACAAAACATACTTGGTGTGAGTTGTACTATCAAGTCGCTGAGAAGAGAAAGTGTAAGAGTATGATTTACCATCAGCAAGACGTCTGGTACAATCAGCAAGCATTCGACAAGTATTGAGTAATCATGTTAAGGAAGACCATGTATCGTTGCATCTAAAGATGGTATTTAGCAACTAACAAGAGGGGAGGTTATAGACTAGCATCAAATGACGGCATGGAAGAATAGATGAGGGTTGGAAAGATATCTAATACGATAATTAAGCATTGTATATTAGTATATATTATAATATTTGACTAAAGTCTTACATAAGAACAGTGTATGGTCAATTAACGACAGTCAACACGAAGGATCGACCCCATGAAGAGTTCTTCTAGAGATAGAAAATCGATATGATGAGTGGGAGATCAACTAAAACATAACGTCTTTGGTTCACTAATCAAATTAGTCATCGATGATAATTATCCAATGAAGATAAGTGACTATCAATTATGATATGAAAAGGCACGGATTATGTATGGAGGCAGCTGTTAGTATAATCTAATCAATAACAGTCCGAAGGATGCTGAGATTATTAACAAACTGATGTGTACTAAGACATCAATTAGAAGTATTATTAAAAGCTGTTCGATTAGAGTGCAAGTCTCATCACTAACCCAATAGACGCGATTTGTTAAGGAAGGACATGTCTCTTACTCTCAAGGGTTGTAACCATTTGTTTGATTGGCAAAGTATACAAGGAATCCAAGACATTCAATAAGGAATCTGTTGGCATTATGCATAGTTGTCATCATTGGCAAACATCAAACACACCGGTCATAATGTTAGAGCAGCAGTGGTGAACTGGTAGGTGTCACAGTCGACAAACATCAAACTTGCTAAGTAACCAGTGTAAATGCACCGGTTACATAAAGGGAATCCGGTCACGACAATACTGGTCTTGTCCAACCGGTCTAGTAGAAAACTATAGAAGGCAGATGACTCAACCGACAACACACCGGTTTCCGTCCAACAGTATCAGACCTACTGGTCTGTGCTTTTATGATTTCCAACTGTCTCGTAAATCTGATCCCGTTTTAACGGGATACATTTTGGCATGAACTGGAGTTTTGTATGCAAGTGTTTTGGCATGAAATGGAGTTATGTATGCAAGCGTTTTGGAATGAATTGGGGTTTTGCATGCGAGCTTTTTGGAATGCCTTCCAGACCAACGGTGTTTTGGAGGACTTGTAGCTTGGCGCCCCAATTCTAATTTGTATTGTGAAGATCATTATATATATAGGTCATCGTGCATAAATTGTTGTTGGAGCAATCAAGTGTGCAGAGACAAAGCAGGATAGTAGAGCAGAAGAGCAGAGTCTTCTAAGAAGGGATACAGTCATCAAGAGTGAACAACAGTAAATGAACAGCCAAGCTGAGCGAGGAATAGAACAGGTATGATCTGAATGACAAATTAGGTGTCTACAAAAGATCATCTTTCTTATTGTTTGAAATTCGTGGAAATCCCTTTATCAGGGTGAACCCTAACAGGTTCCTTTGTATAAATCCCTTAACCGAGTGACATCTTGATTGATGTTCTTAAGTCCTCTGGCGAGGCGACTCCTAACAGGCTTAAGATCTTAACCGATCTATGTTAAATCCCTTCATAGGGTAGCAATCTAACAAGTGTTGTAAGCCTTTAACATGACAACTTTATTATTGCAGCAGTGAAGATTGTGGGTTTTGTCCCACCGTGGTTTTCTCCCTCTAACCAAGGGTTTCCACGTATAAATTTTGTGTAAGCTGTTGCATGTGATTTTTGTTTAAGTTAAACATACATTACATTTTCATTATCACACAGTAGCTGTATTTTGTTTCATAGGATAAAATTTGAAATAAGTTGATTTGACTGATTCACCCCCCCTCTCAGTCACCGGTTAGGATTAACAATTGATATCAGAGCACGGTTCTCAGGAAAAGAAGCTTAACCGCTTGAGTAACGATCATGGAGGGTTACTGATATCAACAGCAGTTAGAGGAAGCAAATGAAATGATTGCTTCACTTGAAGACAGCCTGAGAAGATCTCTTGCAAAGAGAAAAGAACTGGCTTTGCAACTGAGTGAAAGCCAAGACACGATAGATGAACTGTCTGAACAGAGTAGTTTAGATGAAGCTGAGGAAGCAGTTTTTGAACTCATGGAGAAAAACCAGAAATTGACCGATCAAGTCTCTAATCTGAAAAAAGAGAACAGGAAGGTCATGCATTGAGAATGACAAAACTTGTTGAAGCAAGCAGAAAAGATGAGGATGAGAAAAAGAGTGCTAAAGAAGCACTACAAAATGCTTAGAGAGCAAGGAACTTAGTTGAAGATGCTCTAAGAGAAAGCAATACACTCATACTGCAACTACAAGTAGACATGCATGGTATAATTCAAGAGAATGTCATCATGCATGAACACTTGCATGATAAGGAAGAAGCTAGTAGAAAAATGGTTGCTGAAGTTGAAAAACTAAAGATGCAGTTGAAAACTACTGAAGAGAGAAATGAAAAGCTCAAAAAATACAATGAGAGTTATGAGAAGCTGGATGAGCAACTGAAAGCTCAAAGAAGGCACAAAGAAACCACAGGACTTGGTTACAACGACCAAGGCACCAAAGAAACCGGTGAGTCCTCAAACCTCAAAGGAATCAAGGAGGACAAGAAGAAACCATCCGGAGATAAAGGTAAGAGACTCTCCAAACCATCTTGCAAACATTGTGTCAAACCGGGTCATAAGTCTAATGCTTGCAGGAATGCACCGGTGAAACCTTTCACCACCAACAGTTACTGTAATAACTGTTATAAGTATGGACATAGGGCCTTTGAATGCAGGTCACGATCCAACAGTGTGTCCAGTAGAAGTAGAGGAAGCTTCAAGGCTATTGCTATGCATGCAATAAATTTGGACATAAGGTTGAAGTGTGTAGGTCTACAACCATGGTATTCAAATCTTCATCGAGACCGGTAATCCATAACAGGAATGCAAACTGGGGCATGCCTTTGTGTGCCACGTGTGGACAATCAGGGCATAGAGCTACTAAGTGCCGTTCACCCATGGAGAAAGGAAAAAGAGTAAATCCATGGAGAGGAACTGGGATGACTTGTTACAACTGTAACAAGATTGGGCATCTGGCTAGAGAATGCAGGAATTGACCAATGAACAGAGGTAAAGGACAAGTAAAACCGGTCAGGAGGAACGAGACTTCCAAACAAAAGGGAAACATAGCTGAAGAGACCAAGAAAGAAATGAAGAAAATACGGTCGAAAAAGGGAGAAAAGAGCTCTGAAGGAGAAAGATCAGAGACTAAGTCATCATCTACTGATGGTGATATCCCTTCATCAAATTAAGCCATCAGGGTTTAAGGGGGAACAGGTAGAAATGCTACTGTCCTCGGATTGACTAGTGAGATTTATTCTCACTAAGTGGAAATTATTACTGAGAAGCACTCACCGATCTAAGACCAAAGAACCGGTCAAAAGAGTATGCAGTATGCTCTGGTTAATTACCTTCTCAATGACAGGCTAATGTAACACGGTTGAAGTATCAATCGAGGTTGTTGCAGTAAAATAGTTAAAGCAGGATTAATAATGAATCAGTCGACAAAGGTCAAGTTCGGTGAAAACCGAAAAGGCTCATTAATGCGATAACCGTTAACAAAATGTTATTATTTGCTAATTACCGTTGGAGCCCGAGGATATAAAAAGGAAAGTGCATTACTCATTTCATTTTACTTTACTTTTTGTGTAAAACTTTTTAAGGCTTGAGTAATCTATCTATCTATGTTTGCGATCTCTGTTTTCAAATTCTGTGAATTCAACAGAGTTCTGTTTTTATTCTCTTACCAACAAAATGGCATCATCGACATCAGTTTCAACCCTCATTGACATTAATCAGCAAGATCGACATGAATATGATGTGATGTAAGTGCATAACAGGTCAAATGATTTGGCTGGAGCCCTTTCATCTATTCCAGATGGTGTGCTTTTGATTGAAGACGTAACTGCCTTCATTCACTGCAAGCAAGAGGAGTTGGGCGAAACATTCATTCAAAGCGAATTTCTAGGGCTCTACAAGGATGGGAAGCTGAAGGGAAATTATGCTCGACTGGAAATGGTTAGATTGACTAATGGGGTTAAATACCCTACCATGTTTCAACCCGACTGAATTCGAATGGTACTCAGTCGAGTACACGATCCAGGTATGTGGTTCGCAAAGGGTGTTGTCACACCAATCACAAAGGAAGACCTAAGCAGAGTGACAGGGTTCAGTGCCATAGGGGAAGCCCTAACTCTGAGAACCATATCCAACCATGAAGTCACGCGACTCACAAAGTCGAGGTATGACAGTTGCATGATGATTGTCACAAATATTGAAGATGAAGGTGTTCGGTTCGCTGCTGCAGTGATCGGTTATAAAATCTATCAATCGAGTTGTCTCAAGAACATGCCTGGAGGAGCCATTCATGCAGCTCACAGAATCATGCACCGCAATGCCACATATGATCCATGTGCTATACTGAGAAGCCAAATTTTTGAGAACATGAAGAAGCTCAGAATGGTAAAGAAGAAATTCTCGAAGTATGGAATGCTAATGGTATGTCTCTTCTATTTTCAAAAGTTCTTTCCAGGTGTGGGAAATGTTACATGGGTAACAAATAAACCAGTCATGGTCCAAATAGGAGAAATGATCAATAACCTAGGAAACCGATTCAACAAGGTTATGACAGACTACTTCAAAGATTTTCAATCTAGAATGCATGAAAGTGAAAGGACCCCCATCTTCAATTGTTATGGATTATAAGGATGATGTTTGTTTCCTTGTATGCACTGATCACTACATAATCCAGGCTATTGAGCCCATAACAGAATTTGCACTAGAACTAGGATATGAAATATCAAGAAAGACTGCCAAAGCATATGCTGAGGCACTTCAAAAATGTAACCTAGACCTATTAGCCAACTGGTTTGGCACTTGTGATGAGATGACTGCAATTTAAGAAGAATGAACTTTCGAAGACAACGAAAAAGGTTACTGCAAAAGTCACCAAATGGTCACCTACACCAAGGAAAAGAAAGGTAGCTGAACCGGAACCTAAAATACCAAGGAAGAAGGCGCAATCGGTCACAACTAGGCAATCTGAATCAAAAGAAGAAGACTCAGATGGAACCGAGACCGAACAAACCACTACTTATGCCAAAAGAAAGAAGATTGACAAATCGGTAAAGGAGGCGGAACCATCATCAAAAAGGCAAACCATTGATGAAATGGTTGAAGGTATTAAGACTACAGGTGGGTGGTATCGGTTAAGAGGAGATATAATTTGTCTAATGAAGACAAAAGGAAAATTGAAGATGCTGTAATATACAACTTGTACAAATTCAAGAGAACTCCTACCGAAATTCATGGCATGATTCCTGCAGAACTACATGAGCTTATTGAAGGAAGGTGGAAATCTTCAATGGCAAAAGAAAAAGAGCTTAGAATCAAGGCGCTACTGGAAGTGCAAAGACACTTAAGCTTGAAGAAGGAACCAATCAGGCAGATGCTCACAAACACAACTTTCAAATTAGAAATAGGATTGGTCAAGTATTGATTGGAGAAATTAAAATTGTTCATGATGAAGGAGTTGTCATCTGGACAACCATACTTGAGGAGCAACAAAAGGCTGAAGCTGAATGTCAGAAGTCCTTAGTCAAATCAGAAGAGGACACCAGGAAAGGCAAAGGCATTTTGGGAATAGATACATCGGGCGAAAAAAAGCAAGTAGACAAATCGGCTATTGTGAACATCACTGAAGGCACCAATGGTGATCTCACTCCTTCAACTATCTTAGCATCTCCAGTAAAAGGTAAGGTAAAACACTTATTGTTGATGATATAGTTGATGAGATCATAGATTTTGGTAAGGTTAGCAATGTTGCAAAATGGTACAGTGCCTTAGCGATGATGATAAGGCTAAATTAGAACTCGCCCTATTAGAAAATTTTCTTGGGTTCAACTGGGGACCCAAGGATTACAGGTCCATTTTCCTAGCAGAACTCAATAAAAGGCTCCTAGCAAAATGGAGAGGAGTAGCCAAAGACGAGAGAATAATAAGGGAAGTTCTAGATCAAATAGAACTAGGTCTAGAAGAGGAAGAAATCAAAATTCTAATTGAAGTAGAGATACTGAACTTGGACTCTCGAGACAGAGTGGCCAAAATCATAAATGGTGAAGAAAAATAAGTTTTTTTAAGAAACTGTGAAATTATGGAAGAATCATGATTTTACTTCTCCAACAAAGAAGCAAGAAAAATTGACACCTCATTCAATAGGTCCACAAGGTAATTCTCAAGTTCCACAAAAGGAGGCAATGGTCCTACTAGACATCAATGAACACCGAGGAATCTAAGAGAAAAGAAGATGAGACAAGAGACACAACCGGTGAGAAAACTGCACCATTAAGACCGGAAGACCAAGCAACAGGGGCATCATCAACAAAGAAGGTTGAGGGAAAAAATATAGATAACGCCCAGAAGGATAGACTCAACCTACAGGTTGGCGAAGAGATCAATCGAGAAGATCAGAAACTACAAGAAGTAAAAGAGGACACACTGGGAAGAGAAGAAGAAAAGGTAGAAGAAGTGAAGCAACAAGAAGAAAAGGTAGAAGAAGAGAAGCAACAAAGAGAAAAGGTAGAAGAAGAGAAGCAACAAGAAGAAAAGGTAGAAGAAGAAAAGCAACTAGAAGAAGAGAACAAATCAGCAGAAAATGACACTCAACTAGAACAACCAGAAGATATACCAAGCTCTTCTTCACTAAAAAGGAAGCTATCCTTCACAACAAAAACTGATTCCAAGAAGGCAAAATTGGAAACTCCATAAACAGGCGAATCATTGATTGACATCAACAAAATGTCAACTAAGCAACTTAAGTTGCTCACAAAGAGAAAACAAGATTTGGTTCTCAATAATGTAAAGACAATTTTGTACAATCTTGCTCCAGATTCAGATATTGATGAAGAAGAACCGATAATAGATTAGTTAGAAATTTTGGCATAGACATTCGGAGAGGACATAACTAATCTTGAAGCCGTAGCTATAGATCATTATGAAACAAAAAGAATTAATATCCTGCATGAACAGATTGCTGCCATTAAAGCTACCGTGTCTTCTAGCACCGGGGAATTGAAGAAACTGGTTCAGGAAGCGAGAAATATCAATTTGGAAGTTTTTGTCAAGGATGTCACAAAAAGAACCGATCGAACCACAAAAGAGCTGAAAGAGACAACAACTCGCTTCAATCCTCTGACCTCTTCAGCAATAGAGTACGGTCATGAGCTCACCAATTTAGCAATCACAGCGAGAAAAGCATTCGAGGAGCATACCAAGAGAATTCAAGATCTCATTGGCTTTCAGTTGTTCATAGCTCCCACTTTTGATATGATGCAGAAGGCAGCAAAAGACACTGATACACTTCTATGTGAACCAGATTGCAAAATAATTGAGGACATGGAGAACCTCATTATTTCTCTACAAGCAATGAAGTACACCATTGACCAAGTCATATTTGCATGGAAACCCTTTCTTGTTTCAGCTAGGAAAATCTACAAGGACATTTTTAACCGGCTTCAATTCTAAGCCTTCACACCCTTTGTCCCTTGGAGGCAAAAAGGGGAAGATCATTGTCCTTTGGTCAGTAGAGACAGACATAGGGGTAGCCAATGCACGGGGGAAATATTGGCAGTATATTTTGGACAAACACAAAGGTAGCCAAGGCATAGGGGAAGTATTGGCAGTATATACCAATTGACAGGGTGATACCTGCTAGGGGAAGTATTATGATAAAAGCTTTATGTGTATATACTCCTTTGCAAGTTGTGATATGTTTTGCCACTAATGCCAAAGGGGAAGATTGTTGGCATTATGCATATTTGTCATCATTGGAAAACATCAAATACACCGATCATAATGTTAGAGCAGCAGTGGTGAACCGGTAGTTGTCACAGTCGACAAACATCAAACTTGCTAAGTAACCAGTGCAAATGCATTGGTTACATAAAGGGAACCCGGTCAGGACAATACCGGTCTTGTCCAACCGGTCTAGTAGAAAACTACAAAAGGCAGATGATTCAATCGACAACACACCGGTTTCCGCACAATAGTATCAGACCTACCGATCTGTGCTTTTATGATTTCCAACTGTCTCGAAAATCTGATCTAGTTTTAATGGGATACGTTTTGGTATGAATTGGAGTTTTGTATGCGATCATTTTCGCATGAATTGGAGTTTTGTATGCGAGCGTTCTGGCATGAACTGGAGTTTTGTATGCGAGTATTTTGGCATGAACTGGAGTTTTGCATGCGAGCTTTTTGGAATGCCTTCCAGAACAACGACGTTTTGGAGGACTTGTAGCTTGGCGCCACAATTCTAATTTGTATGGTGAAGATCATTATATATACGAGTCATCGTGCATAAGCTGTGTTGTTGGAGCAATCAAGTGCACAGAGACAAAGAAGAATAGTAGAGTAGAAGAGCAGAGTCTTCTGAGAAGGGATACAGTCATCAAGAGTGAACGACAATGATTGAACAACCAAGCTGAGCGAGGAAAAGAATAGGTATGATCTGAATGACAGATTAGGTGTCTACAAAAGATCATCTTTCTTATTGTTGGAAGTTCGTGGAAATCCCTTTATCAGGGTGAACCCTAACAGGTTCCTTTGTATAAATCCCTTAACCGGGTGACATCTTGATTAATGTTCTTAAGTCCTCTGGTGAGGTGACTCCTAACAGGGTTAAGATCTTAACCGATCTATGTTAATCCCTTCACAGGGTAGCACTCTAACAAGTGTTGTTGTAAGATTTTAACATGGCAACTTTATTACTGTAGTAGTGAAGATTGTGGGTTCTGTCCCACCGTGGTTTTCTCCCTCTAACCGAGGGTTTCCACGTATAAATCTTGTGTAAGCTGTTGCATGTGATTTCCGTTTTAGTAAGTTAAACATACATTACATTTTCATTATCACACAGTAGCTGTATTCTGTTTCATAGGATAAAATTTGAAATAAGTTGATTTGACTGATTCACCCTCCCTCTGTCACTGGTTAGGATTAATAGAATCATCATTGGAACTTTTATTACTTCTTATCCAAATTTGGATATACTCAAGTGGAGCTTCTGCCTTTGGCATTTTGATTGCAAGATTAACATTGCAGATCAGAAGTGGCACTGCGATTGCACGCTTATAGAAAGTATAATCAGAAACAGCATCAATATTTGAAGTTACAAGTAAATAAATCAGAACCTGAAACAGTAACATGTCACTCATAGCGATATTACACATTTGCATAATTACATTGTCATATCAGATACAGAAAACACATTGCTGCAAGCAATACTTATCGATTGCATATTTATATTGTTTATATCAGAAATAGCATCATTGTACCTTCACTATAAGTGATAGGGAATATTATATTCATAGCATATTTCACATAGATATACTTGATATAGGTACTAGTAATATCATATTGCATATATACATTGTTATTGAATCTGAAATAGTAGTTGATATTTTGAATAATCTCCATTACTTAGTCTAAGTGCAAGTGTCCGATAGAGCAAGCGTGAGAAATTGGACTAATTGTCCCAAATTCCCAAGTTACCCAAAAAGGGGACATTATACTCTCTCTCTCAAATCAAGATATTTATTTTGGAAATAATAATATTCTTCTCCTTAATTAATATTTATTTAAGTAAAATGCATCAACATTTGTGTCACTTCCTAAAAAAGAACTTGTAAAAATAAATTTTATGTTTTATGTTTTTCTTTACTCAATGACTAACACATGGATTTCATGAGTAAATGCTTGGGGGTGACATTACAAATTACCCATTAATTTAACTTAATGAAAAACCTATCAACTGGAATCTCTATATATTTATCTCTTCCTTCTCTACCCCTCCCTCTCTCTCTCCCTCTCCACTCTATATCCTTCTCCTTGTCCTCCATCTCCATTAATAACGCCATATCTATATCTATCTTTCTCTCTATCTCTATCCTCTATATGTCCTTACCCCACCCCCCCCCCCCCCCCCCCTCTCTCTCTCTCTCCCCTATTGTAAACACTAAACACAACAAGGGCACATTGGTAATAGAGCCCCATTATATTCCCTGATTTAGGGGTTTTTTTTCAATCATGTTTTGATCTTTATAGGTGGATACATAGTTGATTTAAGTCTGTCTTTTCTCCATTGAGAGCTCTATTGCATAAACAACATCATTTGCTAAATTATCTACCAATTGAGCTCATGTATGACACAGATGTGTACAACATATATACCAAAATTTTCTCTACTTCACCTTCCACACCTGTTCAACATACCCATTGCACACCAAGCGATTGCTAGTTATTTAGTATTTTAACTATTTTTGGCACATCCATCAAAAGTCACATAAAACATGCTTGAAAACAAATCTGATTCGCCAACATATTCCGAAACTCATTAAAAATCCAACTCAATGAAAATTGTACTTTACAAAATTAGAATACTTATCCATGAAGTGTGGAGAACACCCAGAATGTCCAAATTGCTTTCGGTAAGTGCCAATAGATTCAACTTGATCTCTTGAACGCAATGCCACTATCTAAAAGTCGTTCCAAAAAGGTTGGCGCTCTCCAAGAAAGTTGGAGCCTCCAAAGATGTTTGAAAAGCTATGGAAAGGGGACATTACAATAAGGTTCACTTATGTATATTACCACCTTATTTTTCTCTCCACAATGTGTAGGTATGTGAGGTAAGTTATGGAACTCGTTCACATAATCTTGAATTAATTGATCCTTGCCTTAGAGAAATTAGTAGAATTCCATATACTCATCCTCCATGTTCACTGTTAGGTGCCCTAAGATTCAAATTTCACACTACTGTGAGACTAATATGGACATCCTTCAGGATCTATTTATCCATTGCAATGATTTCAATCTTTCCTTGAAACAAAGGGATGTCTTTTTTAACTTGGACCCTAAGTAGGCTTTGATGCTGAAAAATTGTCTTGGCATTCAAGTTGGAAGGCTGTAACAAAGTTGGAGAACCCATATACATCATGATTTCACAGAATTAATTGAAGATTGTTGTGCGCTGCTCCTTGAGAACATCTTTGGCGAGTTGTTGGATGTCTAGGGAGGCACGAAAATATTTGTTTTGGAAATCTAAGAATCTTCAATTTTATTCTTGCTTTGGCATTTGTCCTTGGAGTAAGATTTCTACGTAGGAGTGCAGACAGTTTTATCAACAAGATTTATAGTGATCAAATAAAATTGCTTCCTAGTACTAGGAGATTAGGTGTCACTTTCATGATTTCCAAAGGTTTAGGAAATCAAGGTGGCAGTCAAGCACTATCAGTAAGTATAAATGAAAATTGAACTGGTGAATAAGTTGGGCCAAACGATAAGGAATTAGGAGCAAGGGAGCATAGTGGAGGAAAGGGAGTAAAACTTGTTGGAGAAAGGGGAAGAACTATACAATAAGAATTGATCACCTTGTTTCAATGGATTTTGCAATTTCTTGCAATTTAAGCTTTTTTTCTCATGTTAGGGTCATCATTGTCTACTAGTTGTGTATGCCTATGCTGAACAACCTATAATAATAATATCAATCATGTTTTCAATCTTAGGCATAATCTCATCTCGAACTTTGTACAGTCGAGATCTTTTATTTTGCAGTTGGAGAAGCTTTCAAATAAGTATATATAAATTATTGTACTCTAATTGAAACACTTTTCTTTTGACTAAAAAATTTCCAAATAAATTACTTGACATGAAAATTAGAAGTATTGTGATATTTGTAACTAGTAATACTAGTATATGTTTTCCTTTTAATCCAAATTGTCATGGTTCTAGCCTGGATTATATATCCATGATGTGATAATGGCAGTTGCATTTATTTCTAATACTCGAATGATTTGTTATTGTAATTGCATTATACTAAAATTACTTTGATTATTGAAGATGTAACTATTTGATCCAAGAATGCATCTATCTGGATATTTCTTTGATCCGCTAGGATTTCTTATGTCGTAATGACAGCCACGTTTTTTTAGCCCCACAGTGATTTGTCCATTTAATTTCATTGCATCAGACATTATGTTGATTATTTAAGATGGGAGTATCTGATTCAACATTGATCCTATTTCGATATTTCCTTGACCTGGTTAGTAGCTTGAGTGCCTTACTGTCAACTGCATGACAATATAAAATTTGACTTTCGGGGGATATAATGACCTTATATTCTTAGTGGATATTTATTAAAGCGAGCTTGATGATCATTACCAACTTGATTGTTTCCTCAGTCATTCATATTTTTTTGATTAATCTTATCATCCTTATTTTTTCTGTAATACATCTAAGATACTCAACTGTGGATTACTTTGGGACGCTCACAACATGATCATGTAGAAATTAAAGGTAGTGGAAACAATTTATAAAAACATGTAGCTGCATATAATTCTTCTTATTTGTTTTGAGTCTTTTGACATTTCTCTTTTTGTTTCTAACCTTGGAAAGTGTTTTTCCTTTGTTCATGTTATGTCTGATTCATATGTTTTCAGTAATGTGTGGAAAGTGTGTTTTCTTGGGTCACATTATGTCTGGTTCATATTTTCTCAATACTATGTGTCTTTTTATGATCTGTAGGAGATCATGAGAGGAAAGCCTGCAAAAGCCAATGTTTTGTATGCTCCAGTGGAAGAAGTTGGGGGTGGAGTTTGTCTGCAACGAGCTTGTCGTATCCTTTGGATATATAATCAATATACTATCAGATTATCCTCATGACTGTGTTATGTTTATTTCTGGTTATTTCTAAATTCCTCAACTATTACAGGAGTCATAATTGATGCTTTTGTAGAAGCAGGACTTGTGATGGAAAAGGATGCTACTAGTGCTTTGAAGGTACAAGTTCTCAAAAAAATTGGTAGTTTTGTGTCCTTTTTTTTCTAATCCATGTCCACTCTTGTCAAATAAGGTAATTGCATTACTGAAAAGCTTAGTCGAGAGGGGTATGCTTGAAGATGAGATATTGTGTTGATACAAAGAGATATTGGTTGCTTTTTTTTCAGTGCCAATATAATTTATTGCATGGGTATTTCAATGGAGAATAACACTAAGGGTTGTTTTCTAAGTTCATTCTCACACCAATTTAATCTACTGTGGTTAGAATGGAGGGAAAGGAAACAGAATACTCATTACATTTATTCACATCATAACAGAAAGATAAATAGGTACATCAAGATGTGTGGAAGGCTGGACAAAGGACTTCTACCTGATTTTAGAGTAGATACACAAGATTAGAGCATAATATCTCAGGAATACACGTAAACTCAATCCAAATGCACCTAACTTCTCATGAAGTCATTGACAATATAGTTGGGTTCTGATGAGTTATGAGACAAGTTTGATCAGTTACAATGTCAAACTAGTTTATATTTGCATTCTAAATGCAGGACAACCACACTTCACAGTCTCTGTTAAACCCCTACTGAAATGACCTCACTCACTCTTGTGACTAGTACTATTTAACCCCATGTTGGCTCGTTGGGATGCCATTTGTGTCTTTTTTGTCATCATATGTGTTCAAACCCGAGTGAACGATGTTGAATCCTCCATTATCATTAAGATTCAGGTAGAAATTGAGAATGAAATAAAATAGAGGATTTTTGGGCCCAAAAAGACAAATTGCATGAAAAATTGCCAAAATTACCTTCAGGTGTGTCAAAATGATCTAAAATCAAGTTTTTTTTCGATTTGGATGAAAATTTATGAGTAAAATAGGGTTTTCTTTCCAATTACATTGGTGCAATCAATTTTGAGATGGTTTTTAATGCCAGCCCAAAGTACCAAAAATGCTCTATCAGTGCATCAAGTGAAACAGAAGAGTAAAGTCTAGAAGGAAAAGAAAAAGCAGAAAAATGTCATTTTGATGGAAGAAACACACCAAACAACACTTTTGGCAAATAGCATGCAATGCCAAAATCTCACCTAGACGTAGAAAAATGACATAAATGACCTTTTAGTGTGTGTCAAAGTTGCTAAAATAGTTCTCCGAGAACAACAAAATGACATTATTGACCTTTTAATGTGAGTGTCAAAAGTGTTAAAATAGTCCTCCAAGTGCAACAAAATGATTTATGTTTTCAAATGAATATTGGTCGAAATTGCACGCTTGGCACACCTAACATACCAATTTGGCTTGAAAGTCAAAATTTTAAGGATATAGAATAATTCCTGACAGAAGTTTTTATTGATTTTTTTAAAAGAAAAAAAGATAAAACTCTATAAAAAGAAGGAAAAACTAAAAAAATTTAAAGTTAAAGAAAATTGAAAAGCAAAGTGTAGAGCCTATGGCTGCACCTTAAGGCATTGACATGGCCACGCTAAGCATTTTGGGCATGCCCGCAGGCATGTTTGGCATAAAATCCAAATGGCACATTCGTGAACCACATGTGCCAAGGTCTTAGGGCCTTAAAAATGTTGAAAATAAATAAATAATAAAAACGAACATTAATAACATTAAAACATTAAACATAAATGCATTTATGAAACATCAAGTATGTTGTGCCTGGTGGATGAAAAACAAACTTCCAGTAAACATTTGCCAGAAATTTGTGTTTTCTATGATTCGAAAAAAGAGGTTAACAGAGGAAAAATATATAGATAATTTTAATTTATGATAACCTAAAGCCAACTATAATACCATAAAGAAAAGGCAAATTAGATGCATGTGGTCACTTTTACTTTTTCGGCAATTCTTTCGGATGAGGAACCTTCCTCATAGGATTGTTTTTATTAGATGGTATTGCATAATCTTCCTTGTTTAAGATTTTTACTGTTCTTAGTTGCTTTTAGTAGTTCCTAGTTTTATTTTTTGTGAATATCTTTCTTAGTCTGCAAATGTATAGTTATCTCACATTGATATGATACGCATGATACGAGATTCAGTCACCTAGAAGACTCTTTGGACTGGATAGGGTGGAATGCGTATAAAAATGCATTTTGCATATTTTCTAAAAACTTTCCTTTTCCACTTATCTTCATGACATATTCTGTGAAAAATAGTGGTAAACTAAAGATTGTCTTTGGCTGATGAATTTCTTGTTCACCATATTTTAACTTCTTGAAATGTATGCCATACAAGAAAGCAAATTCTCTCAGAAAAAAGGAAAGGAAATTATGCTTCCTAAAAACTTTCTGACAAATTTATTCATGTTTTCCTTACTACTGCAGTTACATGCAACACTGATGAATACCAGTCATAGAAAAATGTAAGCCTTCTGCATGCTAATTTTTACTCGTATCCTATTTCAGAACACAATAGCTTCTATTATTATGTCAGTATTAAAGAATCATGTCATGTTATATGTTTCCTTTGCATCTGCTGCAAGGCCATTCTACAGTAGGACCTATTTGCATTTCAATTTGTACCATAGCTAATACAGAGGCAATTTCTTCAGGAAAAAGTACAGAAGATACAGAAGGAATCTTCCTTTTGATGCTCGGCCTGTTATGGAACTTTATGGTTCTGAAAATTGGGGTCAATATGTCATTCATGAAGCTCATCTATCTCAGCGCTTTAAATATGATGGCAATGGGTATTATCACTGTTGCTCATCAATTCCTTTTCCAGAAGTCAATATAAGTGGTGATGACACATGTGAGACTACCAAGGAAATTGCGGAGACAATTGCTCAGGAAATGAGTGAAGCATGTGGAAAGGAAGATAACGCAGACACTACAGAGGAGATCAATCAAGAGTCTGCTGGATCGACTTCCAAGGAGGATGCAAATGGGACTGATATGAGCGCCATATGAAAGGTTATCATACGCATGATAGTCCAGTGGAGATTGTGACTTTTGACTTAAACATTGTGGTATTTCTTTTTTTTCTTTTTAATAATGAACTGATTCAACCATCCTAGACTAATTCTGGAGCTGTTTGACTTTCTATACAACAAAAAATGTCATGGTAATGGCCTTGAATTCAGAGGTAGTATCACAGATTGATGCTTTTGGGCGGTCATATTGTCTTTCTTGAAGCAGATAATTGTCAGTTTATTTTTTAAATACCCCTTGTGGGTAGAATTCACCTTAGTTGGCGCAATTGAGGGGTGTCTCATTTGTTAAATTTACGAAGGACACACACTAAGCCTCATAAGTTGGGGTAAACCACACGTAATCAGTTGGATGTAGTGTTTCACTTAATTTTAAGCACATTATCTTGTTTCCCACAAATTTGAATCGATACTTCTACTTCAGAAACCCCATTACATTTACCACTTGAGTTCATTCCATTTATCACTCTATTTGAGATTTTATTCAATACGTTAGGATTTTGTTATCAATCCCATATGTTATAAAAACCTTGTAATGTATGTTCTTACTTGTCATTAATGAAATGAATTGACTGAAAAATATCCATAGGAAAATAAATGAAATCACAATTTTTTTTTGTTGTTTTCAAATTATTCCCAACCATTTTCCATAAGCAGTCATCTCTTCTAAGTTTACGCTTATACAAGATTTATAATATAAGCTTATACACATTGATAAAATAGAGAGGTTTTAGAATATACATAGAATATACATGGAATATATATACATACATATGATAGAAATACAATAAGGTCACAACATATATTTTTTTTAATTAAAACACACAAATTAAATGAACAATTTAATGATAAAATAAGTTGAATACCTAAAATGGACTCAATTAATTCTATTTTGATTATTAAATGTATATTTGTCATTGTCTAGGAAAAATAAATAAATAAAAAATTAACAACCGCTAAGGATGCATGCATGTTTGTCAATTGTAACTTAGAAAGGCAGAGAAGATGCCATTGATTTTAAAAAGGCTTTTGACACTGTTGAAGAATGTTGACTTTAAAAAGGCTTTTGACACTGTCCCTGGGGACAAGCTTTGGCTTAGGATGGAATAATTGAAGATTTCTATGCATCTCAGAGCCGTTGTTCATAGGATGTATGAAGAGGTGAAAGTCAAAATTAGAACCTCAGCTGGCATTTCAGAATGTTTTAGGAGCGATATTGGGGTCAAACAAAGTTGTCCTTTATCTCCTACTTTGTTTGGCTTATATATCGATAAACTTGAAGAGTGTTTAAACATGCAAAATGGTCAGGGTATTCAGTTAGGTGAATTTGTAATATAGTTGCTCCTCTATACGAATGATCTCATTTTGATTGCCAAATCTCCCTGTGGTTTGCAAGAGCATTTATCTTCTCTAGAGTGCTTTTGCAGAACGGTGTGGATGCAGGTCAATATCAACAAGATTAAAGTTATGGTTTTCTCTAATAATAAAAAACAATATCAACTTGAGTTTTATTTTGGTGGAAGTGTTATTGAGGAAGTTGCGGAGTATAAATATCTCGACATAGATTTCAACAAAAATTTAAGCTCGACAGACTGCATAAATAAAATGACATTAGGTGGATGGAAGACATTTTATGCTCTTCAAAACAGGTGTCGTGAAGAGGAGGTTTGGGATTGGAAAACTATTCAAACCTTGTTTAGTCTTCTTGTGTTGCCGATTGTTCTTTATGGGTGTGAATTATGGGCCAGCAACACTTCAATAGCACAATGGAAGCAAATCGAGGGAATCCAAAAGTATTTGATCATAAGCAAATTTAAAATTAAAAGCACTGTCCCATATGATATCATGTTAAGTGAAATGGGGGCTGCCCCTATCAAGGCACTTGCTATGGTTCGCCTCATAAGCTATCTAAAAAGAATAAAAAAAATGGAAGGAGATAGATGGCCTAACGTTGTCTTTAATGATACATTGTGTAAACAAAAAAGGACGTGGATGCAACAAAACATCAAGTGGATGAGTAAATGGAATATCCAACTCAATATGTTCCCTACAAATAACAAAGAAATAAAAGTCTTCATTATGGAGAAATTTTACAAGAAAAATTGGGGAAATAAGATCGGTAGGAAAAAAATATATTATATCAATGAGTTCAACCCCGCATGTGAACAACTCCAAAAAGCGTACATAGGAAACAACATTTTTTGGAGAGCTAAAATTCTTATTGCTCAGCTAAGAACCAATTCTCATCAACTCCATTGTGAGACCGGGCGTTGGAAGAGGCCAAAGGAGGCTTGAGAAGAGAGAATTTGCATGTTTTGCAAATCTGGGAAAGTGGAAACCGAACATCACTTTATTTTAGAATGTGAGGCCTACAAGGATAGCAGGGATAAATTTGTGGATACTATATTTGATAGTTCTTGGTATAACCTATTCAGCGAGGAGTACATTGAGAAGTTAGGTGGACTTATCATCAACTTGAACAAGAAACAAACCGAGTTACTGAAGTCAACTTAAGTTGCCTTGCTGTACCATAGGCTATTTTTAGTCTCATGGATGTGAATTTTTTTATCTCATCTTATCTCCATTGAATTGCAACCGTATTCGAAAGCCGCACTCATGTGAAATAATTGAAAAAACCATGCACACAGTGGAAACATCAACATAAATTAGTTTATCTGGCAAACATGGGGACGCACAATATCCTAAGGCTTCGAAATTAAGCGAAGCATATGATGGGTTTTTGTGGCTACGACAGATAAAAAATAGTAGAACCATTTCAAAAGTGCTCATAAGTGATTTTTCTGTCACAAGTTTTTGTTATGTAGGCCCACGAGGCTGCAAAAAAGTCAAGTTCTGTGAGAAAAAATAACCATGAATCATGAGAAGTTCTCTGTAGCTTCACATGGCGGCTTCCATAATGCTTGATATTTCTCACTATAAATTCACAACCCTAGGCCGCAATTTCTACCGGTACAATGAAGGAAAGGCTGAAGAAGATATAGTAGCTGAATTCCTAGTGCCGCAAAATGAAGCTTCATGACTCTTCTAGTAATTATGTAGGCCAAAGGCCATACTAAACATCATTTGGTTTGGGCTTTTGTATCTATGCTACGCAGCTACAGTATCAGAAATATATTTCAAGAAAAAAAACATGAAGAAATTTCTAGAATGCGTGGTCTGTAATTTAGAATTTCTACTTTTTATGGGTTAGTTCGTTTATGTGAAGGAGGATGTTAGTTAAATGGCCGGCAAATGAAGCATGCATTTAGAACATGGAGCACCAAAGTGGCTGCAGAAATCCATGCGATGACCATGGTTTTCAACTGGGATTGCAAAAACCTTTGAACAGGAAAGAGAAATACAAATACAAATACAAATACAAAGTAGTTAGGAATGAACCAGATTGAAACACTTCCGGTTAATTTGGCAATGTGTTAGCCCACTCCTTTTTCTTAGTGATGAGCTTTTTCTTTTCTTTCAAATTCTTCATAGTTCATCATTTTCCCCCTTATCATGCTCAAAAGTTAATTGTACTGCATTTCAATCAAGTCTTTTTGAGTCATTTTCAAGTCCTTAGCGTTATGATGATTCACTTCCTTATGTTCTCGAACTCTTTTGAACCATTCTGAACTAAGTTCAAGGAAGTTCGACTAGGTTCAAGAGGTTTGGATCGGGTTGGTGATGTTTTAAAAGCTAACATCTTTTTAAGTGTCTTGCAGCTGCTGCAATGATTCATTTCAAGCGTACAAAAGTAGTGCTAAGTATCTTTCCAAGACCTTGAATCATAGTGAACTAAGTTCAAAGCAGTTCAAGTGGTTCAAAGGGTACAAATAGGTTCAAAACATATTCTTTTATTTCTAGGAATATTCCATGGTGGGTCCCCTTTTCGGTGTGAATTCCCCTTATGTGCATAAGTCAAGGTTGTTTTAACATATCATCAAGTTAAGAACCATGAACCGTTTTGAGCCATAGTGAACTAAGTTCAAAGAGGTTCATGAGGGTTCAAAACTTTATCGATCATCGATAAAAGTACACAGTACGACAATAATTAAATGAAAAGATACTCCAAAGATTGTGCCACACTTAATGATGATGTAAAGTGAGCTGGCAGGTTAATAAAAGTAAACATTATACAACAAGGTCCTCAGAAAAGGTGTTTGCATGCAGTTATTTTCTCCGTGTGAACGTCAAATCCACATCATGCCATCACATGAAAATTAATGCTTAATTAAGGCAGTTTTCAGCTTCTCGCGATTATAAAGGGGATTGGTAATCATTTCAACTTTTCTTATATTTTTTTTAAATAGTAAGTGGAAGAAGCATAACCAGTTCCAACTGTTGGTCGATTTGTTCTGCAAACTTGAGGTGAGTTTCGACTTTCCTTATCCCGTGTTTTGAGTTTCTGAAGATGTGAAATCTATCTAGGTATTTTGGATTTTGTGTAATTTACAGTTAAAGAAGCTATGAAGTCCACCCTTCATTTCTTTGGGAATGTTTCTAGTCTAGCATGTGAAGGGCCAGTTATTAGTGATATTGATTTAAAAGGAGTAAACCTAAAAGAGTTAAAAGAGAGAGTGGTCAATAATATAGGTGAACCCTACATACTTGAAATTCTAAGCAGTGGGTTACTAGAAGCTGTTGTTTTTCCATCTGTGGCTCCTTGACCTAAATTGATTAGAGAATGCATAGCTTGGTATGATGTGGCTATTGAAACTATAAGGAAGAGAAATGGCGAACCTCTCCTTTCTATAAATAGGGAAAGTATTGCTTCAATTTTCAAAATTCCTAAGGAGAAATTTTCGGATTTTCCCCCCACCCAAGCCATCATTAAGTTCAATGAAGATGTAGAGAGAAATAGAAATAACATGGCTAAGAACTGGTTTCTTAAACCCAAAAAGGGTGATTCCAAGTTACCCAAATGCCTCAATAAAGACCACATGAAGCCATAAGTTCATGATATTATGCTCCTGTTACACAAGGCTAGGGGTTCAGCTGAAGCATATGCCTTTGAGGAATGGATATATTATTATGTTCAAATCATTCTGGAGGGTAAGCAACACTTGGATTGGAGTGAATTCATAGAAGATTCTATGAAAGAACAACTCAACATGGCACAACTTTCTGGGAAAAATTTCTTCATGTCTTCTCATTTGATTTATTGTTTAGCTTGCACCCAAGAACTAAATGGGATTCCCCATGAACTACCTATTGAAGAAATTTTAGTTTATGAATATTATACCATGCTAGAAAGAGAGAAAGTTCTAGAAGATTACAGGAAAGTTCATGACGTGTTCATGGGAAACCTATATTTTGAACTTGCTGGCCTAACCAATAAAAGAATCTCTGAGGGTGCCCATGAATTGATATAGAAATATATGAGCTTTTACATTCAATTTCCTTGTTTTAGCTATATGCGAATTGGTGGTTTTGAGGATGAGCCTATCAAGCTACAAAGATTTTGCTCTGACTATTTTGTAATAGAAGAACTATGTAGGCAACTCTCAATAGTGGTAAGAAAATTCTTGTCAAAGGACAAACGGGAGAAATACTTTCCTATTAAATTGGGTATCTTACAATGTGGATCAATGTCAGACGTTGTAACCATTGGGATTGACTTGCGGAGTTTTAACTTCCAATACTACACAAAGAGAAAATGATATGATAATAAAGGCTTTGCACAAAGCCTAGGGTTGAGAAATTGCCTCCTTGCTCTTCACCTAGAATATTTTGGGTAGATTGTTGTGATGAAGCTGAAGTGATGAGAAGGGGACACAAAAGGTTGCAACTCGCCCAGATTATTTCCATGCAAATGAAATTAAACATTGAAGGTTTAGAAGAGGACCACTCGGATTTGTTTGAATCTGGTTATAAAGAACCCAATGAGCTAGCAATGCCATTCATAGACTAGGATAAAGAAGAAGATAATATTCACTAGAGAACTCAGCAAGTTTTAAAGCTCACTAAGAAATGGATTAAGCAAAATAAATTGATGAAGATTCAAGTGCCTTGTATTGTCAGGAGTGATAAGACTCCATTGAGCTCATCAAAGGATGTTATTTATTTTTCTTGTGCGGCTGATGATGCAGGTAAAAAATAAGAAGTCTCCTCACTGTAAGCACTCCCCTGATCCAATCCTTACTCAACCTGTGCCAATAATCACCAGGTCCAAAAGGAGGTCTTTGAAGAAAATGGCTAGTGAGAGCACTGTTCATATTGATGTGGAAAAGGAAGAAGAGTTGAGATCTGAATCACAAGTTTTCAACATAGAAGGACTGGATGAAGAGGTCTTCAAATTTGATGATCCAAACATAGACATCATGAACACTCCCACCAAAGAAATAGGTGAAAAGCCTACTCTAAGTGCATCTCCTCAATGGTTAACCAATACTATCAATAAAAAATGCAGCTTAGTCCCCATATATATCCCCATCAAGGACATGGTCATCAAGTATACAGATAAGACTCCCAAACCCAAAAAGATGAAGACCACGACCATGCTCACTATGGATACCAAAACTAGGAGGTGGACAGTGGAGATTGCATCATTCAAGCCTAAGAATGAAGATAGATAACCCAATGTAGAAGACTTTGAGGTTACCAAAGTCAATTTGGGAGCAATGGACTGAGAATCAAATAATCATCTTTTCAAGGAATCTACAGAAAGAATGCTTACCAAGTCATGGAAAGATGGAAAGGAGAAAAGGGAATTAAAATAGATAGTCAAAGCCATGGCCAAGTTCATTGACACTTTCAGCTATCTCAGTCCACTTCCATTAACACAAGCTCCTCAAAACTTCAACCCTGCATCCCCTGAGAGCAAGAAGCTCCCAGAGTCAAATACAATGCAACAAGGCACCATAAATTGTAATGGATGAATGGATAGGAGGTGTGGTCAAGAATGGGAGCAAGTTCATTCAAGATTCCACGAACTTGTACCATAACGCTGAGGCTCTCATCGGGAAATTCCAGACTCAAAATCGGAGTTGGGAAACAGAGGAAAACAAATGGGGAGTTCTGATGAGAAAAATAGTTAAAAGAGAAAAATACGGAACCCAAAAATTCATAGCTGAGAAATCCCTTATGCTAGTGGCCATCAGAGTTTTTAAAACGAATATGGAAAGCAACAAGACTAAGGAGGACCTTGCACGGGCATACCTTACACAGATCGCGTGAGTTGAGTCAATGTTGTACCTGAGCACAGATCAGTTACCAAAACACACTGAAAAAGTGTTGAAGGTAAAGTGGGAAAAGGAGCCCTACAAATCAAGAATTCTCGGCATGAAGAGCCCAAACATTCCAATGGCTCAAGAATTCTTAATTGCTTATAACGCCTAGAAAACTTCTCATGGATCTGATGAGGAAGATGATGTGGAGACTGACGGTGGTGCTACTCTGGCTTTTGGAATTTATCTTTTATGCTTTCATAGATACTGGGGACGTGTCCCAAAAACATTATTTTACCTTTATAACTATCTCCAGGGATGTTAGCTTTTCAGGGAGACCTCCCCCAGTTTACACAAAGACACCTATTTAATAGTTTAGCAAAGAACAGTTAGGGGCTCAAAAAAAAGATAGTTAGAAGTTCTTTTTGATATTTTTGTTGTCTTTCTTTGAAAAGGAGGATTTTTTGGAATGATACATGGTTTATGCGGAAAGAAACTGTGATTAATATTTTTGTCTATGATACATTAAGAATATCAACAATGGAGTTTCTGAGTTCGAATCTTTGTGTTTGAAACTTCTGAATGGATGTTTCTTTTTGAATATTTATTCATGTCGTATACTTATGCTTACAGTTTTTGAGCATGCTAATGTGTATCATTTGAGATTTTCTTTCATGAACCTTTAAGTTGATATGTTTTTAAATGTTGGTAGAGAACTTTGTTTTTTTGTTGGATAGTTTCTTGAACCTGGAATGTTATATGTGCCCATCATCTAAGAATGAATTGGGCAACCTTACATACTTTTTGGTGAAAAGTACTTTTTGTTTGTTAGAGTAGATTATTGATTCAATGGCTATTAGAGGGAGTTGAACCTAGTTAAAAATTAAGAGGGAAGTGATAATCTTACACTTACCCAAACTGTTGGGTTGAAGTGTTGTCTTCAAAGGAGGGTAAAAGATTCTTTTTTTGAATTAAGAGAAAGAAGACAAAATATGTTCACCAACACAATGTCATCTGGATGTCCAAGGGTCTTCAAGATGGGTGTTGCCAATATATACATTGATAAGAGTATAATTGCAACACCAAAGAGGAAAATCTAATAAACATGTTAGATCATATGTTCACTTAGTTGATTCTCATCAATTGGGCATCTCATATTCCATTGTGCTATAATATAAGCCGATTAGTATAATCGAGTTGGCATTTTTATGATAATCATTCATGATTAAGTTCACCAAATAATCATGAAATGATTATTGGGTGAACAATATAATTATCAATTGTTGTGAAGAATGACGTCTTCCCACCCGCACCCTCTCATGGTTTGATGCACATATATATACAAGCCAATCAACTCACCAAGAGGACAAATAAGATTTGATAGTTGATAATGTTGGGATATGAAGTCCAACAATCACATGACCATTCAAATTCTCCCATCTCTTCCTATTCGAAGATCTTTCTATAAATGATTGTGTGTAGTCATGTATTGTATTGTGTATTGGATATTGATTAATACAAGATAATTCCCTGCTTGAGAGTGGATGTAGGCAATTGCCGAACCACTATAAATATTGAATTTTTTGTGTTTTGTCTTCTTTGTTTTATGTTTTATTTCATTTCTTTGCTCGTTTAAAATTTACATTTGGTATTAGAGCCAAGGTAAGGCTAGATCAAAGATGGAAGAAGGTGAAGTTGATTTTATCATCAATGAATTTCTTGGAAATTTGGGCTTGGTAGAGATTGAGGTTATGCCTGCAAAGAGAAAAATTCCACCATGTGCACTAGTGGGATGGCTGAGAAAACAAGCTTAAAGTTGAACCAAAAGATTTAAAATCTCTTAAATACGAGCTTAATGCAATTCTTGAGTGCACGGGTGATGCACAACATAAGAAAGTCATCATGGAAGAATTGCAGAAGAGGGAAAGGGTAGACAAGACTATCAAGTTTGTAAAGGCCCTAGCGTTGGGCTATTATAAAATGGCTTCTCTTATTTATGGTTTCAACCACAATGATCCAAATAATTTTTCTTCTAGAGTTCTTAGGATGCTGCAGCTAGATTACTCTACAGAGCGTGCGAAGTTCCCGATAGAAGAAGATGGAAGGGCAGATGAGAAATTTGTTATGAAAGAAGATGGAAGGGCAGATGAGAAATTTGTTATGAAAGAAGATCAAGGGGTAGATGAAGAGGAAGAGAGAAAGTGACACGTCAAGAGGGCGACCTCTATTTGGCATAGGGTTGAAGTGTTTGGGCTTCTAGAAAGTTTTGTTCTTGATGAAGAAAGGGAAAAGTGTCTAGAAGAGGATTTAGAAGGCCAAGATATTGAGGGGACAAATCAAGGCATTTTAGAGTAGACATTCTTCAATCCTCACAACTCTACGGGGCCTTTAGATGCTAATGATTGCCCATGCAAGTCTTTGGCCTTTAACAAACAAAACACCTGTGATGTCTTCTCTCTTCCACACATAATATGATCTCACCATGCGAGGCATACTTCTCATGCTTGATGCAACTCCCAGCAACCAAAACTCACTCCTACGACAGAGCATGCTCCAATGCTAATTCTGTCCTATCTCATGGTGGATGGTGTGTGGTCTGAATGTCATTCTTCGCATGATGCAAGAACGATAGGTAGTTTGGAAGACCAAACTATTGGTCCACGCTATCATACACAACCTACGATCAATACAATTCCAGACCAAATGAATTCCACTTGGTCAAAGGGTGAAGGAAGAGCGGTTGATAGTTTGAGGGCCCCTTATGCTAATCATCTCTCAAGTAATGATGTTGACTGTGAAGTAATCGTTGTTCCATCCCCTATGCAGGATATGTAGGCCATAATCAATTTGCTAAAGTTTTTTAATGAACAAAGAAATGTTGATCATGCTAGAAAATATATACAGGACTCCTCCTAACATGCCTTCGTTCTTGGTAGTGACCTCAACACAAATTTTGTGGGCTTTTAGTCCAAGCTACATGAAAAGTGAATTCTTCCTATAGACACCCAGAGGATGAATGATACACTCATGCATGACTCTGTCAACATGAATGGGCAAGAGAGCATGTGGGAGCAACAAGAAGTGAAGACCAGATTGGTAATGGAGGTGGAAGAGGTCTCTCACAAGTTGTCTCTGATTAACCAATAGAAGCCCATCTGGATATGGAAGCCAAAAGACATAGCTAAGGATGAGTATTCATATTTTTACAAGTCACTCTCCAATGATTGGGAAGACACTTGGTTGTGAAGTATTTTTTTATTGAGCATCAGCTCATTCTAGGATATATCAGATTTGTGAAGGGAGTTGTAGACTCTGAGGACCTTCCTCTTAACATATCTTGTAAGACTCCACAGTAGAACAAAATTTTGAAGGTCACTAGAAATAACTTGGCTAAGAAATGCATGGAATTGTTCTACAAAATTGTAGAGAATAAGGAAGATTACTCCAAGTCTATGAGTACTTTTCTAAAAATATCAAGCTGGGTGTGCATGAAGATAGTCAAAATTTTGCCAAATTGGCAAATCTCCTGACATATCATTCCATAATAAGTGGTGATAAAATGACTACCCTAAAGGATTATGTCATCGACATGAAGGAATGTGCACGCTGGATTGTTATGCTTTACCCAAATGCAGGAGAAAGTTGTTTAAAGGACTGCTCTGTGGATGGGAGAATATATTTTAAATCTGCAGAAGGTAGTATTTTTTATTATGGATTGATGGAAAAGTTTGTGCCTGAGTTATTCATAGGAGAAGATGTTTTTGATTTTGATTTGATGTGGAGGAGACTCATTCGGAGTGTCTTGGAACAAAGTCTAGCAACATTGAGATCTTCTTAAGGTCTCATTGTTCTTTGAGATTCATAATAGGAAGTAGAGAATGCCACACTGGATGGTTGTTCCGGTTGGAATTCATAGGGGAGATTGTTGGGATATCAAGCCCAACAGTCACATGACTATTCATTTTATCCCATTTCTTCATATTCAAAGTTCTTTCTATAAATGACTATGTGCAGTCATGTATTGTATTGTGTATTGGATATTGATTAATACAAGATAATTCCCTGCTTGAGAGTGGATGTAGGCAATTTCTGAACCACTATAAATATTGTGTTTATTGTGTTTCGTCTTGTTTGTTTTATGTTTATTTTGTTTCTCTTCTTGTTTGAAATTTACAAAGTAGTTAGGAATGAACTAGATTGAAACACTTCCAGATAATTCAGCAATGTCATATGGTTGTCCAAGGGTCTTCAAGATGGGTGTTGCCAATATATACATTATTAAGAGCAGAATTGCAACACCAAAGAGGAAAATCTAATAAACAAATTAGATCATATGTTCACTTAGCTGATTCTCATCTATCGGGCATCTCATATTCCATTGTGCTATAATATAATCCAATTAGTATAATCGGGCTAGCATTGTTACGCTAATCATTCATGATTAAGTTCACCAAATAATCATGAAATGATTATTGGGTGAACAATATAATTATTAGAAGCATGGCGTCTTCCCACCCGCACCCTCTCATGGTTTTATGCAGATATATATACAAGCCAATCGGCTCACCAAGAGGACAAATAAGATTTTATAGTTGATAACATATATATTCCCTTGTGGAACTCTCAGTTAAGAGCATAGAAGTTTTCCATAAGTAGTTGTAGGTGCAAGCTATTCAATTATATATCAGAGACAACATCTATTAAAGAAGCATTTTCAATTACTGCCATATCAGAGATGACTTCACCAATTAGAGAATCAGAGCATAGTCAATTCAAGTATATCAGAGACAACCTATATCTCTACTAGTGAAACACTATATCGACCTCTATATGCAGTGTGGATTACACAAGAAAGATTGGAGACAACCATCTAGGTTGTAGAGCACATTTCACATTGTTATATCAAACACAAATTTTCTATTATTTGTATAGAGTCTTCTTGGAGTATATGCATTTGGAATTATATACATATTTCTAGAATAGTCAGCAATTGCATTTGGAATTACTAGTAATTCTGCATTTGGTTCTACCATTCAACTTGTGTATGCATTTGTACAATCATATCAATAAATCAATTGCATTATTTACTTCATTATAAGTTGCAGTTTGGATAAATAAATTAATTGTACAAATAAGAATTGTAGAAATTCTGTAGTGTCCCATAATTAGCAAAAAGAAGACATTACAATTGGTATCAAAGCCAACAAACCTTCCAGCCAGTGGAACATATTTCAAATTAATAAAATGGAAAGAATTGTGGAATTAGTATAACAAAGAGCTTCAAATATGGAAGAAAATGAAGAATTCAAAAATGGTATGGATCAATTCAAAGAAAGTTGAAGAGAGACTCAAGAGAAACTGACTCGATTATTGGGATTATTAACCAATGGTGATCATAGAAAAAGAGAGAAAAAAAGAAGAAATGATGAATATTCAAAACATCGCACCCTTAAAAATAGTCCAATGCTCCTACTTTTCTTCCAAAGGAAGAATGACAAGAAAGCACTGAACCTACCTTAGTCAATCTACAAGATCGATGGTGATGTGATTGGTTAAAAGGAGGTCTTCAAGAGGATATAACCTTAGAGGACCATATAGAGCTAAAGAGAAAATACTCACCTAAGGAAAATAAAAGTCGTCACATTAACCTAAGGGGAAAAATCAGAAAGCATGATTGTAAATTGGCATCAAGAAGTTCACAACAAATAGAAACTTTGCAGGTTGTCACATCAAAGAAGGAAAAAGAAAAGGGCTTGGAAAAGACAAATCATCAAGCACATCAAGAAGATGATAATCCGAACATGATCACTAAACAATCCAAGGTGTTAAAAATACATAAAGAAGAAATTGTTTTTGACACCTCTAAGGAAATGAAATCAGTGAACTATTCATGCATATATTTAATAAAAAATGAATCAAGCACACATACTTATAAAGATTGTCAGTATGATTATACATCAACACAAGGACCATATACAAAAGATGAAATAAGAGAGGTTGAAGCAAGAAACCATAATTTAATTTATTTGAAATTATTCAAGGATATCAACCACAAGTCTCTAGTTGTGAGTAAAATGAATAATGCTTCTAATACACATATATTAGTCACTTCATGTATCCCACTTAATCATCTTGATGTTGATAAACAAGCAAAATTGACATTAAAGGTGGGGAGAGATGAATCTCAAGAGATAGAAAATATAAGAACTTCCCACTTCGTGGAGCTAGGCGACAATAAAGGAATTGATGAAGACTTAAAAGATTGTCCAAGGGAACCAGATAAAATAAAAGTGAGAAGAGAAGAGGTTAGATTTAAGAACAAAGATCAACTTAAACTTATTAATAATCCCTTGTTCAAAATCAAAATGGACTGGACATGTAATAACCCATCCTTGAAGTAAATGTGGAGGCTAGTTTAAAGTCATACAAAGGTGAAGATGAAAATAGATTATGGGATCTTGGTGCATCTTCCATCAAAGAATAATTAAGAACCATTTGGAACAAAATGACTCATAATTCCATCTCTAATTGTTCAAATTTGATTGAAAAGGGGAATCTTCCTTCCATCATACTCTTTATACAAGATAAGTATTACCATCATTTTGTTCCATTTAAGATAACACCAACGAACAATCTATGGATATTAACTATTCAGATATTTACCTCCATCAATAAAAAACAATGTTTCATATCAACAAACGAGGTCATTCATGATCACGGTGAGTAAGAGCCATTGGAGATCTAAAATTTGGAATATAGTGTTGAATTAATTATGGAAATTTAAGTACTAAGAGGGGAGGGGTGAATCAATACTCCAAAACATTTATCTATTTTTCTAACCATTCACTGAATAGAAATATCAAAATCATGAAACACATCTCATAACACCATGATTTGTGGTCTTGCAGAAATCCTCAGTGAGAGGAAAAAAACTGTGGTGGGGATGGCATCCACAACACTTCACTAGTGTAGTAAAATTTTTTCTCAACTAGAGCTATAAAATTAGCTATTTTTGATATCTTACCCTATTAAGAGTATTTACCATGCTCAGAGTATAAATAATTATTCAATCTACCTTGCTAAAGGATTTTACAACTCTAATCTAAGAGATGTACCTTGTTAAAGGATTTACAATTTAAGATCTATTAGGATCTACTCGATTAAGACTTTTTATAATATTTATTGCACTATAATCAGTAACATAAACTATCTGTAATACTTTTATCAACATATGCTTATCAAACTCAATATGCTCAATAACAATTTACCTCATACTGTATTCCACTCACAATTCCACTTCTGTACTCGGTGGCTTCAACTCTAAATAACTCTTCTCTAACTTCTTTGTTACTTGGTGGCTTCTCTTCTCATCACCTTCACACTTATCTTTTATTGATCATCACCTGCTCTTTCTCTTGCATACACACATATTGTGATCTTCATACTCTGATCCATTTATACTTGATCTAGAAGCAGTGGAAACATTCTAGAATCTTCTCCTTAAGCGGTGCTACCAATGGTTACATCTCCAATGCATATATTACATTCAATTTTCATTGGTGAATCTTACCTTGTAATCATGCAAAATCATCATGTTTAAATCTCCAATGCTTTATCAAACAATTTCCTCAAGATCTATAAAACATTTTATTCTCGGTGTCTAAATTCAATGTATCTGCTATGTTGGCCTGTGATACTTGGTAATACATTTTGATATGCTCGGTAACATGTATACTCTCATCTCGGTAACTTCTTGGTTCTCAGTGCTTTCCTTGCCTTTCTCGGTGTCTGTTCCTTATTCTCTTTACCAAAATTGTCTTTTCCTTTACCGACTTGATTATCCTTCTTTACCAAATGTCTTTGATGATCAATATGACTTTAACATAACTATTGACAAAAAATAAATCTTTTAGGATTATCAATATCCCCCTTTGGTATCAGTTTGGCATCTTTGTAAAAAACTTTCAAAGCCATCAAAATTTTGTGTCCTTAGGAAAATTTGACCATGTATACACTTCTCGGTATAACTCCTTCTATCTCCATAGCTCCATAACTCAATACTCTTTACTCATTACTCCATTACTCCCCCTGTAGTAATGCTTCCTATGTATATATCACATATCTATACATCTTCTTTACGTACATATATATCACCCTTTTTACTATACAATATATATCCCACTTTTTTGACAAAAATACCCAAAATAAAATTACTTACTATTATTCGGTGGAGGAATCTTATCAAAAATAGATTTATATCTCTATTGTGCATCTTCCAATGATTATGACCATGACTCCTTGAGTGTCTATAACACCACAATGTGGTCTCCTATGATAGCTGCAAGACTTATCATGCTATCCATAGCAATGATATCAGGGTTGTTCACTAGCTCTTTAGCTTTATGAATATGTTTTTGCAGTGACTCAATCTGGGGTATCAAAAATATTTCCAACTCCATGAGTTCTATTCTGATTTTATTCTCCTCTTTTCTCAACTCATGTTGCACTCCCATTAAATTCTTAAGCCTTTAATAACAAACTTTGAATGTATCAGGCTCGATTGTGACCTTGGCTAGTTGCTCAGTCAACTCTTTTTCAACTGATTCATCTTTTTCCTTTTATCCTTTGTAAAATTGGAAACCAACCAAATTTTATGAAATAATGAAAGAATATCTTTCAATTTTTTTTCCAATTTGGTAACCAATTCATAAAGTGTTAGGTTTTCAAGTGCCACTAATTGAAGTAACTCTTCAATTATATTGACTTCCATTTTCTTTCGGTGTACTTGTAGCATATACTAGGTTATCTCCATACCAAGCTAATTTATATATTTTACCAGTTCACCCAATTGGCTAAGTAAACTACCTTTCTCATTTATATCTACATCTGGTAAAATCTCCCGTAGTATCTCCTTGACATTCTCTACCACATCAGTTTTTTGTTTCTTTTCTAGTAACTTATCTTGTGTTTCTTTCCTCTTAAGTAGATCTCCAAATTCTGATAACTCCTTAGGGCTTAAAGTAGAGATGTCTACCTTAGGAATTGAAATTGGTTGACTTAAGTCAACTTTTTCTTTTTCGTGCTTCCTTTTCTTTGACTTTTTCAATTATGCTTGCATACTCTTTCTAATAGATAAATTTGGGGAACGAGATGCCTTCTTTGCATCAGATGTTGCAGTAGTTGTATCTTCATTTTTCTCTTCTCTTTCTTCTTTTTCCTTTTCTTCATTATTCTCTTCTTGTTTCTTTTAATCCTTTTTCTCCTCATGAATTTCTTCTTTCTTCTCTTCTTCTTTATCCTTTTCCTTCTCCTTTGGCTTCTCCTTTGGTTTTTGTGACTGATGAGGACCTCTAGTCTCATTAGGGATGAATGGCTTTGTATTATTATCTTTTGTGGTCTTAGTCTCTATAGTTTCCTCAGTGTTCTTTAGTTCAGTCCCCTTTTCTAGTTTGGTGGATTCTTCTACATCAGTAGGATTTTCTTTTGTAACCTCTGAGATAACCTCATTTACCTCAGGAAAATCAAGTACTTTCTCAATAATTAGATCTACATCCATCAAATTTACCTTAGCTACATCATCATTATTCAATTGTTTAGTATCCTTATCCTCTGTTAGCATCACATCTTCATTATTTTTATCTCTTCTATTGGGTCTTTGTCAGTTATATCTTCAATGATAACCTCATCCTCATCTATGGTTAAGTCAATAGGGTCTAACTTACCTTGTGGTTCCTTGATTTTTGTCAGTTGATTGGGAAAGAAGATCTTTCTCCATAAGTCATCGGTTTCCTTTTGCACTTCTTCTAGTTTACCTATCATTATCCTCATTGCTCTGCTCTTGACTAGAAATGTCTTTGAATATTCCTTCAGTGCTTCATTGATCCCTTGTACCAACAAATCAGGTACAATGATACCTAGGGATCTCTTCCTCATTTGTTTCTCAAATTTCATAGCATATTTCCATCCAACATCTATCTTTGTGTAAATCTCATCTAGTACTCGGTTGGCCATCACAACCAGAGTAGTTCTAAACTTGTACAGTGTATACATAACTGCCTCTTCAATCCTTTATTTTTCTTCATCACTTCTAGTTTCATATTTAACATATTTTATTCCAACAAAACCTCCATACTTCTTGAGGGTTTCAAGCGATTCATCTACGTTTCTCAATTTTGGGCGTTGGTTTTACACAACTTTGAATTTTCTTATATCTTCTGATTCAGTCTCACTATCTTCTTGTAGTTTTATCTTTCTCCTTGGACTTCCAGAATTCTTCTTTTCTCTCATATATATTTTGGGCTTTTGTTGCTCTGCCTCTTGTTTCTTCTTCTCTCTCGGTGTGGATGAAGACCTTGTCAATGGTATTGTACTGATTGGGCTTGGAATTTATTTCTTCATTCTAATTTTCTCACCCTTGATCTCAGAAGAACCAACTTCATCTTCTTCACTAACAACTCCTAGATTCTCAGATAAACTACTTATCATTATGCTGGTTTTTCTCAATGCCTTAAGTATCAATATACCTAGTTTTATTTTGTTCTTTACTTTGTCATAAGTACTATACTGATTGGCCCTCATATCAACCCGTTTAGCTCACAAATCTTCAATCTGTTGAGATGCAGTATCAATGTCCATCTCATATCCCATTGGTGGTTGTAATACCCCAAAAATGGGCTTCAGTACCATTAAGCTCCCACATCAACAAATCGATCGAAATCGACCCTAAAGTCCTAACCCAAGGCACATCTACACATTGAATCATCAAAACCCTAATCGATCCTATTCCAAATATGTGTCGGGGAATATTCTTAAATATTCCTAATTTATACTAATTATCTCTGATTAAATATTATTTGGCGATAAATGATATTATTTTATTTATCCTAAGCGCGATTGATTAAATATGTTGAATATTTAATTAATTAAAATTTATTCAACCACTTAATCATTTAATTAGATTTAATTAAAATTATTCTCAATTAAATTGTTTATTTGACATGAAATCACAAATTCTAAAAATAATTGATTAAAATCAAATTGTCAAATTTAATAATATAGTTTTGGATAAAGTTTAATTTAATAATTGATTAAACCATAGATCAGTTATTTTTAAATTAAATCAGTTAAGTTGAGAATAAAACACATGGAAATTAAATAAATCAAATGATTATCTATGCAAAAATCAGAAGATCAGTTAAACTCAAAAACAACTCTTTGATTCATTTTGTTAACTTTCTAAACTCAACATGTGATTGTGAGTTAAAAATCAGATTGGAGTGATCTCAACTTCCAATTATGAGTTGAAAAGCCGATTTGCATGATTTTACTAGATAACTATTTCTAATTCCTTGATAACTCACCAATCAATTTGAGTTGATCAAGGAGTAATTTTTGGCTTTTCCATGAGTTCTCAAACCCTGGATTTCTATATAAACAGGTCTCACTCCTTCATAATGACACCACGTGCAATTTTGAGAGCAACAACACTATACTGTCAAGTTCTTGAGATTGTGCAACTTTTGGAGATTTATTGCTAACATTATTTTCTTATTTTTACATTCATAGCTTAGATTCATTTCATTGTTATCAAGTTTTTGGATCAATTTCATATAGCATACATTGTGTTATTGCATTGAAAATCACAAAAATATAGATTAATCTTGCATCCATTTTTTTATAGTTTTTACATTCAAATCCTTCGTTTAGGTGTTGCATTATCACTGATCTCGGTCAAATTTTTAGAATACCATACTCACGTCTTCTAGAAGGTAGTAAATTGTCTGATTAATGATATATGCTTTAATTGCTTATTTTCTTATCATTGATCAATAATGTTTTATTGATGTTTTGTGTCTCTTGAACAGGTACAATTTTTACACACACATTTATGGTGCCCACCTTGGGCCTCGACTTGGGGTTTCCATCTCATATTTCATCGATTTTCTAACATTATTTTTTTTATCAAGTTTCAGGTTTTGAAAATTTTTTCGTACAATCTCGTATGACATTTTGTAGATTATTGTTTGGGAAGTCTCTGATTGTCATACTACAAATGACATTCCAGTAATTCTCGTATTAGTTCACATACATTGTTGTATGAGAGTTAAATTATTTTATCTGTATTTACACATTGTCATATTAGAACTGAAGTGTCATATGGGGTGAGGTATATTGTTGTATGACATTTCATACTAGAATTTCAATTGTTGTATGGGTTTTGCAATCAGTTTTTGAAGTTTCTACTCTTAAATTTGATTGAGATCTAATCCTAACACTTTCTATTTTCTAGTGCGTGATTATTTGAAACAACCTAACACTTTTTGCAGGATGAGAGATGAAGACCTGAGCATTGAAACCTACTTTTTGGCCTCTTCTTGTCTTGTCTTTTAAGCCTTTGTTTGCAGGAAACCCTCTCAGAAATCGCTTGCCAAAGATGCTTAATCAATCAAAATTTATGACGTGTGGTTTTGCAGGTTGTCGAATCTTCATCAAGAAAATATTTTGTTTGCTTAATATTTATTTTTCGTAGGCACCTAGTTAATTAGGTACGTGCGTCTATTGCCATTGTGGTAGATATTTAGGGGATTGTGCTCTTCTTTTTCTTAAGAGAATCAGAAACCCAAAAGGTATTTTTCCTAGTGCTAGTTGGCGTATTGTCTCTGGATTAATTCTTCTTGGCCTATCTTGGAAAGGGAAAAGGACAAGGCTAGGGGATTATGCTCTTCTCATTCAAAGAACTAGAAACCCAGATCCTATGGTCCCTAACCTCAAATTTCATTTAATCCTTTAGAGGGTCTACCGGCGAGGTAAAAATCTCCTGGGAACGACCCAAGTGGGGACAAGTTTTAAGCTGACTCTTCCACCCCACTATAGAATTTGATGCTTCCTTGAGGTTAAAGCCTCATAAGACATAGTTGCGCTTGCTCCTTGGATTTATTCCATGAACATGCTTGGATTTTGTGTAGAGTGGAGCCACTTCAATCTTGCTTGTGAGACTACACATGTCTGAGTACTCATAGGTCTATATGCCTCAATCCTTCTTGCAGGACTATGGGAGATAGTTGTGAATGGATGCATTGATTAAACAACATAAGCTAGTTTTCTACTGATCTACCTCTGAAGGATTTGTAGTGCTTGTGCAAGGTGAATAGTAATCACCCCAAGACACTCGTCATATCGAGCCCTCCTTGATGCTTGAACTCGGCTAATATGGGCTTCAATATTCATTGCATTTTTTTGGACCGCCATATTGCGAGGAGTCTCTGAGTGTGTTCCTAGGTCAATGAGAAAGTAATACATCTCTTCTCCTAGTTAGGTTAAGCTAGGTGTGTTTGATTTATTGAGTTAGTTCCCATGTGTTTGCTTTGATTGTGAGTCTATTGCTATGTTAAACACCCTCAGACAATCTCAAACATAGATATGAAAAGCTAGACAACAAATTTGAGAAACCAAGTGAGACTGAAAAACACCAAAACCTAAAAAATTTAAAGCAAAATCCTTTTCTGGTGTAAACTGTCATCTAGACCCTACAATTGTTGTATGACAATTACCTTGTTCGTTTAAGTGTCATATCAGAACCCCCCAAAGTGTCGTATTGGAAGTTGTACACTGTCATATAAGAATTGTCAGAAATATGAGAAAAAACTATCCCTTGTATCAACTGTTGTACGAGCCTTTGGATTGTCGTGCTAGACCCTTTTCTGTGTCGTACGAGTTTGCATACTATTGTATGACATTTTGCACAAATCTCTAGAAAACCCTAATTTTATTAGAAAACCAGTCAACAGTCAAAATTCTATCAGAATATCCACTGTGTCAGGTCCAGAGCAGAGAAACAACATATCCATCTTATTTTCCCCAAAGTGATCTATTTTACTTGATTTGTCATCTGATTGATTGGTTTGAATCACGTTTCATCCTGTGTCAAAAACCTTGTCAACAACAACCTTGATCTATCATCATATCTAAACGACTAAGTGTTGTGAATTCGTGTCCACCATCTTTTGGGCATCTACCGATACATCTTGGGCACAATATCCTTCCTTTAGGTCCAACCAATCTTTTCATCAGCAATCCAACACAATCTTGACAAGGTTGCGTCACTTGATCTTTCTTGAATCAGATTATTTGTCAGTTGTCTTATCTTTCTCTCAAGATTCACCCAAGGTTAATGGTGGAAACTGGAGCCTCTTCACATAGAAAACCAAGAGAAGACCCAAAGACATCACCTTCATCTTCTCTTATTGTTTAGTCTCTTCATTAACCATACGATTTAGATCTTTACAAGAAGATGAATTAGGCAATTTGCGCTTAAAAGGAGGTCACACAACCCCTCCTGAATCAACATAAGATCTCAATCAACACACTGCCATGTCTCAAAGAGTAGCTAGCCATGCTTCAAAGGGCCATGAATCTGATGAGGGTAGGGCTCAGGAACCCACACCTTTTGAAATTGCACAATACTGAGATGATGATATCTTTAAGAAACTCATGAAACACTTCCTCTGTGAAGACAAAGAGACATATTTTCATGAGTTAGCCCAACAAGGTGCCAAACTTCATCAAAGCTTTAATGTTGAAGACATGGTCACACAAGAGGAAGAGACCCCTATCACCGCTATGATGAAGCAAAAGCATGCTATGGAAGTCACAATAAATAGACTAGAAAAAGAGAAAGAACCCAAAGAATTCTCAATGGATGCCCTATGTCCATTTCCATTTGATCGAAGCATTTATATGTCACCATTCTCGAAAGGGGTGGAACTTCCCAAATATGACAAATACGATGAAAATTCCAATCCTCAAGATCATGTCAGAGAGTTTTGTACTCTATCCATGGAGTTCATACATGAACCAACATACTTAATGCGTCTCTTCCCACAAGATTTGGGAGGAGCATCCATCAACTGGTTCTCCAAACTACCTCCAACCATCAAAAATTTTGAGGAGATAATCAAACTGTTATATCGATAATACTCCTGCAACATCCAACATCCGGTCACCATGATTGACATCTATAATCTAAAGCAGAGAACTAGAGAACCATTCCCAACTTTCATCAAACACTGGAGGAAGAAGTTCTTTCTATACCCTCGACGAATTCCGAATAAAGAGAAACTAGAAATCTTCATCAACAATCTGATTCTAGAGATTAACTATCATCTTCAGATGCAAAATCATACTTTATTTAACAAAATTATAGATAGTGCCATGATAATAGAGGACGTACTTGTTTTCAAGGGAGATATCTCACTTCATAAAGAGAGCAAATATGATTTAGGTTCCAGTTCCAACAACAAAGATAAAGTCAAATTCTAGAACAAGAATAAAAATGTTTTCACAGATGGTGTTGTTGATCACATCAGTGCTTCACCCAAAGCACCAGCATTTAATATTACTATTGGCACTCAATCTATAAAAGCCTTAGAGAAGCAGACAATTGAGCTTACTAAAAAGTCAAATGAGTACAAACCATGGGTTACAAAACTAAAACATGAGTTCACTCCTTTGGGCAATTCCTTGGAATCTGCCATGAGAATCTTATTGGTGAATAAAATCATCACGTTACCTCAGATCAAACCATATGACCTAGAAGTTAAACCTAGATGATGGAAGGAGACTGATTTTTGTGATTTCCATCGAAACAAGGGTCATAAAACCAACAAATGCATGCATTTGAAACATCTTATTCAAGACAAAATTAATGCTAGAGAAATTGTGATTGACAACCTCAAATCCAACAACGATCATACGACATTCACAGAACCTTTTCTCAAACACACTCAAGGAGATTCATCTTCTAAACCAAACATGGGTGCTATGGTCAATTAAACTTCGGCAAAAATTATGTCATTAACATGGTATAACCATGTGTATCTCAGCACTGCAATGTCATCACTATTGTTATAAAGGATAGAGATAACAAATCAACTAATGCAGTTAGTCGATCTCAAGCTTAGGTAACTCTTCCAGGACCAAACTCGGGTTCATCAAATGCCTTGAAAGTACCATTCAATCTTGTGTCTGCATCTAAATAAAGGAATGCACCTAAATCTTCCAACCCCAAAGAGTCCAAAATGACATCATACAATATCATCCAGCAACTCCAACACACAAATGCGAAGATATCTATATTTGAGTTGCTTTGAATCTCTCCTGCTCATCGAGCTATCCTTAGACAAAGCTCTGATCAACTCCAATGTTCCAGAAAATCTTGATCTTGATCGATTTTAGACCATGGTGGGTCATTTGACTTCCCCTCAATACATTTCCTTTTCAGAGGAAGATGACAACTCAGTAAATCATCCGCATAACCAGCCCTTGCATATTGAAGTCCTAATTGAAAACCGTTGTGTCAAGCGCATTTTGATAGATGGAGGAGCTGGTCTAAATATATGTTCATATAAACTGGTCATGCAACTAGAATTTTCAGAAGATTCTATTGATCCTAAAAAGAAAATAACCATCAATGCGTATGATGAGTAAGAAAGATCTTCAAAGGGATTTATTGTGCTACCTATCAAAACATGAACTACCATTAGAGATATCACTTGTCAAGTACTGGACCTCCCACTGGCCTATAACATCCTTTTAGGAAGGCCCTAGATTCATGAAATGCAAGCTATCCAATCAACATACCATCGATGTGTCAAATTTCCCTATGATGGAGTAGAGGTCACTATACTTGTAGACATGTTAGCATCTTGCAACGCTTTGAAGGAAAGTGCAGAAAAACTTGTCCCACATAACAGAGAGTCTTCTACCAAATAGGTTGACATAGCAACTACATCCAAAATGGAAGACATAGAAAAATAAGTCAAGATCAAAGATACAAACATGGGAGAATACACAATCAAACTAGTTCCATCTCTCACATGTCTCCTGCTTTCACCTAAGTCTTATGGGAAACCTTTAGAGAAAGTGAAACCTACAACTAAAGAACCGCAGGTTATCTTTAACGAGAGTTTCATAACAAAATAAGTATCCAAACAAGAGTCTGATGAGGAAGAATTTGTGCTTTCTTGGTTATACAAAGATGAATCTCAGTCACAAATAGTTAAAAAATGTGACTCTAAATCACTCAAGGTCCCTACAAGATCTTATGGATCAGAACACAAGCTAATTTCTAAAATGGGATACACTGGAAAATGATCTCTAGGAATAAGAGGCAAAGGTATCATCAAACCCATTGAGCATTATGGACAAACAAACAAGGATAAAACATGCATAGGTTATCATAAGAAACCTTTACATCTCAGTAGTAATTCTCCTCATGTTATAGAACATATAGAACCAGGGATAGATACTCAAAAAGAAGAGGAGACATATCATGAAGATAGTGATGATTCAGATGCCATAGATGTTTTTCCCTATGAACCTATCCCTTAGAATATATTATACCTTCTCAAAGATGATCAAGCACCTAAAATAATTAACGTGGTAGACACACAAGCACCTACTACTTCAAAATAACACAGTAATCTAGAAGAAGGAGAGACATCCCTCACTATAGCTGAACATTTGGGACACCCTAGTGATTTTGAGATAGATTCTCATGAGTATGAATTCCGTTTAGAATTTGAAGGTAACCTTGCTTGGGGGATTTGTCCTGATTTCACACATGTTCTTGACTTTCCCAGAGATCCTGATGAGCTTATAATAGATAAACATGTGGATTTTATTCACCAATACACATCTACGTCCGAAGTGAGTCTAGAACTAAATGATGAACCTCATGAGTCTGTTTCACTTATTACTAACGCAAGATCCAATGATGATGTTGAGAAACTTAGCAAACTGAATATCTTGAGTAGTAATATCAACTTTGAATTTGAGGGTCGGATCATAACCAATGATGACAAAACTATGTGCATAAACACTATCAGACAATCCTTACCTCCCCTTACCATTCAACATCTTGATCTTATTGACTAAATGTAAACAAATCCAAGCCAAGACATCCATACTTCCCGAACAAATTATGCTCTAGCATGCTACCTAAATGCAGTAGAACCCATGATGACTTCCATTAGTGAACCTAGTGTCAGCATGACGGAGTCGGATATCAAAAATCTCAGTCAAAATAATAGAAGCAAAAAGAAAAAGAGCTCTGAGGGTGAAAACCACTATGTGGCAGTCTCAAAGATAAAAATAGTAAAAATAAAAGATGTATCCGAAGGTGAAAACCTCTCTGAGGTGCCCAAGGATGAGATATTTGATGTCCTTCTAAGTCATCTATAGGATAGATCACCAGTTTTGATAGAACCAACTCAGCCTATCAATCTAGGTACAAAAGAGGAACCTTAGTTGATTCATGTTGCACAATCTCTGTCAGAAGAAAAATAGGCATTTACCAAATTCTTAATAGGGAAAAAGATCAACTTTGCATGGAAATATTCAGATATGCTAGGATTGGATCCTAACCTGATCATGCATCATCTCTCTATAGCTCCTAGAGTTAAACTAATCAAGAAAAAGTTGTGTAAAATGCATCCTCATGTTGCACTCCTTGTCAAAGATGAGCTAGAGAAATTGCTTAAAGACGGATTTATTCAAGTCATCGACTATGAAGAATGGATCTCAAACATAGTTCCTATGTCAAAACTAGATAAATCTATCAGAGTATGCATAGATTTTAGAGATGTAAACAAAGCACCCCCTAAGGATGATTTTCCACTACCAAACATCGATATGATAGTGGACATGACTACAGGATTTGAAATGTACTCTCTCATGGATGGTTTTTCTGGATACAATCAAATAAAGATAGCTTCGAAAGATCAAGAGAAGATAACTTTCACCTGTGCATGGGGTACTTTCTGCTGGAACGTAATGCCATTTGGTCTTAAGAATGCTGGTGCCACTTATCAAAGAGCCATGACATCTATCTTTCATGATATGATGAATAAAGACATGGAGGACTATGTTGACGACACATTAGATAAATCAATGAAAAGATCTGAACATCTGGCTAACTTAGGTACAATACTGGATAGAATGGAAAAATTTAAACTTAGACTAAACCCTAAGAAATGTGCCTTTGGTGTCACTTTAGGAAATCTTATAGGGTACATTGTTTCAAATAAAGGTATCGAGGTGGATCCATCAAAAGTCAAAGAAATCATGGAGATGCAACCTCCTAAGAACATAAGTCAAATGCATACTCTGTAGGGGAGGATACAATCTATCAGGTGCTTCATCTCTCAGTTAGCTGACATATCACAACCTTTCACTAAAACATTTCATAAAGGTGTGAATTACAACTGGAGTGAAGAATATCAATATAAATTTAATTATATCAAGCAATACTTGGCAAATCCACCAATTCTCATGCCTCCTATCTAGGGGAAGCCATTAATATTGTATGTCTCCACAATAGATACATCACTGAGGGCATTGTTGGTGCAACATGATAAGAATAAATGGGAAAGAGCTATATACTATATCAGTCAAACCTTAGTGGTGTATGAAAAGAACTATTCTATGATAGAGAAGGTGTGTCTAGCTATGATGTCTATGTTGCAGAAACTGAGGCACTACATGTTAGCTCATACCACACAACTAGTAGAAAAGATCGATCCACTAAAGTATTTGTTAAGAAAATATGCATTCATAGGTAGATTGGAAAAATGGGTAATGTTACTGAGCAAGTTCGACATTGAGTATGTTGAAAGGAAAGCCATCAAAGGACAAGTGATCGCAGATCAATTAGCTAAAGCTCCAATGTTTGATGATCAACCAATGCAGATGGAGTTTACAGATTCCTCTATCATGCACCTATCTTCTAGAACTTGGCACTTATTCTTTGACAGATCTTATACAAAAAATGGGTTTGAAGCTGGTATATTGTTCATCACACCATAGGGTTACTCCATTCCAAAATAATTCAGGATCAAGTTCCCTTGCACCAATGACATATCAGAATATGAAGCTTTTTTAAATGGAATGAAAATAGAAATCGAATGGAGAGTAATAGAACTATACATTCATGGAGTCTCAAAACTGGTCATTCACCAAGTCAACGATGTGTATCAAACAAAAGATGAAAAGCTCATTCCTTACAAGCGCATGGTAGATGATCTTAAGAAGTACTTCATTTATGTAACATTTGAACATATACCTAGAATGAAGAACAAGGTAATCGACGCCATGGAAACACTATCATCTCTTCTACATCAACCCGAACATGAGCTACGCTATGAGTTTCAAGTGGAAGAACTATCATTCCTTGCCTACAATTTCCCAAAAACCCACATGATCTGCACCGTTGTTGGTCATGATTCCTCCCGCTACAAAAACATATATTCCTACCTTAGCGACCAAATCATTCCCGATACCTTTAACCATCATGAAAAATTTTACGTTATCATAAATGCATCATGATATGTTATCATTGGTAATGATCTATACAAACAAAGTCTGGATGGTACACTTCTTAGATGTTTAGATCACGAAGAGTCACAATGCGCATTAGAGGAAGTCCACGAAGGTATTTGTGGGTCACATCTCAACGGTCTAACATTAGCTTGAAAAATCATTAGGGCAGGGTACTATTGGCCACATATGGAGAAAGAGACCGTGAAATATGCTAAGAATTGCCAAAAATGCAAGGTCCATGGTAACATGATTCACGCGCTAGGAAGAGATTTAGTTCCCTTTACAACACAATGGCCTTTTCAATAGTGGGAATTTGATCTCATAGGAGCCATCTACCCACATTCGTCAAATGGTCACACCCATATAATCAAAACAATTGATTACTTTACAAAATGGGTTGAAGCAATTCCTTTGACACAAGCAACCGACAAAAAAAGTTATATGTTCATTTTGAATTACATCATTTGTCAGTATGGTATCCCACACTCCATCATCACAGATAATAGAGGCCAATTCAAAAACAAGGACCTAGATTCCTTATGTTCTGAATTCAAGATAACTCAACATTGGTCATCTATTTATTATCCTCAAGGGAATGGACAAGCTGAAGTGTCCAACAAGAACTTACTAAAAATCTTGCACTGCACAATCAACAAAACAAGGTGAGATTGGTATCTAATGATAAATCCAACTCTTTGGGATTATAGAATAAGTATAAGAACACCCACTAGGGTTACTCCATTCGCTTTAGTATATGGGACTGAAGTGGTACTACCTATAGAGGTTGAAATCCCATCACTTAGAATCAGAATGCATTGTCTGGTAATTGATGATGATTATAGAGTATCCAAGTTGCAAGAACTTGAACTACTAGATGAGCGCAAACAAGTGGCGTATGATCATCTTAGAGTCTATTAGAAAAGAATGTCTAGAGGCTATAACAAGAAGGTCAGACACATATAATTTCAGGTTAGTGATCTAGTCTTGAGAGAAAACACTAAAAATCAATCCCATCGAGAATGCAAAGGGAAATTTGAACCCAACTAGTTGGGTCCTTTTTTCGTCACTATTGCTTTTGGCTCTGGAGCCTATCAAATCTCAATGACTGATGGAGAATAGCTTTGAGAATTGATCAACGTTCTTCATCTGAAGAAATTCTATGCCTAGGAATTCAACATGTGGAAAATGTCCTGAAAAAAAGTATAAAAGTCCTAAAAAAATGATCATCTTGGTGAAAACCTAGAAATAGGTGCCTTGATGGTTCAACAAAAAAATAAAAAATGGAAAAATACAAAAAAATTGAAAAGATGAAAAATACAAAAAAAGAAGAAAAAGAAAAAGTGCCTTGGTGAAAACCTGGTAAACAGGCACCTTGGTAGCAAAAATAAAATCTCTGCTAAGATGGTGAAAACCCAGCAAATGGGCGCCACTTGTATCAAAATGCTTCATCTATCAAAGCAATCTTGGTGATTTCCCAACTTTATGTACTGCTTTAGTTTGTACTTATCTTGAGATTCAATAAGTCGGTCTGTGCACCAAACAACACGCGTCTGCATCCTATCATAGTTTCCAACTATATATACAAGCCAATCGGCTCACCAAGAGGACATATAAGATTTGATATTTGATAACTGTTGTAGAGGAAATATGCAAAACTAAGAGAAATTGTTAGTAACATCGAATTCAATCTAAGAAACTACTAAAAAAAATGCTACAAAATAACATAATGTAAAATTAATAATTAAAAATGATATAATGAAATTAAATCAAACCAAACCGATGTATGCTTATCTTCTTTTGTTGCTTCTCTGCACTTTGTGAGAATTAATGGCACTCAGCATTGGATTTGGTACTGTTCCGACTCAAAGATTTGAGAAATTTAAAAATTGGATTACTTGATTGCTGGAAACCCACATAAATGAATTAAGATTCGAAGTTGGGATCCTTGATTATGGGTTTGAAGGGGGTTTATGTAGAGGTTCAGGATTTGATGAATGATTGAGATCAAATTGAGAAAAACAAATTGAATTGATAAGATAATTAAAGACTAGAAGGATTTGGGTAATCTTCCAAAACTGAGGATTTATTTCCATCTCGAACTCAAAAAGCGAAGAGTCTTTTGGGAAAAAAAGAAGAAGATAGGATTGAGAAGATATTTGGATTTTCGAAGATGATAATTTCCAAAAATGAAAATTAGAAGAAATGAATTATTTTTTATTTTTGGATTTTGAGAAGATTTAGGATTTTCATAAATTTGATTTTTTAGTTTATGAGGGATTTTTTAACTTTTAGAAATTTGATTTCCTCGTAACTTTCATTTTCTAATTTTTTGAGAATTTAAATTGATTTAAAAATTCAATTTATGAGAATGATGAAATTAATATGAAATTAGTTGAAATTAGTTGGAATTAATTGAAATGAAATTAATGGAAAATTGAAGTGAAATTAAATTAATTTGGAAAATTAATTTAATTGGGAGGAATAATTAAATTTGAATAATTAAACATAATTTTTCAAACTATAGGACTTAGGAAATTGAATTTAATTAATTGGTGAAGGCCAATTAATTAATTATATACCATAAATTATTTAATTAATATTAGGGGAATGATTAAATGGGATTATCTATCTCTGTATAATAACCCTTAAATGTAGCATTTTTTTGCATTCCTTTTAGATACAATCCTCATAAGTATATCCCATTTATTTCTTCTTTGGTAAACATCCTACATAGGTCTGCAATTTCTAATTATATTCTCTTGATATAGAACCTCATGCATGAATGTTTCCCTTGTTAAGAAAACCTTGGTCATATGCTTCATGAATCCTTCAAGATCACAAAATCTGAGAGGAGTGGTCTTCAACTGGCATAATTTTAAATGATTTTACAAAGGATCCAAGGCACTATACCCCTTATAAAATTAAGGAATTCTAATAGTCCAAGTATAAAAGTACATTTCCTATGTTTTTCCATGTGTTCCTTTTCAACACACATTATCTGTTACAAAAAATCAATAAGAAAAATCCTTGGTGTAAAAAATTTAGGAAAAATATATGGGGGCTGAGGGAATCCATATAATCTGATGACAATATTATCTTCATGAAAAACCCAATCACCCCAATTGTGTTCATAGCCTTTATCATGACTAATCTCCTTTTGTCTCAACAATCCCATAGCTAAAGGTTGCAATCTCACAATAATTATTCTGATCAAGGACTTTCACTACAAACAGGTTGTGGAACATGACAAAGTTAGCATTTGGGAAATTCATGTACCACACATATGTCCAACATTGGAATGGATTCTTCTCCCCATCTCATCCTTCATTACTAACCTCAAACACCTATCCTTGTTGGTGTAACTATTTTCATTAACTACTTTTGACAGTTATGTTACTTGATAACTACATTGTTTGTTGTATATATCCCTCTCTCTTGATCAATAAGATTAACAAGTTATTTTACCATCTTTATATGGTAGAAGAGCTCCCTTTACTCCTAAGTTCTTGTGAATGTGGTGTGCACCTGTGAAAGGCGTTGATTAAGATAAAATGTACTAAAGACAATATTTTTTAGATTGGCAAAAACATACTTTTTTCTAATTTTTTTTGGATTTACAACATAGAAAATACAGATCATGAAGAACAAATGCTGAAAATTTCAAGAAAATCTATAGTGTTTTCCATTTTTTCAAATTTGGTCAAAAGTGCATTTTGTATACTCCATACAAAATGCACTTTTGACAAATTTGAAAAAATGAAAAACACGCTAGAATGATTTCTATTTGCATCACATCTTTGTGCTAGTTGTAACTTGTTGATAAAAATATTTTCTATTCAATGGAGAATTAAAATTGAGATCAAAGATGAAGAAATGGTTGAAAGAGATTTGTAGAAGCGGAAAAAATTGAAACGTGGAATACATGGAGATAAGACATGAATACAAAAATGTACCAAATAATTTTTTTCTAACTATGTTTTGTTTTATAGGTACTAACTGCAATATTTTTGCAACTCATGATGAAGGAAGGCTCAAATTGATATAGTTCATTACTATCAAAATGAAGATATGATTTCTAATCAAATACCATGAAGATGGAAATTATCAATTTTTAATTTCAAAATTCAAAAACAATTTCCAGCCAGTCAAACATCCAGGTAACCAAACATCCAAATCCTATATCTAGTGGATTAGTTGCAACTCAAAATTCATGAAAATTAGTAGGACACACTCAAATTTAAATCAGGGTTGCTATCATATAAAGACTAACAATTAGGAATCCTCATTCTCAAGTGGCTGACAAGTACTTGAAAGTAAATTTAGAAAATCTAGAAAGGTATATATTAATGCAAAACAAGATTTCGATGCTCTTAGACATAATTTTAGCATTGCACTTTTAATGCCTCAAGAACTCAACATTGAAAGGAAGACAAGTGTGGAATAATGCTTCCAAATGCTAAATCTAACAAGAAAGATGATGCATAAAAATTCGTACAAACCCTTAAGCTATTTCAAACTAGATAAACACATACAAAATCATATTTAAGCAAATAAACACATAACACTAGATATACATGGGAAAACCCTTTCGATAAAAAACCCACCCTCCAAAAGCTAGACTCAAATGTATTATCAGCAACAACAATAGTTACAATATAATTTCTTGATCCAATGCTCATCAAGAGTAAATCAAGCAACATAGAATTCTAGAGAATATATGACACATAAACACTCCTTAGAAGATATCCAACCTAACCTCATAAAATGTACTAAGGAGCTACATATTTATAGAGCTCAACACAAGTGGAAAGATCTCATAGTTTCCAAAACCATCTCTAATACCAAAGAGATATGTGGTGTCAATATGCTAAACCAATGACACATTGCACATAGAAATTTCCAGCATAACTCAACCAAAATGGTCACCATTCCATATGAAACACCTACCTCACACCACTTTTCAATAGTGAACTTCACCATAAATACCAATTTCCAAATATTAACTCTCCATGACTCTTCCATCGAACTAGTAACTGTCATAGTCATTACATGGATTCAACATAGCAACTTGTGACACTAGCTCCTTAAAATTAGGACTTCCAAAGTGGTTGAAGAAATAAATAAATAATAAAATTAAAATGTTTGGACTCAAAGGTTGAGACACCTTAATCCAAACATTCTCCCACTTTTCAAAGACCTATCAAGCGTCAAAACTCTGTCACCTGCTCAAGGCCCCAAGGCCCATGAAACCAACACACCATCTAAACTTCTCAATGCTCACTACCTTCATCAATGCATCTACAACATTCTCCAAAGTAGAAACCTTTTCCAATTTCACCTTTCCATATCCCACCATATCATGAAAAAATGATATTGTACATCAATATGCTTTGTTCTAGCATGGAAAGTAGCACTCTTTGCTAAAAAAAATAGCACTCTAGTTGTCACAAAAGATAGTATTATGTCCTACATCAAAATCAATATCAAAACACAATCTCTTAAGCCAAATGGCCTCTTTAGAATCATGAGAAGCTTCCATATACTCTATTTTCATAGTGGACAAAGCAGCTACAACCTTTCTCTTACTCATCCAACTAATTTCACCACCAAACATCATGAAAACATATCCAATGGTGCATCTTCTTCTGTCAATGTCACTTGACCAATTAGAATCCACATATCCATGAATGCAAACTAAATATCAAGGTCTAGTAGGATTACCATGAAAACATAAGGAATAATCAAATGTACCCTTCAAATACCTAAACACTCTCGTAACTGCATCCCAATGGACCCTTGCAGGATTAGCCATATACCAACCAAGGACTCCCTCTTCTTGGGCAATGCCTGGCCTTTTACAGACCATATCATACAAATTAAGCTCCCAACAACACTCACATAAGGTAATCTAGACATTTCCTCCATAGAAATTTTCATCCCTTGTAACAGTAGAACAACTAACTTCCAGCAATTTGTCATGCTGAATTTCTCCAATCCAGAGTTAACATACTTTAGCTCATCCAAAGCTTTCTACTAGCTCTATCTCTAATGATCTCAATCCAAAGAATATATCTAGCTACACCTAGATCTTTCATTTCAAAATGTGCTTCTAACTGAGACTTCAAATCTAAAATCATTCTTTTACCATTCCCAATAAACAACATATCATCCACATACAAGACTATGATAAGAATGTGACCATTTTCAGATTTATAATATACACAATGGTTAGATTTAGATCTCAGAAATCCCAAAGACAATACATATGTGTCAAACTTTTGATACCACATTCTAGGAGACTATTTCAAACCATTCAAAGATTTCTTCAACTTACAAACAAGGTTTTTTTTACCTTTTTTAATGAAATGCTCTGGTTGTGACATACAAATTTCCTCCTCCAAATCACTATAAAGGAATGTTGTCTTCACATCCATTTGCTCAATGTCAAAGTCATAAGTTGACGCAAATGATAACAAGAATTGAATAGATGCCATCTTATCTACATGAGGGAATATTTCACCATAATCAATTCCCTCCACCTGTGAATAACGATTTACAACCAACCATGCCTTATACTTCTCAACACTTCCATCTAGACCCAATTTGTTTTTGAACACCCATTTACATCCAACAAGTTTATGTCCTTCAAGAAAGGGTATCAGATCCCATGTAGCATTCTTCTTTAATGCTTCCATCTCTTCATTCATGGATTCCATCTAGGAATTTGCTTCATGCATACTCATAGCCTCTCTAATAGTCCTAGGCTCATCAGTGTTAGCAATCAAAGAAAATATACAACTAGAATCCAACAAAGAATATCCAAATATTTTAGGTGAATGAAAATATCTATTAGGTCATTGGCTTTCACAATTAGACCTCCTTAATGGTTGAGGTTCTTTCTCTTCTTCAGAACTTTCAGAGCTTCTTGAGCTCTCCTCATCATCAGGTCCAATAGGAGATCATAGTTCATTTCTTATAGTAGTAGATAGTATCTGAACTACCTCCTTTTTCTATTTCTATTCCTTCTCTAGTTCCAAATCAACTGTGGAAGTTTTCAGCTCACAAAATATCACACTTCTACTGTAAAACACCTTCTCTAAAACTGAATCCCAAAGATTGTAACCTTTCATGCCAACACCATAGCCAATGAAGATACACTTAATAGCCTTGTTCTCCAATTTTGATCTTTTCTCACTTGGCACATGAGCATATGCCTCACAACCAAAGACTCTAAGATGTCTCAATGAGGGATTCTTTCCAGACCATGCCTCCATGGGTGTCTTATTAAAAAGTGTTGAAGTTGGAGATTTGTTAATTAAATAACATGTAATGGCTACAACTTCAACCAAAAACTTTTCTTCAAGCCCAACACCACTCATCATACTCCTAGCCCTCTCCATCAACATTTTGTTCATCCTCTCTACAACTCCATTTTGTTGTGGAGTGTATGGATTTTTCTTATGTCTCTCAATGATCCTTGCAAAACCTGTCAAATTATGCTAAACAAAACTCACTACCATTGTCAGTCTACAAACACTTAATTTTCCACCAGTGATTTTCAACCAGGGATTTGAATTCCTTAAACCAAATAAAAAATTCAGATTTACTTATGAGGAAATACACAAATTTCCTTCTACTATAATCATCTATGTATGAAACAAAGTACACAAATTTAGATATCGAAGGAATATTAAGTGGATCAAATACATCTGAATGAATATAATCCAAAACCCCAGAAGACTTATGAGAACTAGAAATATGGTGTTGTTTACCTTCAACACAATGTTCACATAAGTAAAAATCTAGATTACAATCATCAAGGCCTTCAACAAGGCTCTTATTCTTTAGAGCTCTAAGACCCTTCTCACCAATGTGATCAAGTCTTTAGCACCAAAGCATTGTCTTCTCAACTAGGAGCTTCATCTCCAAAGTATTTGCACCCTTAGGTACCCAAAAAGAACAAGCATCAAATGTAGAAATGAAAATCTTCTTATTTGCTTGATCTAATGGTGAGGATGAAGAATCCAAAGCCCTTTTCTTGGACTTCACAAAATCACTATTGCACTAAACTATACATGCATCCAACCTATATAAGGTACCAATATGAAAACCCTTAGAAATCACCATAGATCCTCTTTTCATCTTGCATCCACCACTCAAGAAAACAACCTTCACACCCAAATCACCAAGCTTGTTGATTGAAATTAGGTTTCGTGCCAAACCAGGATTATGTAGTACACCATCAATCCCCTTCACTCTACCATCAGGGAATTGAATATTGACTCATCCACAACCAATGACATTCAGGTCGGAGTTATCACCCAGATACACCTTCCCACCATCAAACTCTTCATACTTAGAAAACTATTATCTGTGATATGTCATGTGGAAAGAAGCATCGTAATTTTTGAACCACACATCTTTTGATGCATGTGTTTCCAAGGCTGCGAAAAAATAAGCTATATCATCTTGAGAGGATTTTTCAGAGTTAGAATCAGAGAAATCTATTTTACCTTTCTTTTTCTTCTCCTCCTTGCACTCTTTCTAGAGATGACCAAGTTTTTTGTAGCTCCAACATTTTTTCTTGGAATTTTTACCAAGAGATTTAGATCTCCCCAAAGAGTTGGATTTACCCTTCTTGTCCTTCTTCTTTCCTTTCTCCATTGTTCTACAATGAGCAACTAGGGCCTCCTTAGCCATCTTAGAATATTTTCTTTCCATTTCTTCATATAAAAGAGAACCAACCACATCCTCTAATTTGAAAGTGGTTGTTGTGCTTCCAATGACCATAACAAGATGATCCCACAAGTTTGGTTAAAAATATAACAGAAGCATACATTTATCTTGATCATCAATTTTGTTACCAAAATAATTTAACTGAGCAACTAGTCTATTAAATACATTCAAGTGATTAGCAACAAACCCTCCTTCCTCCATCCTCATAGAATACAACTTATTTCTAGGAATAACTTATTTACCAAGGATTTCCCATGATAAATATCACCAAGCTTCTTCCAAATTTCATCTACAGTATTCTCTTTGTGGACATTCAGGAGCATTGAATCAACCAAACAAAGTCTTATCAAACCCTTGGCTTTCTGAACCATTTTGGCCCACTCATCCTATGGTCTAGCTTGGGGTTTCATTGAAGAAAATGAATCCCATAGATCTCTATCTACAATCATGTCCTCCATTTTGAGTTTCCACAACTCAAAATTGCAGCCATTAAATTTATACATCTCTAATCTGCTAGATGTGCTTTCCATATCTTACCTGCAACAAGATTATGAAATATTCCTCTGTAAAACTCCCATTGAGACTAGATCAACACAAAAAACCCTTCTACCCAACAATAATAAAAAAGTTGTCTAGGCTTTGATACTAATTAAAAGGAAGCCAAGTGAAGAACAACACTTCCAAATGCTAAATCTAATAGGAAATATGATGCATCAAATTTCTTACAAACCCTTAAGCTATTGCAAACTAGATAAATACATATACACAATTAGATTTAAGCAAATAAACACATAACACCGTATATACGTGGGAAAACCCTTTTAGGAAAAAATCCACCTTCCAAAATCCAGACTCAAATGTATTATCAGTAACAACAATAGTTACAATACAATATCTTGAGCCAATGCTCATTAAGAGTAAATCGAGCAACAAAGAATTCTAGAGAATATCTAACACAAATGTTCCTTAGAAGATATCCAACCTAACCTCATAAAATTCACTAAGGAGATACATATTTATAGATCTCAACAAAAGTGGGAAGATCCCATGGTTTCCAAAACCATCTCTAATACCAAAGAGGTATGTGGTGTATGCAACATGATAAACCAATGACACGTTGCACATAGAAACTTCCAGCATAACTCAACCAAAATAGTCACCATTCCAAATGCAACACCTACCTCATGTGTGCTATAAATGTGTCACACTTCTATGGATCATTACATGCAAGGAAACTCAAGAATGAGCCCTCACAAATCGATCCATAGCTCCTTAGGCATGGAGTGCAAGGGTTTTTAAGAATGCTCTCAGCTAGAGCTATTTAGCCTATAATCTTGCTAGTAAACCATGCAATGGGAGATTCAATGAAAACAAGGACAAGAATGCCAATATCCTCAAGAATCAAGAATGAAAATGCAATGCAATGCTATGATAGAAATGGAAATGCAAGCTAAGCTATGAAAGGAAATATGCAAGTGTTACAACCCAAGCTAATTAATCTATGTGAGTTAATCTAGAGCATAGAAATGAAGCTAATCTAAGAAAGCATAAATATGAAGCTAAGCTAAGAATGCAAGAATGAGATGTAGAATGCAAGAATGAGATGTAGATGCTAAGAATGCTCCAAATCTTTAAAAAGCTCCAAAGTGTACCTAGAAAACCTACAACATCATATTAGCATAAAAAGTTGGGGATCTAGAATGAAGAAGAGAGCTCTCCTTTTAAAGGAAATGAGAAGGAATGAACCATGGAGATTAAGAGGCAAAATATTTAATCAACGGTGGAGCTTAAAAGAGGAGCAATCCATGTGCACAAATATCCTCCAATAGGAAGATAGGAGTTGACTTTTGTGTCCATATGAGACAAAAAGTGCTTTTTCCCTTTTTATAAAATAAGAATAATGCTTTATTTGTGCAACTTAGGATAAGAGGAAAAGTGGGGGCTTTTTATTTATTAAAAGGGGAGGAAATATTCCTTTTAAATAAATAAAGACTTAGGATAAGATGGTTAGCCCATAGAAAATAATCGAATAAATGATAGAGCTAGGATTTGATCAAGAGCAAGTAATTTATGATTTAGCAAAAGGGGCTAATAGTCTAGGTGACCATTTTTAGGTGTATACACCTCACACCACTTGTCAATAGTGAACTCCACCATAAATATCAATTTTCAAATATTAACTCTCCATGACTCTTCCACCGAGCTAGTAACTATCATAATCATTACATAAATCCAACATAGCAACTTGTGACACTAACTCCTTAAAATTAGGACTTCCAAAGTGGGTGGAAAAATAAATAAATAATAAAATTAAAATGTTTGGACTCAAAGGTTGAGACACCTTAATCCAAACAAACATAATATTATAATGGTGCACTGATATTCTTGAGATGGATTTGTATTAGGCATGGGTTGTGCGACCTATAAGTTATTTGTGTTAGGTCACCATCCCTTCATTATAAAGGTCCTAAGTTCATGCAATTTGGCTATAACATGTGACTTTGAAATCTTCAAACCATAAATGCTCGATAAGTTCTTTATAGTTAGTTTTTCTAGCCAAGAAACCATTTTTTTCACATGATGGCTTACTTGGAAATCCACATTGTTGTAGTGAATGAAGATATGGATTGGTGTGGGATACTTAACGTTAATCAATTTAGTGAATTTAGTTATGAAATCACTATGAGAAAGTGGTACAAGAATTGAATTTGATCCTCCATATAGATAAGAATATGTTAGATGATGTAATGAAGAGTAAAAAAACCATTCATTTGCTACATATAAGGTCTCATAAAACCCTTGCCTAAACAACCATAAAAAAAAAACCAAATGTCTTCTTTGCAAGAAATATGTGAGTTTATTGTTTAGATGTTTCTTCTAATAAATAGATGAATAGTCATTGTCATGCATCAACTATTAGTGATAATTTAGAAGTAACTTTATTTATAATAGAATATGGAACTCAAATTATCTTTATAAGTATTGTGAGATGTTAAACACTCTATTTTCTTACCACAAGTGCATAGGTGATTTTCATTCAAACTGGAATTTTTGGGACTATCTTTTCTACAATTGATGAGGTCTTGGAAGTCTCATTTAAGACATCAACTGAATAAAGTGTAATACGGTCAATTGGAGGTTAGCGACATTGAAGGATGGAGGAATTTCAATAATATCAAACCAGTTTCTCACTTTGAAATGATGTTTTGTATGAGAAGCATTTTTAGTATTTTTGGTTTATGCTTTTTATTTTCCTTCCTTTGTTGATGCTAATGAATTTGAAGAATGCATGTGTTGTGATATGATGATTCATTTTGAAGATAGGAAATATTTGGTGTTGAACTCAATATAGATTGTTTTCCAACAATATTTGGAGTATCTAATCAAGAATTAAACCCTTTTGTGGTCATCAAAAAATGATAGAGCTCTTTCGTATCTCTTTGGGGTTGTTGTTGATTAACTCAAGAATCTATCATTTGAGATTTTGGGAGTGAGAGATTAAGAACATATCTCGAAGCTAAACCTCTTCAAGTGTCAAGAGTTAGGATTATGGAGCCCTACTTGGTTTAGGATTTGTTTCTTCCAGTGACGATTTTCTCAAAATGTGTATGAATATTATGTAATCAACATTTTTTGTGTAAGGCTTAAGATGGGTCCATTTGATACTTTTTTGGGAAAAATGTATTAAGAGAGGGAACGTTGGCATAATTATTGTGTATTATTTATTTATTAAAGAAACTTTCAATAATAAATAAATTGTTTGTTGTATATACTCCTCTTTGTTATCAATAAGATTAACAAGTTTTTTAGCCACCTTCAATCCCAATTGCCACTGTTATGATACCATATAAAATGGCATGATAACAAATAAAACATGAAATTAGATGTTTTTAATTTATCTTGATCTTCTCCAATCCCTCATGGATCTTCTAGATGAGATATGAAACAAAGTCATACTCAACATTCACTTCCTAGTTATGAATGTTCATGGCCATGAACATTATGCCAACAAGATTTTTTTTTTCACTATTCTCTCCTAGCACTTGGAAAAGTGCATAATATGTGTTATTGAAATATCTTTCAAATGAAAATACTAAAAAGGGATCAATTTCCTTAGGAGGAAAATTTATAATTCTATTCTTGAAACTCTTGGGCATGTATCTTTGAATGTTGAAACTCCTCAAACTTATCCTATGCTTATGATAAATTTTTTTCCTCTTGTTCAAGATCAATCTCAATAATAGTGATATCAATTAACATAAAATCATCTAAAATACTTCTTCTATATAATTCAACCAGTGGGGTTACATCCTTTTTTCAAATAACCTTATCCACTAGGTTGTATACCCTTGCAAGAACCCTTAAGAAATCAACATCCATGAACATATCTAAAACTATAAGTTTTCCTAAGTTGTAGCTCCATGCATTAAATAAAGGAATTTCCATGTCCTTGTTATGATAAAAATATTTAAATAAGGCTCAACCACAATGGGTTTACTAGCATCACTAAAATCTTGATAGGAATCCCTCCACATGAATTTATCTAAGGATAGGCTCATTTTTAAGCTGGGGAGAAAATCTAAAAGTTCTTGATGTAAGGCTCTCTTATCATTTTTATTGGCTTTGTTGCCAAAGGTAGAGAACTAGGTTTCTTTGTTCATATTTATAGGCATTATGATTGAATAGTGTTTTTCTAATCAAGAACTACGACAAGCTTCTAGAATTATATGCTATAAAAAAAGGAATCCTACTACTAAATGATCTTCATTTGAAAGTAGTTAGCTTATGCAGTCAAGGATGGTGGATCCAATGAAGGACAGTCCAAACCTTGCAGCCAAAAGAATTACACAGTGGATTACTCAACAATGCAACACAAAGTAATTGTTCAACACTAATTTTCATTAACATGCCTGACTGTAAGGCCTTTTGAGTTAGGGCCAATTACAATTAGAAAGTAATTCTGCAAGATCTACAACCAAATTCAATACAATCTCAGCTAGTTTAGTTCTGAAGACAATCAAAAGCTGATGGAAACCCTAAGGTAGATCTAAACTTGAGCTCGCAAGCCTCCAAGAAATCTCCTTGTTCCCAAGTATGCAAACCCCTAACTCTTCTACAAACAATTATCAGATAACAATCTGATCTGCAAGATCAGTCAAGATCTTTTCCGCAACTTTGCCAACTTCAGCTTTTAGAAACTCAGATTTGACTCACTAAGTTTTCCAAGTCATGAACCTTTCTCCTTTCCTTGATCTATCTATTTCCTCCTAAACATCTACCCAAGCCCTCCTTATATACTAATCATCAACCACAAGTCGGCTGGATGAAACCCTTAACTCCCCAAAACAATAATTAAATGCCATACAAGTTGGTTTACAAATGTATACACAAATTTAATTCTGCATGTCGGCCCAAGACAATGGCTACCAATAATTAATTCACCGAGTCAGCTCAAAAATCACATAGAACTCCAGCCGGTTAAGTTAAAACTACTAAGAGATAGTAAAATTACTAAGCACACCAGGCATTGCCAAGCATTAGTGTTGACTGAGAAACAATTTCACTAAGCATTAGAGACTACCTAGTTCCTTTAGTGACCGAGCTTCCTTCAATGACCTAGACCGTTGGTCAAGGCTGCAACCGAGTAAATCCGGCCAAAACACAAACACTCCATGCAGTTTATCGAGGACATAGAATGTTCTGCCTTAACCTTAGATGCCCCTGCATCAGACACCCTAGGTTCCAAAAGATGTTCATATGTGAGAAGAACATCTTTCAGGATTCAACACATAAATCCTGAACTGGTTCTTCACATACAAGTCCTCCACCTTTTCTGCTTGCAAAGTCTTCCACTTTAGTTTTCTTTGTCTCTTCAAGTCTTTTCTTAACAATGTACAGGTCGGTTCTCCATACTGCTCATGCATTTTCTCTGGATCCACAATCTCAACTCAGCTACGAATACTCAGGCTTCTCCTACCGAGTGTTGTATCCATCAAAGACATCAGTGAAAACTTCCTATCATTCTTCTCAATAGTAAACACATTTCTTACATAGTCATAAATAGCTCTACAATCATATTGCCAAGGTCTATCGAGCAATATATCACAACTATTCATCTTCACAATGTCACAAAGCACAAGATCCTTGTACTGGCCAATTTGAACATCAATGAAGCATTGTTCTCTCACTTCCAAAGCATGAACATCTTGTAACCAGCCAAGCCTATAAGGATAATGATGTTTCATTCTACTCAAACCACTTTTATGAACTAGGTCCTCAGCAACAAGGTTATCAGTGCTACCACTATCAACAATAACATCATAGAGTTTACCTTCAGTCTTGCATCGGGTCCTAAACAAATTACTCCTTTGACAAGGTTCATCCTTTGAACCGAGCAATGTTCGCCGAAGTAGCAAGTTCTCTGATTTAGGTTCATTCTGAATGTTCTCATTCATCATAGCAGTTCATTGGTCAACCTTCTTCTATGTACACTCAAAAGAATGATGTGCTTCCTCTCCATAGTTATAGAAAGTACCCTTAAAGATAAATCTACCTATCTTCTTCTTTGGTTCCACAGGTTTCTTTTCATCTTCTGCATCAGTCAATTTATCCTTCATTGAGTGATCAATATTTTCTTTCCCTTGAGAGTTACTAGGATGTTTCCTCTTCAACTTATCCTCTGCCTTCATAGCATATTGATAAGCATCTTCAACAGAATCAATCTTCAGCATACCAAGCACATCCTGAATATTGAATCTCAGACCATTCACATACCGAGCTACCTTTTCCTTACCAAGCTCTCAGTGTCCAGACCGAATAGTAAGTTTGTATAACTCCTTGGTATAATCTTCAATAGACAAATCCTTCTATTTCAGATTCTACAAATTCTTAAACAAGTCAAGCTCATAGTCAGCCGGTATGAACTTAGCTTTCAACTTAGTCACCATCAATCTCCACCAATTGATCTTTGTTTCACCTTCATCTTCTTGGTCTCTCTGTAGTTCCTTCCACCAAAGAGTAGCATGTCCTTTCAACTTTGTCTGTACTAATCTTACCTGAAGAGGATATTCAATTTCTTCTAGCTCAAAGAAATCTTCAAGTTTGCCTGTCCAATCAATCAAATTATTGGGCTTCAAAGTACCAGAGAAAGTAGAAACTTCCATTCAGTAATTACTAAACTGAGCAGTAGATCTAGGCAACCGAGCAGTTCTATCTTCACCAAATCTGTTCCTCCGATCATCACCACTAGATCCAGTAGTTTCAAATTCTTCAACAGCCTCTTCATAGCCATCCTCAGTACCAACATTCTGAGGTATACCAGAAATAGTTCTCATGATCTCGGTGACCATATCATTCTTCATCAATTCCATCTCATATCTGAAATCTGATTTCACCTTCTCTGTAGTGAGCTAAGATACAACAGTATCACAAAGATCTAAAATAAATCTAGGGTCCAATCTTCTCGGAGGCATTCTTAAATATAGGACAAATCCTCTGCAACAAACCCTCACCGACCACCTTGTGACAATCTCCAAGTTGTAACAAGTCAGATCTCAAGCTGCAATTTTGCAAATAATTAGGGCATAATTTCACAAGTTCAGTGCTTCAGATCTGCAATCCAGATTGTGCACAATCTCTGCTCCAACAAGATCAACTTTGCAAGATCAGTCTTGCTAGGTCAAGCTTCTACTTCAACAAGATCACCAACATGAACAAACCTTCGCTCTGATATCAACTTATGCAGTCAAGGATGGTGGATCCAATGAATGACAGTCCAAACCTTGCAGCCAAAAGAATTACATAGTGGATTACTCAACAATGCAACACAAAGTAATTTTTCAACACTGATTTTCATTAACATACCCAGTTGTAAGACCTTCCGGGTTAGGGCCAATTACAATCAGAAAACAATTCTACAAGGTCCACAACCAGATCCAATACAATCTCAGCTAGTTTAGTTCTGAAGACAATCAGAAGCTGATGGAAAACCTAAGGAAGATCTAAACTTGAGCTCACAAGCCTCCAAGAAATCTCCTTATTCCCAAGTATGCAAAACCCTAGCTTTGCTACAAACAATTATCAGATAACAATCTGATCTGCAAGATCAAGCAAGATCTTTTCCACAACTTCACCAACTTCAGCTTTCAGAACCTCAGATCTGACTCACTAAGTTTTCCAAGTCATGAACCTTTCTCCTTTCCTTGATCTATCTATCTCCTCCTAAAAATCTACCCAATCCCTCCTTAAATACTAATCATTAGCCACAAGTCGGCTGGATGAAACCCTTAACTCCCCAAAACAATAATTAAATGCCAAACAAGTCAGCTTACAAATGTATACAAACATTTAATTTTGCATGTCAGCCCAAGAAAATGGATACCAACAATTAATTCACCTAGTCAGCTCAACAAATCACATAGAACTCCAGTTGGTTAAGTCACAACTACCAAGCGATAGTAAAATTAACGATCATACTAGGCATCACTGAGCACTAGTGTTGACCGAGCACCACAGGCATGACCGAGCAACAATTTCACCGAGTGTCAGAGACTACCGAGTTCCTTTAGTGACCAAGCTTCCTTCAATGACTGAGACCATCGGTCAAGGCTACAACCGAGTAAAACCAGCCAAAACAAAAACACTCCATGTAATTTATTGAGGACATAGAATGCCTTGCCTTAACCTTGGATGCTCCTGCATCATTAGCAAAGAGAAATTTCAACTTTCTGCTTTTACACCACTAAAACTATAATCTTTATGTAAATGCACTTGTCTAGAGCACTTCAATTCTTTACTCTTGAAAGAAATTTGAATAAAATGAGACCTTTAGATTTGTATTTATTTCCAACAACTTGATTTATTCACCAAATTATCTTCATAAATTTTACTTCATGCGAATAGAGTGTACACAACTAGTTGTGCATAGTTTTTTTAAATACTAGCACTTGCACCTATGGGAGGTTCAAGAGATATGTCGATATAAAATTAAAAGGTAAATATAAATGTTTAATAATATAACATAGTCATTTTTTTTCCATTTCTAAAGCATTAACATTGTGATAGAAATGTGAATAATTTGACAATAGACTATGTCATGCCCTTGATAGTTCCCTCTATTTGTAGCAGCATAGTCTTAAGTTTTTGCACTTCTACTACAATCTATGAGCACATATGACAATATTTTTCTCTTGGGTTAGGAGTACCAAGAGCTCTCTATATGAAGAAATTAGTTTCACTATACAAGTTTCCAATTAAATTCTTCATGTTCGAATGAACAATATTAGACATGTTGACCATTTGCAAAATAAGTCTATTGTATATTCCATGTTCTTGCAAAGTGTTTCATTTCTAGACCATAGAATAAAAGGATGAAAAAATTATTCAATAATCTTTGATTGTCTACAACATATTTACAAAGGAAACTATTATGAAGTTGATTATTTGCCTTACAATTTTCAAGAGAGGTTATATTTTCAATGAGATAGTAAGATGTTTAAAGTTCTAACCAATTTATTTATTTATTTTTGAATGATTGAACTTTGTGTCTAAGATTTTTTCTCCCATTGCAATGTTAAATTTAGGTACATCAATGCGACCATTGCATTAAGTGGTAGTAGCATTTAGTAAATAATGAGAGATAATGTGGTATGCATTATTCTTTCTATTTCCCTTATTGGTGCCATTGTCATTTGATGGTGGTAATTATTTATAAACCATTTTATCTAATGAAGTTGAGCTAAAATAGTCATTTGTTCACTTTAGACTCAAATATATTTCATAAAAATGCATCACAACTATCGATAAATTTGATAGAGATATGGATTGACAACATGGAAGGAAACTTGGACCTATGCAACTAGTGGAATGTGGATGCACTTTAGCACTATATTAAATTATGCAAGAGGACAAAGTACTCCATTTGAAGGAATTGCTTCCTATGAATCCATAGAATCAAGATTTGTGATTGTGTTGAAGCCTCTCAAGATTGTGGTTTCTTTATCATATGCATTAACAACCTCTTTAGTTGTATCAAATCTTCCAAACTAGTGATGTTGCCTCGATTTAGAGTCTCTAATTTTTTCACATAGAAACCCCATGGATGTCTTCTCAATTAATAGGAATTAAATTTAAGCTTTTCTTTTTTGAGGGGGTTTTGTAGGTCAATATTTCCATTACCACAAAGCGAGGTAAAGTTTACTATAGCTTTAAAGTTGTGATTTTGCAAGTAGAAGTTGACTATTCACACTCTTCGGGGAATACAAAGTGTAGTGGATTGTCCAAACAATTGATGGAATAGTATCTAGTCTCCTCAATTTTCATGCAGAAGTTTCTAATTCAGTCTCTATGGTGGAATATATAGTTTGTATTGACTTATGCCAAATAGTAGACTCATAACAAAGAGACTTTATATGAACCCATTTGAATGGATTACATGGAAATTTTTCTTCCAACCTTAGGTAGGAACTTCACTATGTTGCAACCCTTGTTTATTTTGATGCATATTATCTAATATTTTTATTATCCATTATCTAAATTGGTCTGGGAGCACCAAGGCCAAGCACAAGGGCTTAGGAGGAAACTAGGGTCACTGAATAGATCCTAGGAGGAGTGAAGATAACATGACCATTTTGGGTCATTTGAATGTAATAAGACCAATAATGGTCCTTTAATGATGTTTTGATTTTGTTTTGATGTTTTATTGATCACTTTGTGAAAGGATCAAATTTGTAAGCCATGATGGCATTTGGGGGTTAAAGTGTACCTTAGGGTCACTTGAGGATCCTAGGTGTAGATGAAGTTGGTAAAGACCTATAATGTATATAATGTTTGTAATATGGTCAATAGAGCTATTAAAATGGGTAAAATGCACTAAGAGTGCCGAAAATATGTAAATTGCCTAAATTGGCAAAATGAGGCCTAAAAGGTGTATGTAAGGGTTTTAGAAGGGTTTAAGGCTTTAGAGTTAGGATAGAGTCCTAAAATCCTTTGAAAGGTTTATATAAATTCATAAATAATGAGAGTTGTCGAAGTTGACAACTATGTTGTCAACTAGACAACAATATAAACAAGAAACACTAAATGTAACAGTCATTAATTGACTGTAGGCGGTTTCAAACAGTTGGCCAACCTTGGGAAGGTTTATTTGAATGATGTGATAATGAGGAATAGTAGTAGAGGAGTCTTAGGAGTTGGGAAGAGTGTTTTTTTGTCGAAAGAAGTAATGTATTGAAGTTTTAAATCAATAAATTTTTAAATCTCTGCAAACCATCAAACCTCTGACGTAAGGACACAGTCCTCTTTGGACATTGTTAAACTATCAATCCAATGAAATATTGATTATTAATGGATTTAAATAGATATGTTTTAAGTTTATATTAATTTCCATGCAAGTAAGATTTTTTTTGTGAAGTTTTGAGGTAAGGAAAGTCATTATTTGTTGACTGTTCCTAAACAGAGATTTTGTGTGCAATCAACAATTTTCTTGAAGACACCATGAATGTATAAGACTCCCCCATTTAATTTGGTTAATGTAACTTTTTGGGAGAGTCTAAAACATGTACTATATGTGTCCATAAGTGTTTGTATGCACAGATGTACAGGGGATTGAAGAGAGGATTAGACATTGTTGAAAATGTTGATTGATGGGTGCATGGTGGTTGGACCAGTTAAGGTCTGAGAGTTCCACCCAAAGGAGGGCCAATTTTTATGACTTGGATTGTCATAAAATGTTTCTTGTATTGTCTTAGATCCATTGGTAGGGTCTGTAAAGGTTTGGAAGTTCCTTGTTGACAAAGCCCTAGGCTTGTGCACATAGGAAGGAGGGTTTGTTGGTTGGGATAAAAAAACAAGGTGGCACATCTTGTAAAGGTGAAAATCCTTTGATTTGGATGTTGAATCAAATTTTTTTGAAGGTTTGGTGGAGTGTGGATTTGATCTATTAGTACTTTCTTTGTAATAGGAGGGCTAATGAGGGTTAATTGCAGGGCACCATGGTACTGGTTTGGATAATTGGTTTGGATAATTGGTCATGGTTCTGAGATATGTTGTGTAACATTTAAAAGGGTATCTAGATATACTCTTAATTTTTTTTGGTGTTTTGTAAAGGATTAGAGTTATTCTTGAAAAAATAGTCTAGTAGGGCTACTAGGGATTAAGGCCTAGTGAGCACCCGGTAAGGGATAGTTGGAAGATGAGATTGCTTGGTTGAATCCATTGCATGTATTAAGGGACATTGGAGTAATTAAAAAGGTGTAGAGCCTATGATGGAACAAAGAGTTGATGTTCACTCTGATAGGGTATGGAGTTGATTGGATCTATGAAGATGATCCTAATGAAGATGCTTGTTGGGTGGTGTGATAACACTATTGAGGTCCCTCTTAAACTTACTGATTGCAAGTCCACCTAAGGCCTCTACATCATAAATATTGAGATACAAATATCTATATAATCTAGATGTTTCTATTAAAAAAGTGAGAAGATATATGTGTTTATTTTGATGTATACTATTTTTTATTATAGTTATCCCTTGTATTAAGGCTCAAATAAAAATATCTATGTGATCCAAATGTTTCTTTCAAAAAGGATAATTTTTATTTTGGTTTGAGGGATTTTTAATGAAATAATATTTTTCCATTAAAAATATATAACGTATTTAATTTTTGGTGGTCATTTTACTCATTTGAGAGTATTTTAGGTGTGATATTCAAACTTGTTGAATATTTGAAACAATAAATTTTTATTTTTATTTTTTGAAATTAAAGTTCAAAATTTATATGATAAATGTTATTAAATTTGAAATATCACATGTTTAGTATATATGAGCACATATTATATCTTTGATTTGTATTTATAAGTAAATATGTCACAATTGAACTACTACATTTAATGCTTAAAGATCTACAACAATAGCCTCTAAAACATAAACCTTACAAATCCTAAAAAAGATTTCTGAATAAGATTTTTCCTAAATAGATGTTAAGAGGGGAAATTCCATTTCTTGACTTGTCTAAATGCCAAAAACCACTCCAATTTCACATGATTTAATGCCCATTACACATACTAACAAATACATCAAAAGGAAGAGTCCCTTCCATGTAACACCACATATATTAAAAAAGGTGGGCATATCAAAAAGTTTTGTGTATTGGTCTAGTGATATAGAGAGAAAATAGTTTGAAGTGATAAGAAACCAACTCATGTCTATTGACAACAAAATATATTCATTCCCTTAATTTTTGTAAAATACTAATAAAGAAAAGATCTAATTATAATGATCTGGGCAGTTAAGAATATTCAAGGAGAAGATCTAATTATAATGATATGGGCAAGTTCAAAATATTCTAGTCTTCAATGATTAAGAGTTTAATATTTATGTTAAAGATAAAACCACATGAACCATGACCAAATATAGAAAAATAAATCTAGAAACATAAAAAGAATATTATAATACATTGATCTAGATAAAGGTCTTAATTGCTCGAGAAGTTTTCAATTATATAGATGTTTGAACAATATGAAAAACCCTATAGAATTTAAATTATTATGTATGATTTTCATTCAAAATCAAAGTGCATATGGTTGCAATTGAAACTATTCAAACTTGAGTTGAAATATAAATGTAATAAGTCTAGCAAGCTCTTCAAAGAAAGAAAGTAGTTGAAGTTATTGGTACTAAAATTGAAATCATTCACTTTAATATAAGCCTATTCCCGATTAACTATCCTCCATCTTTCAATATAATCCACTATCAAAAGAAAATGTTATTTGTCTACTGCCTAAAGCCAAAATGTAATCTTACTTTACCTACTTTTGGAAATAAGTCCCTTTGTGATGTTCATAAGGCTAAAAACATTATTCTTTATCAAGGCGGATCATGTCGGTATGTTGACATTAGGGCAGATCATGTTAGGAACAAACATAGGTTTTTCCAATCAAGTATGTCTTTTCAGTTTTCACCAATTACAATCATAGGATTTTATCTTTTAATTATTATGTTGTTGCAATATAATCTTTTAAATTCAAGACAATAATAAAATTTGTGATTGAGATTGTAGGTAGCCCCTTTGTATCTCTCATAGATGGCCCATGTGAAACTATTGAATTTTAGCACCACTTATGCTACAACCAAAATAGTCATAATTTTAGAATGCCAAACCTTTAAATAGTTGTATGGAATTTTTTCAATCAATGTGTAACTGAATTGGTATAAACAACTTTTGTTCATGGATAACCCACTGAAGATGTTTGAATGGGGGGAGGGGAGGGGGGTAATCTTAAATAAGTCATGGCTAAGTACCCTACCTCCCTCATATGAGAGAGAGGACTAGAGTAGCTAGGTTCACTTAGCTCTCATTACTACTCATGCCTATCTGATAAGGATTAGCGACTAGAACCTACAAGGACATAGGGAAGACTTAGTTTTTAGTCAGAATCCTTGGCAGTAGTCTAGTTGAAGGAGCTTATCCTCCTACTTGTAGGGGCTAATAAGATGTGGACTAACTATCATGGGAGTGCAGGGGCCCAAACAACATAAGTGAATAATAGATAATGTAGACACTTCTAACTTAAAAAGGGCTCATTTTATAGGATAATAACCTAAGGACTTAGGTATAACATGAAATTTGAAAAATGAAGCCCGAAACTTAGGCAAATAATCCATGAGACAGGGAAAAAATTGAGACTTAGGGAAAGATTAAGGATGAGACTTAGGGAAATAACAAAAACCAACCAGTGAGATGACCTAATGGAGGAACAAGTTGTAATATTTAACCCAAAAAGACTAATACATGACAACTTATAAGATCAACATAAAATTAGAACACTAGATCACATCAAAACACATTCAGGGCTTTTGAAAATTTTGAAGACAATAGGACATGAAACCCTAATTTTTTACAAGGGTGTTAACATAATGGAACCAAAAAGGCCAAGCATATTCAAACTAAGAAAAAAAACTATAATTATTTGATAAAAAACCAACTCTATAAGAGAGTTGTAGATAACCATATCTACCATATAAATTTTTACATAAATTTGTAACTTTGGTAAACGTAGGATTTTTATTTAATATTTAAAAGAAAGGTGATGCAGGGGCAAGGGTAGATACAAGCAGAATCAAGCAGAATTAAGTCCACTTGAATCCACAACAAGCCCTTGCTCAGAGTTACACAATGGAAGCAATATAATATCACATGAAATCAATGGAAACACAATGGATATGAGACAATCAACTAGCAGCAACAACAAAGAATTATATTATTTCTTTCAACATGCCCGACTGTGAGGCCTTCCAGGTTTCAGCCTTATACAATGAGAATTATGAATTTAGAATTACAGCTTGCATCCTATCTTTTTCTCCAATGATGTATCTTGATAATCCTTCCTATATCTCACCCATGATCTCCCCTACTACATCAATCTATACCCCTTATATAGCCAGCTAAGCCACAGGTCGGCCAGTCAGGCATTTAATTACAATATAGGTCAGTGTCAAGATTTAAACCAAAACTAATGCTATAATGAATATAAATTGATGAACCTTTGGATTTAGGTCCTAACTTGACCCAAGAACATTCATTTAAGTGTGAAAGGTCCCATATGAGCACACGGAACATCGCAAGAAGAAACACCACATGTTTCACCCAAAAACTAGCAGGAAATAGGTCCTGAGGAAAAATAGGCATAACTTTTTACTCATAATGAATTGGAGTTTGTGATCTTGGGAAATGATAGTAATTTAGGTCCAATTTAAGTCCTTAAGTGTGAAAAATAAAATTCCTTATGTATCAAGAGAACCAACATGAACAATCAGCACCAAAACTGTAGGAAAACACTATTCCGACGGCAAGGAAAATAGCTGTAACTTTGAAACAGTCCATCCAAACTTGATGTGCTCATAGGAGAAGGTTCCAAAATAGGTCCCCAACATGATTTAATCTTCACACACCATGAAACTATCAAATTCAAACATTACAAAGAAAACTATAGCAAACAGGTACAGAAATCAGAAAATGTTTTTGGTTGATGCAAGATTGCCAAAGACCCAAGATGCTCTTGCATAAGACATCTGGGGTAAATAAAGAACTGATGTCCACATCAGGAACTACTCATACTCTAACCTGAATCATAAAGATCCAACTCAGCTTGTGTAATCCATGAACTGTCCTCAACTAGCTTATCTTTCCACTGAACTAGATATTCCATGTAATCTTTTCCTCTTGTACTCTTGCCAACTCTGCTATTCAAGATCTTTTCAATGCTATCCTTATTTTTCTTAGGATAATCTGGATCATCTTCTATCTCTTCATTTGATTCAAATTACTCAAATATATCAGCAATGTTAAATATAGGTGATATATCCATGTCCTCTGGCAATTCTACTTCATAAGCATTTCCACTGTCAAACTTCTTCAGAATCTTACAAGGTCCAAACTTCTTCATTTTCAGCTTGTTGTAGGTACCAACTAGAAATCTATTCTTCTTCAAATGAATCATAACCTCATCTCCAACTTCAAATGATTTATGTCTCCTTCTCTTGTCTGCTCTTTGTTTATATTTCAGATTATTGTCCTCCAAATTCTTTTTAACTTCATCATGTAAAGTTCTCATGTATTCTGCAAAATGATCAGCTATAGCACTTCTTCTAGTCTCAATAGGTAAATCTCTTAGCTCTGTGGTTCCCTTAGGATGAAATCCATTAACAATCTCAAATGGTGTCTGCTTAGTGCTTCTATTCACTAAATTATTATATGCAAACTCTGCTTGTGCCAAAATCAAATCCCAATTAGTAGATTTCTCTCCAACTAAACATCTCAACAAGTTTCCCAAACTTCTGTTCACAACTTCAGTTTATCCATCTGTCTGAGGGTGAAATGTAGAACTAAACTTTAAATCAGTATTCATCTTCTTCCAAAGTGTCCTCCAAAAATAACCAGTAAACTTAGTATCTCTGTCTGAAACAATAGATTTAAGCAAACCATGCAATCTTACCACTTCCTTGAAGAATAATTCAGCTACATGCAATGCATCAGATGTCTTCTTACAAGGTATGAAATGAGCCATCTTAGAAAATCTATCAACCACTACCAAAATAGAATCATTACCTCTCTGAGTTCTAGGCAATCCAAGAACAAAGTCCATACTCACATCTTCCCAAGGTCTATCAGGTACAGGCAAAGGTGTATACAATCCCGAATTCTGACTAGTTCCTTTTGCTACTTGACAAATTCTGCAACCTCTAACCATTCTCTGTACATCTCTGTAAATCTATGGCCAAAAGTATCTTTTTGAAATCAAATTCACTGTCTTATCAATCCCAAAATGTCCAGCAAGTCCACCAATATGTTTCTCCTTCATTATGTTATCTCTCATAGATCCTCTAGGTATGCATAACTGAACTCCTTTAAACAACATGTCTTCTTGAATGAAATAATCAGACCACTTATCACTCACTTTGTGTTCTTTACAAGCTTTCCAAGGCTCTGAAAAATCAATGTCAGCCTCATACAAATACTTCAAATCATCAAAACCAAGTACTTCAACTCTCATTTCTGTCAGCAAATTTCTTCTTCTGCTCAAGGCATCAACAACCTTATTTGACTGTCCACTTTTATGCTTTAGGCAAATATTTTGTTCCTTCATTTCACTTGTAAATGTTTTAACATCAAACAAGCATACTCTGACTGTAGTATAGTGACCTTCATCAAACTTCTCTATCAAAGGCAATAACACTTGTTTCTTTCCATCCATCCAAATAGTATATTGATTCAATCTACCATCATGCAAAGCTTTCCTATCATACTACCAAGGTCTACCCAAAAGAATATGACAACAATCCATAGGCACAATATCACACAAGACTTCATCATGATAATTCCCAATTTTGAATTTAACAAGGCATTGTTCACTTACAAGTAGTTTATGCTCCTTCTGGATCCAAGCAATATGGTAAGGCTTAGGATGTTTCAATCTTTGCAACTGCAATTTGCTAACCAGCTCTTCAGATGCCAAATTATCATAACTTCCACTATCAATGATTACCTTGCAACATTTATTAGCAATCTTACATCTGGTTCTGAACAAACTTTTCCTCAGAATAGGTTCCTCATCAGCTTCTTCATTACACAAGATCCTTCTTAGCATAAAGTTCTCACCATGTTCAAGTTCATTAGACATTTCCTCAACTTCTTCACCAGCCAAATTATTTCTACCATTACCTCCAGTATTCTTTCCAGAGTTAGTACATTCAAAAGCTCTATGTCCTTCTTCACCACATTTGTAACAAGTACCTTTAAACCAAGATTTCTCTTCCCTTCTACCATTATTGTTATTCCTAGAGTAACCAATATAGCTACCTCTAGAGTAATTACCTCTTTTACTAGCAGGGTCATCTTCCCATCCTTTATCTTGTACTGAATTTTCAGATCTGCTACTTTCTCCATCAGATCTTCCTCTACTTCTTTGAAATCTACCACCTCTTCCTCTTTGTCTTTGTTCATGTCTTTTTGTCAATCTCTCTTCAGCATTCAAAGAAAATTGGTATGCTTCTTCCACACTATCAATCTTCACATAGCTGATCTCATCTTGAATAGATGTCCTTAGGCCATTCAGATATCTAGCCACCTTCTCAACTTCATCATCCACATGTCCAGATCTGATATCCAATTTGTAAAATTCCTCAGTATATTCTTTCACACTCATGTCCTTTTGTCTCAAATTTTGCATCTTTCTCATCAAACTAACTTGGTAGTCAGCTGGAAGAAACTTCTTCTTCATCTTTCCAAGCATCTTCATCCATGTTTTGATCTTTTCTTTTCCTCTCTTCTGTCTCTCAGTTTGCAAATGATCCCACCAAAGAGATGCATGCCCTTTCAACTTTGTGACTACTATCTTAACCTTCTTATTATTAGAAGTACCTTCATACTCAAAGTATTTATCCATCTCAGAGATCCAATCCAAAAGTGTATCAGTCTCAAGTCTTCCATCATAGCAAGCAACTTCAACTGCAGGCCTGGAGTTAGCCTTAGACAAAACTCTCAAAAGTCTTTCCTCATCTTGTTCAACTTCAGGTTCAACATTAGGTGATGCTTCTTCTTCATCACTAACATCTTCAAGATGTGCTCCTCTTCTCTGGGCTATCTCTATAGCTTCAAGCCTAGTTGCAATTTGCCTCAACATATCTATGATAGCATTATCATTTCCTCTACCATGAACCATCTTGACAATCAGGTTCTAGCAAGATCGTAACCTTCTACAAGTTATAGGTCAGATCTTAGATCGAACACCCTACAAAAAAATATAATAAGGTTCTCCATGATCCAATTCACAAGAAAGAACTCACTCTGATACCACTTGACGCAGGGGCAAGGGTAGATATAAGCAGAATCAAGCAAAATTGAGTCCACTTGAATCCACAACAAGCCCTTGCTCAGAGTTACACAATGGAAGAAATATAATATCACATGAAATCAATGGAAACAAAATGGATATGAGACAATCAACTGGCAGCAACAACAGAGAATTATATTATTTCTTTCAACATGCCCGGCTGTGAGGCCTTCCAGGTTTCGGCCTTATACAATGAGAATTATGAATTTAGAATTACAGCTTGCATCCTATCTTTTTCTCCAATGATGTATCTTGATAATATTTCCTATATCTCACCCATGATCTCCCCTACTACATCAATCTATACCCCTTATATAGCCAGCTAAGCCACAGGTCGGCCAGTCAGGCATTTAATTACAATATAGGTCCAGTGTCAAGATTTAAACCAAAACTAATGCTAGAATGAATATAAATTGATTCAAATTTGGATTTAGGTCCTAAATTGACCCAATAAAATTCCTTTAAGTGTGCAAGGTCCCATATGAGCACACGGAACATCGCAAGAAGAAACACCACACGTTTCACCCAAAAATTGGCAGGAAATAGGTCCTGAGGAAAAATAGGCATAACTTTTTACTCATAATGAATTGGAGTTTGTGCTCTTGGGAAATGATATTAATTTAGGTCCAATTTAATTTCTTAAGTTCACAAAATAAAATTCCTTATGGATCAAGAGAACCAACATGAACAATCAGCACCAAAACTGCAGGAAAACACTATTCCGACGACAAGGAAAATAGCTGTAACTTTGAAATAGTCCATCCAAACTTGATGTGCTCATAGGAGAAGGTTCCCAAATAGGTCCCCAACATGATGTAAGCTTCACACACCATGAAACTATCAAATTCAAACATCATAAAGAAAAATACAGAAAACAAGTACAAAAATCAGAAAATGTTTTTGGTTGATGCAAGATTGCCAAAGACCCAAGATGCTCCTACATCAAAAGGTTTTTGACATATGTAAGAACAATTCCTTTTTTTTTGGCCATGTCATATAAATCTCAAAATTTGTGGGGCATACTTACAGTATTGTCCTAAAATTACATCACTATGTAATTTTTATTTTGTCTAGCCACATTTTAGCATGTATGGGCTCCCACATTGATTTTTGATATTCTAGCTCTTATTCTACTTTTCATTTTGGAATCTCCTCCTTAATTTGGACTCTTGGAACAAATTTAATTTAATGTATTGACCTATTGTCAGGAGTAGGTTGACGTTGTTGGCCTAGTACCCCATAAACATGTTAGAAAGCAAAGTCCACCAAGACAACTGAGAGGGGGGGTGAATCAGTTGTGAGATTAATTAACTTAAATTAAACTCTATCAAATCTTCAGCTTGTAATAAATAACAAAAATAACCACAAGATAATAAAAATACACAATAAAACTAGATTTGTTAAGTGGGGAACCCCTTGATCAGAGGGAAAACCCCAGTGGGAATGATGACCACAAGATGATGTACTAATATAAAAGTTCCTTGTGAATAGATAAACCTTGTTAGAAGACTATTACAATACAATCAATACATATGAGTCCTTGTTAGGAGACTTTGGATCCCTGCTAAAAGATCCCAACCCTATGAGGAGTTGATTAAGACACACAAAAAATACAATTGAACCCACTGTCCAAATTGCTTCAAGACTGTCTTCACTAAACAATATTCAAGATAACACATCCAAGGGTGAATTGACTAAAATGGAAACTCTCTTTTCTTGTAAAGTTCCTTTAAAGTCCTCAATAAACCAACATTGTCATCTTCTGCTCTGATCATAAAGATTTTGCATTCAAATCTCGCACAAAATTTCATGACTGCATGATATCCTTATGATACCCTCACGATACCTTTATGATACCTTTCTCAAATAAAATTCCTTTCCTTTATATCAAGTCCTAATGATTATTGATTTAGCCAAAAGGATTTCTCAATTTACAATTAATAATATAGGACATCAATAAGAATTTACAATACATGTTTCATTACATCCAAACACTTCCATAGAATTATTAATTTGTAGTCATCTCACAAAGAAGTATCACGCTTCACATCCTCCACAAGTCTTAGCAAAATGAAAAGTAGATTCTGTCGTATTTATCCAAGCATCTTGAATATGTCATCAAAAACATATCAACCTTGCTGAACTAGCTTCAACCTCACCGAAACAATAAATCTTGAATAACTGTTACCAGTTCCTGGAAACTCTCATTGTGAATAGTCTTTAGTAAAATTCACATAACCTTAACATATTTGCATAAATTTTTCTATGCTTACAACCACATCATCAAAACATGTTCCTAAATTTTGATAAATCTTTTCATAACTCAATTCATTAGGATAAAACCTCGTGAAACAATTTTATGTCTATAACTCTGTTAACTTTGTCTAGAGAGAATATATGTTGACATCAATGGGAAACCTGTTCATGAATGTAACATATAAGAACTCAATCATCTCTAATCAACATCCAATCTTCCTTGATAACAAAATTCCTAAACATTCATGCTAACACTCTCCCCCTTTGACATTGATGGAAACATAGATGAAAAACCATCTAGTCCCATCCTATCTTTAATAATCTTCCATCAATATATTTCTTCTTCATTTTCATGTACACACTCTCAAACTCAAATCTCCTGCATTCATTCTACTCTTAAGTTTTTTCATTAGATTTTTTATGTATATCTCTCCCCTATTGACATCAATGAAAAATGTGTCAATATATCAATTCTGGAAGTTCAATCATCTCCAATACAATCTGAAAAAGTTCCTAAGTATCAAAAGATACTATAAAACTCATGACTAAGAGTCCTTAATGACTCATCTTGAGTAAAGATACTCCCCCATAGGAGAAGCATCAAACATCCAGTCCAGATAGGTATAGTGCTTTGATAATCCTAGATAGATGCATTCCTGCGTCCATTACTCTGAAGAGGGTTGGGGAATAACCCCAAGCATACCTCTCACATGCTCAAAAGTATCCTTAGCCAAAGGTTTTGTGAATATATCTGATATTTTCTCCTTTGTACTAATATACTCCAATATGATTTCTTTTTATGCAACCTTCTCTCTCACAACATGATACTTTATTGCAATATATTTGGTCTTTGAATGTAATACTATATTCTTCGACATGCTAACTGTACTTATATTATCACAATGTATGATAATATTCTTAGTGAATTCAATGCCAATATCCATCAACATATGCTTCATCCAAGTAATTTGATTACAATTATATGCTACTGCAACATATTTTTATTTTGTTGTACTATGTGATATACAATTTTGTTTCTTGCTCAACCAGGAGACTAATCTTCCTCCCAAGAAGAATTCTCCACCACTTGTACTCTTTTTTTCATCAATATTTCCTCCCCAATCTACCTCAGTGTGTGCACATAATGTAAAATCATGTGATCTTTCATACCATAACCCATATTCTAATGTACCCTTCAAATATCTAAAAATCCTCTTTACTGCTGCAACATGCATCTCTTTAGTTTCTTCTTGAAATCTAGCTACAAACCCAACTGCATTAGATATATCAGGTCTTTTGTGAGTTAAGTATTGTAGTCCTCCAATCATATATTTATATCTTGTTTGTGTTGCATTTGGTGATTCATCCTTGAAAATTTACATCTAGTTACCATAGGGGTTCCAATTGGTTTATAATTCACCATTCCAAATTTTCTCAACAAGTCGTTAAGATATTTTTTTTTTGTGATATAAAAATGTCATTCTTGTTTTGTGTAATTTGTAATCCCATAAAGTATTTCATCTCACCAATCATGCTCATTTCAAATTAATCTTTGATTTCATTTGAAAATTTATTACTTGCTTCATCATTACCTCCAAAGATAATATCATCAACAAATACTTCAACAATCAGTAATCCATCATCATTTTTCCTTAAGTATGTATTAATGTCTACATTACCTTTCTTGAATTCCAAACTGATTAAGTGTTTGTCTAACCTTGCATACCAAGCTCTAGGAGCTTGCTTCAATCTATACAATACCTTTTCTAATTTTCAAACTATATCATTGTCTTATGTTAAAGAAAAATCATCAAGTTATTCAATGTATACCTCCTCTTCAAGTTATCCATTAATAAAAGCTGATTTGACATCCATCTGATATACCTTGAAATTTTTACTACAAGCATATGCCAAAAAAATTCTCACTACTTCAATTCTAGGTATAGGTGCAAAGGTTTCTTCAAAATCAATACCTTCTTGCTATGAGTATCCTTTACATACCAATATTTGTTTGTTTCTTACCATTTCACCTTTCTCATTCATCTTGTTTCTAAAAATCCATTTTGTGCCAATAACATTCTTGTCTCTAGATCTAGGGACCAATTCCCAAGTCTTGTTCTTTTCAATCTTCTCATGTTCTTATTTCATTTCTTTCATCCAATGTTTATCTTTGCATGCTTCATCTGCAGTCTTTGGTTCAACTTGAGATATTAAACATAGTTCTTCATTTACCTTGTTCCTTTTCATAACTCCTGTGTTTTCACTTCCAATGATTTGATTTGTCAGGTGATTTCTTGTAACATATTTAGGTGTTTTTGGTTTATCTTTGACTTTTTCTCTAGGTGTTCATTCAAGTTCAACTCTTGGTTCTAATCTAAACTCTTCAATCTAAAAATCATTGTTAATTTCATAAAATAATTATTGTTCATCATTTTGATTAATGTTAGTCTTTTGTCTTTTATTTTCATCAGAATCATAATCAAGAACTCTTTCTTGAATTCTGAACTTTTCATCAACTTTCACATTAGTACTCTCAACATTAGTCCTCAATCTATGATTAAAACATTTGTATGCTTTAATTTTCAATGAGTAACCAAGAAAAATTTCTTCATCACTTATATCATCAAACTTTTCAATATCATCATCTCTTTTGATATAACATTTACTTCCAAAGATTCTAAAATATTTCACAGTAGGTGTATGTCCAAACCAAAGTTCATAAGATGTCTTACCAATACCTTGTCTAATTTTAAATCTGTTCATTGTGTAAACTATGGTGTTCACTACTTCTCTCCAAAAGATATGTGATACATTACCTTCAAGCATCATAGCTCTAGATGCCTCATTAACTAATTTGTTCCTTCTTTTTGCTATACCATTCTGCTGCAGTGTCCTAGGTGCCGAAAGTTGTCTCTTAATTTCATTGTCTTCACAAAAGATATTAAACTCATTTGAAGTAAAATCTCCTCCTCTATCAGATCTCAAACATTAAATCTATAAGCCAAATTCATTCTCAACTCTATTCTTCAATAGCTTAAACTTCTCAAATGCTTCATATTTTTCTTTAAGAAATGCAACCCACATCATTCTTGTAAAATCATCAATAAAAATCATGAAATACCTTTCACCATAGAATCATTTTATCCTTGTAGGTCTACATAAGTCTGTGTGCATAATATCCAACTTGATTGGTGTTGTCAACATGTTTCTTAGAAATGAATTCTACCTCTGTTTAGCCATAACAGATTCCTTGCAAACCATGTTAGTAGGATTCACAATCTTAGGCAAGTCTCTAACTACATTTGATGAGCTGATCTTCACAATGTTATCAAAGTTGATATGACAAAATATCTTATGCCATAGCCAATTGTCATCCACTTTAAAAATCAAACATGTCATTTTAGAAGGAGACAAATGAAATACATTACCTTTTGTCTATATACCTATTCCAATTAGTTTTCCATCACTTTATTTAATAAAAAAAGTCTTCTTCATGAAATATAACATGTATCCTTTGGCCATAAGCTATCCAACACTCAAAATATTATGTTTCAATCCATCAAAAAAGTAGACATCTTCAGTGTTAGTTTTTCCATCAAGTGTAATAGATCCTTTTCCCTTAATCTGACATGGTGCATTATTTCCAACTCTAACTATTCCTCCATCATATCTATCAAGTTCAAAAAATTATCCACATCTCTAGTCATATGATGAGAACATCCACTATCAATAATCCAATTAGACTTCTTTTATTCTAGATGTGAAACTAAATCTTTTTCTTCTCTTACTTCTTCTTCATCAAAATTTTCATCTTTAATAGAAACAAATCCTATTTCATCTTCATTTTCATCATCACTTTCTAAGAATTTTACATCTTTAAATGCAATTTCTCCTTCTTCATCGACATAACAACAATTTTTAGTCTTAGGTTTATAAGGTTTTCTATATTTAATCTTCTTTTATCTCTTAGGACATTTAGATGAAAAATGACCAAATTCTTTGCATGTCCAACAAGCAAAATCTTTATTACCTTTAGGTTCTCTCCTTTCAATCAGTTCCATTGCATCATTGAACTTTATTTCTTCTTCTTGCATAGCTACCCAATCTCTAGCATAATCTCCACTGGTACTTGCACTTCTTATCAACATAGGTCTGTCCTTTTGTATGCTAAAAGTTATTTCCACTCTAGGTGTTCCTTCCTTTTGTTTCATCTATTTCTCATGTGCCTGCAACTTTCCAAGTAGAAGTTCTTTTGTAAAATTAGGTGTAATCATTTCTTCAATAATATTTATTTTGTATTCAAAGGCCGGTGGTAGAGATTTCACTATCTTCTATATGACTTCATTATCTGATTTCCTTCCACCGTAACTCTTAATTCCTGCAACAATCTCAGTAATCTTGCTAAAGTAACCTCTTATAGTTTCATCTTCCTGCATCTTAGCACTTTCAAACATACTAATATAGTTTTGCAATTTAGCTTCCTTTAAAGTTTCATCTCCTTCAAAAATATTTTCCAATTTAGTCCAAATCTCAATAGAAAGTCTTAGATCTTTTACCTCAATGTATTCTGTATCTAGAAGAGCTGATAAAATAGCCTCTCTAGCAAGCATATTGTACATGTATTGGTTCTTTCTTCAGTTATACATAAATCAAGTTTGTCTTCTTGTACAATAGTATTCTTCATCTTGATAGCCAACCAGTAATCAATTCCTATGCATAGAAAATGTGTCTTCATTCTTTCTTTCCAATTGCCAAAATTTACTCCATCAAACTTCTAACTTTCTTTCCTAAAAAATGTAGTAGCCATGGATCTCCTTAAGTTTTTATTTTTCTTTCAAGGACATGATGCTCTGATACCAATTGTTAGGAAGAAAAGTCCACCAACACAATTGAGATGGGGATGCATTAGTTGTGAGCTTAATTAAATTAAACTCAACTCTATTAGATATTAAGCTTGTAATCAATAATAAAAATAACAACAAGATAATAAACATACACAATAACACCAAATTTGTTAACTAGGGAAACCCTTGATTAGAGGGGAAAACCTAGTGGGAATGATGCCCACAAGATGATGTACTAATATAAAAGTTACTTGTGAAAGGATAGACCTTGTTAGAAGTTTGTTACAATACAATCAATACATATGATTCCCTATTAGGAGACTTTGGATCCCTGCTAAAAGATCCCTACCCTATGATGAGTTGATAGAGAAACACAACGAAGACAAATGAACCCAATATCCAAATTTATTCAAGATTGTCTTCGTTAAACAATCTTCAAGATAACACATCCAAGGGTGAACTAACTAAAATAGAAACTCTCTTTTCATGTTCAATTCCTTTGAAGTCCTTAATAAACCAACAAAATCATCTTCTACTCTAATCATAAATATTTTGCATTCAAATCTCATACAATATTTCATGACCGCATGATATCCTTATGATACCCTCATGATACCATTATGATACCTTTCTCAAATAAACTTCCTTTCCTTTATACCAAGTCCTAATGATTATTCAGTCATCCAAAAGGATTTTTCAATTTATAATTAATAATATAGGACATCAATAAGAATTTACAATACCCATTACATTATATCTAAACACTTCCATAGAATTATTAATTTGTAGTCAGCTCACAAAGAAGTAACACGCTTCACATTGTCCACAATGTTAGAAAGTAAAGTCCACTAAGATAACTGAGGGGGGGGGGTGAATCAGTTATCAGATAAAAGCAACTTATAATACCATTAATAGATTTCAACCATGTAATCAATATGAATAGAAACCATAGAAAGATAAACATACACAATGACACAAGATATGTTAACTAGGGAACCTCTTAATTAGAGAGTAAACCCCAGTGGGGATCGTACCCACAAAAGATATACTAATATGAAAATTCCTTGTGAGATGATGGACCCTATTAAGAGTTTGTGAAATATATTTAGTACATATTAGTCCATGTTAAAAGATTCTAACCCTATTAAATGATTCTAACTCGGTTAAGAGTTATAGAAGGCAGAAGGACCTGTTGTCCAAACAACTTCAAGGGAAATATCATTGAACTCATTGTCCAACTGATCTTTGTATTATTTGAATAGAATAATACCAATAATTGTTGATCTTAGCAACTTATCTTCACTCCTTTGTCTTTTCCAAAACATATCAACTATTTTACTAGATCTCAGTACCAGATCTGCTTAATTCACATATCCTCTTACAACATCAATATCATCATATATCTCTCTTCTTCATTACAATCAAGGAAAAAAATCCTTGCAGCAATCCTTCCTTTATACCGCACTCAAATAATTTACAATAGAGTCAGCCAACTAGGCTTAACCATCTACAAAATATAAATCATTACACGTTACATAATATTTCATAACTACATAAAACTGTCAGCTTCCAAACTAAATAATTCTTCACACGTGCGACCTCTTATTATATTGTCTCATCCATGTCACCTCTAAAATATCATAAACCTCTGTACAACTTTGCATGTCTAGATTCTATCCCGGTTAGGAGATATAATCCAGTTATCACAAGCCACTTCTCAGGAACACTGTCAGAATATAGTTTCCACTAGATTACACATAACTGTCATGAATAATTGAATTTATATGTGTGCTCTTAACCATAATATTAGGACATAATATAGAACAATCCCTCAACTCAGCATAGCTTGATCTTCAATTCTCCATGTGCGCTAATACAAACATTGTCTTCTTCTCTACTAATCTCCAATAGATCAATTTGTTGACATCAATGAAAAACACAGTCATGAATGCAACATATAACTACAATAGAACTACTCGAATACTCCTCCATAGGACATATTCAATATACATTCCTTACAATCTCCCCCATTGGCATTGATGGCAACATAGATGAAAATACATCCAAGTTCCATGAATACCAAATTGCAACACTATTGTTCTGCATTATCTTTTCAAATCCTCTTCATTAATCAAATCAATCATCAAATGTATCCTTCTCCTTAGCACTTTACTTTTTCAAATCTTCTTCATCAATCATCAAATGTTTTTCATGTATCCTTATCCCCCATTGACATCAATGACAAAGTAAACATCAATATGCCAATCCAATACAAGATCGAAGGTCAAAAGAAACCATTCAGAAAATACTTTCACAAGAGTCCTTCATGACTCATCTTAGAGACACACATACTCTCCCATAGAGGAAGTATCAACATACAGTCCAGAATGGATAGAGCTCTTGTACTACTGGATTGATGGAACTTTTTGCATCACTACTCAAAGTAGGTTGGGGCATAACCCCAAGCATACCTCTCAAATACTCAAATGTATCTTTAGGTAAGGGCTTTGTAAATATGTATGTAATTTGATCTTTTGTACTGATATACTCAAGTTTGACTTCTTTTTCTGCAACTTTTTCCCTTACAACATGATATTTGATTTCTATATGTTTTGTTTTAGAATGCAACACAGGATTCTTAGACATAATTATTGTGCTGGTGTTATCATAGTGTATGATAATAGGCTCATTGAACTTTATTCCAATATCCTTCAACATTTTTTTCGTCCATATTATCTTATTACAATTATTTTCTGCTACTATAGGCTTTGCTTCTATTGTGCTTTGTGAGATACAATTTTTTTTCTTTCTTAGCCAAAAAACCAATCTTCATCCAAGAAAAAATGCTCCACCACTTGTACTCTTTTTTTCATCAACACTACCTCTTCAATTTGTGTCTGTATATGCACATAGGGTAAATTCATCTGATTAATCATACCATAACCCATAGTTAATTGTACCTTTCAAGTACCTAAATATTATTTTTACTGCTACATAATGTGACTCTTTAGGATCAACTTGAAATATTGCAACAATGCCAAATGCATGTGATATATCTGGTCTTGTATGAGTTAAATACTATAAACCTCCAATCATGGATCTGTATTTCTTTTGTTCAACTGTAGGAGTTTCATCTGTGCTAGATAACTTATGGCTAGTTACCATAGGTGTGCCAATAAGCTTACAATTTTCCATTACAAATATCTGCAATAAGTCTTTCAGATATTTTGTTTGAGATAAGAAAATACCATCACTATTTTGTGCTATTTGTAATCCTAGAAAAAATTTCATTTCACCAATCATGCTCATTGCAAATTTTGTCTTCATTTCATCAGCAAATTTATCACTAGCTTCATCTTCTCCTCCAAAGATAATATCATCAACAAAAATCATAAAATACCTTTCACCATAGAATCCTCTTGTCCTTGTGGGACGTCTAAAATTTGTATGAACAATTTCCAATTTTGATAATGTGGTGAACTTCTTACTAGGAAAAGAACATCTTTTTTGTTTAGCCATAACACATTCTTTGCATATCATGTTATTAGGTTTCATAATCTTAGGCAAATCTCTTACCACAAATGTAGTGCTTATTTTCACAATGTTATCAAAATTTATGTGACAGAACCTTTTGTGCCATAATCAACTGCCATCAATTTTAGTAATCAAACATGTCTTCTCAGTAGGATTCAACTAAAATACATTACCTCTAGTTCTTGATCTAGTTCCAATCATGTTACCATTCTTATCTTTGATCGCACAAGTCTTCTCAGTAAACCAAACCTGATATCCCTTGTCAACTAATTATCCAACACTTAGAAGATTATGTTTCAATCCATACAAAAAATAAACATCATCAGTGTTAGTCTTTCCATCAAGAGTAATAAATCCTATTCCCTTTATCAAGCAAGGTGCATTATTTCCAAATCTAACAATTCCTCCATCATAGTTGTTAAAATTTATAAATTTCTTCATATCTCTAGTCATATGATGTGAACAACCACTATCTATAATCCAATCAGTTTTCTTTTCAACTTGAGAAACTAAATCTTTTTCTTCTCTAACTTCAGTTTTGGAGTTTTCTTCTCTTATTGCTATAAATCCTATGTCATCACTCTCATTATCACTTTCACTTAATATTTTCTCAATGCTAGCCTCAAATTCTTCATCATTAGCATAATAACATTCTTTAGACCTTCTAGGTTTAAAGTTCTTATATTTCTTAACTCTCTTAGGGCATTTTGTTAAAATAATAATAGAGTATGGAGAGAAATAGGAACTTGTTTAATCAATGAGCTTAGGAATAAGAAGATTTACCATGAATTAATGCAAAACTAGGAGCATTCACCAAAACCAAGCAACAAAGGAGACAAGATTTTGAAGGGGGAAAAGCATAAAAAACCCTCATGATATTAATGAAAGTGGCAAAAAATGCCTAAGAATGAGAGAGAGAGAGAGAGAGAAAAGCTCATACAAAATAATCAAGAAGAAGAAGAATCTCATGAGATGAGAGAAAAAGAGCCATCTCTTAATAGAGATGTGAGAAAGGAGTTACATTGTAACTCCCATTTCTGTGTATGCCACATTTCACTAGTGTGTGAGACAAGTGTAGGATTCCTCATAAGGAGGAATATCTATTTTCCTTAATAAAGGAAATTACAAATATTACATCCTCCCACTTAGACTAGAGGATGAATAGATTAGGATACCTTGGTTTATCCTTTAAATACAAATATACCAAGGAAAGATTAAATTCTAACACCCCCCTTTAATCTTTACTTGGGGTAATTACATCAATAGGTATCAAACCCAAATGTTTACAATGAATTTGAGATGTTTCTTTTGAAAGAGTCTTCACTAGGATGTCTTTGGCTTGATCATCTTGCATGTCTTCAACTTATGCTTTGGAGCTTGAATGGTACATAGGACTTTTGGCAAAGTGAATAGCATGTTGAGGAGAGCCCAAATCTTTAAGAGACCATTGAAATTCTTGAGATGTATTTGTACATTCTAAATTTTCATTTCCCATAGAAAATAGAGATGAAGATGGATCAACACTTGAGCCTACAATAAGGCAAAAAACACTAGTAGAGTGCCCACCATTGGGATCACCTAGTGCTGAATTAGTAATAATTTGGAAAAAATCATATTGTGAATCATGGGTCATAGAATCATAAATGTAATCTTTAGTTGCATAAACCAAATTTGTAACATGTTCATCAGAATGTGAATCATGAGTCATAGAATCAGAAATGTACTCGTTAGTTGCATAAGACAAATTTGTAGTGTATTCATCATAATATGAAGCATTAATATGAGAGTTAATATAAGCATCATTATCATTAACCTCCATAGAAATCATAGGATTAGTACTATCATTAGGAATTTCATCTTGAGTAATAAACATATCTTGTAAAGTAATATCAAGAAAGTTAGATATAATTTCCTCTTCTTGGTCAAACATATCATCAACATGAGAGCAAGGAGGAGTAAACAGATTATTACCATTATCATTATCATCACTGCTAGGAAGAACAAAATCATTAGGAGTATCATTACTATCTTCATGTTCATCATTATCCTTTTGAAGAGTATCAGTATTATCCTTAATGTTAGGAGTAGAAACAGAAATATGGTTATCTTTCAAATCAGGAACATAAATCACATCATGTAATTTACCATTTGGAACAGAAACATTACCAGTTCCTTCATCTTGATAGCAATAATTATTAGCTAAAGAAATAGGAATATTCATAGAATTAGGTTGCAAAGAATCAAAGACTTCTTATGGGATTGAACATGTTGAGATGCATTACTATCAATAATCCATTTAGGTGGTTTAGAAGAATTAAAATAGATAGTAAAATCAGAACGAGATTGATTTCCATTAGGTTTTCCATTTGAGTAATTTTGAGAATTACGTTGATCATCTTTTTGTTTCTTAAAATAGTTATGAACTAAGTGACCATCTTTACCGCAATAGGAAGCAATGAGGCCTATTTGACTGATTATTACTATGATAGTTATTGGAAGGCCTAGAATTGTAATGATCATTAAATTTTTGGCTTGAGTTATTATTCAAATTATTTGTATTATTAGATCATTGATAGTTTCGGTTATTTTGATTAGTGTTAGAAGATCTATTGTTATTGTGACTTTGAGAGACATATGCATGTTCATGAGTTTTAAGTATGCCAAACTAAATTAATTTAGCTTTCTCTTGACGCAACATATTTTGAAAGATAACATAAGTTAGTTGAGATGCTAAAGAAGGAATAGCTAATTGAGAGTAAATATTTGTAATAAACTGTTGGAACTATCTAGGCAAGCATTTACGAATGATTATGTGGATTATTCTTAAATCAGAAAGAGGAACTTGTAAACCAGTTAGTAAAACTTTAATGGAATCAAACTTGAGCAAGAAATCATCAATAGAGTTGAAATTAGTATACCTGAGGTCTTCAAGTTGGTCTTGAAGCTTGATTTTTTGAGTTTCATCTGCACTGTCATAGGTATTTTTTAGGATGTCCCAAGCTTGATGGGATTTTGTACAAGTAGAAATTAGGACATACAATTTGGGACTCAAGGAGATCCCTATTAAACCAAGTGCTTCCTCATTTTTAGTCTGCCAAGCAGTTTGGTCAGCTTGAGGAGTAGAGGCTATTGGTTTTAAAGTAGCATCAGTAGCAATATCTAAAATATGGCGAAATCTAAAGATGAAGGTCATGTGAGTTTTCCATGCATGATAATTTGTGCTAGTTAACTTAATTTTTAGCATCAGAGTAGTCATGATGAAATATGAAGATCTAACCTAGGGAAAAAATAGAGAAACCTTAACAGAAAATATAAAAGAACTTAAATCAAACTACATACACTTGCATGCACTAGCAGAAAGCTATAACAGCTTATGCCAAAGAGGCATGCAAGGAAAAAGAAATCACTAGAGAAAAAATTGAAACTAAAAGCACTAAAAACTAATAGATCTCAGTTAAGCTATTATGAATTAATAGATAACAACGAGAACTCTTGCATGAAAGGAAACCTAAATGAACTAATAAAATTTGTTAAATAGGAAAGGGCCACACGATCTTGCAAGGCAATGTTAGAAAACTGAATTGAATCTAAACAAATTTAATTAATAACTTATGTTAGAGGATGAAATGAATCAATCAGAGTTATAAAAAAAATGTCTGACAGGAACTAAGAGGATCAAACAGAGTTATAAAAATATCCCACTAACCCTGCAAAAACAATGTTAGGACCCGGAAAAACTAAAAAAGTTTAAAAAAAAAACCTGCAATAAACGTTAGTTGAACTTATATACTGGAAGAGTTAATAAATAAAAGTTTCAGACCTACAAGGAAATGTTAGGAAACGAAAAAAAATCCAAACCTGCAATAAAACGTTAGTTAAAATGAATTAACTGGGTAACTAAAATGCTAGATTAGAATAGGAATAATAATAAAAAAAAATTGAATATAACTAAAAAAATTTAGCACTTGAGTAAAACAAAACTAAAATACTACAACTAGATTAAAAAACTATGAAGATAGAACAAATCCTAGAACCAAAGGTTTATTACAACAACAAACAAACTTTATAAACTTGCTAAAAAGATAAGAAGATATTGGCGTTAAAATTTTTCTAAAATAATTCAATACAAGGACTAAAAGAACTAAAAAGACTACAAGATAAATTAAAGGAAAAAAAGAAATAACAAATTTTTTAATGCAAATAAATGCCAAATATCAACTACTCTTATGGAAAAAGCTTACCGTTTAGAGAGAAAAAATCAGATGACATAACCGAATATGAAGATGAAGATTTTGTGAGAAAGATAATGACTTGGGTGCCAAGCTATATCAAATTTTTCAACTTTTCAATGTTTTGATACAAATAAGTTATCAAATTTAAAAAATGAACTTTCAATCTGTGTTCAAACTTAGAACATGTATATAAGATTCAGAAGAATAGTCTTTATATTGAAATGATCAACACCTTCAACTAAAAAACTTAGTCTGATGAGAATTGAACTGGTTGAATAGATCTGTAAGTACCTTATATATAAAATTTTAATATACAAAAATAAATCTATGAAATCATATACTGACACACAACTCAAATACACTTTGAAAGCCTGGAAAAATACATACTAAAATAAAACAGACTGCCCTTAAGAATCTGAAAAAGATGTACAAATACTATCTCTGTGCATTTGAAAATGTATTGTAGGCTAACACAATTTGAAATTACTTTTTCAGTGTATGCTTGATCACCATGTTCCTCATTAGTCACTAAACAAGATTTAATACTGCTATAGTTTCAAAAGACTGAAAGCATCATTGAAGTAGTATGAGAGTTTATAACTGAAACACTAATTAAAATTTAGATACCTAAGACAATGAAATCTATAGCTCACTGTTGCATGAGCTCTCAGACTAATGTTCTTATATTCAAGTTTCCGTGTTGCTAAAGTATGTGATCATAGTTTCTCAATTATTCTCACCTTTCATCTCCACATTAGCATCCCTCGTTGATAAAGTGTATGCAAAACATATCAATAGTCTTGCACACACACACAAGAAGCTAACATGAAAGAGTAAAAAATTGCATGCAAAGATCTAAATAGAAAAAAGAAAAAAAACTCAAACGAGTCTACAACACTTGAATCTTAAATAGCAAAGTAGAAATTGAAAACCTCCGACAGCGCAAGGATACAAAGAAAGTAATAAAAACACATGCAAGGCTCATTTACAGCCCCCTCTAGTGTGAGGCGAGATTGAGGGTGGGTCGTTACTCGGTGCCCATGGGTTGAACAGTCCAAAAGTTTGTTAACAATCTTTTGTTCTTTGTTAGGAGCGAGTTTTGATGAGTGCACCTCTTTTGATCAAGTTGAAAAAATAACCAGTGCATGCAAAGAAACACAGGAAAATTGCTATGCAATTTCTAACGCAAGCAATCCAAAATAAATCCACATGAAACTTGAATGTTTAGAACTGAATTGACCACAACTTGAAAGATTTTAGAAGAACCGAGACACTTAATCTTTGTCCAGATTGTGTTAGATTTTAGAACAAAACCTTTCGATCATCACCGTAAACCGAAGCTATCTAAAAATCTTTATAAAGAATGAGCCACATGAAATTAAGCTAAAAGAATAGAAAAATAGAGACGTTAATTGTAAAAAACCGAGCTGCATTGACAGTTATATAAAAAAATCTATTACTTCTGAAAAGAATTTGACATGTAGAAGGAAACGTAAATGCAGGAGACTTGATTGAAACTTTAATGAAGATGCTAAGGAAAGAACAGTAAATTATTCAAACATTCAGACGCATGCAATAAATTATTAATAGAGAATGATAAAAAAAAGGTATGCAGAGAAGCGAATAATGGAAAAAAAATGCATGCAAAGGAGGAGATAAGAGAATATGCAGAAGATTTTGAGAGGAAGACCGAACTTAGAAAGTTGAAACAGCCATATACATGGACAATAAGATAGTAAAAAAGAAGAGAAATGGTTAGGAAAGATACCAAATATAGAGACGCGTTCCTTTTCCTTGCAGATATTTAACCAATGAATATTTGACAAACACATACCTTGAAATACAATCTAAACTAAATTCTATGGAAAGGAAATTAAATGGAGAATATTTGAAAAACTTTTAATGCTTTAAATTCTTTTAATATTATAATATTAAAAATATTATAAAAAAATAAGATTTTGATATTGAAATTTGTATTAGCTCCTTTATCAATAGATAAACCGGGTTTGGCGGTAAACCAGCCAAACCCAAATTTTTTTTATATTTTTTTCCTTTTAACCAAATTAGTAAAAAAAAAGGTATACTAGTAATAAACTCTCTCAAGAGTCTCCGATATTGGAGTGCTCCAAGATATGGTAGCTCCTTCACCTGTACACTCAATAATGGATTAAACCAACCCGCTCTGATACCATGTTAAAATAATAACAGAATATAGAGAGAAATAGGAACTTGTTTAATCAATGAGCTTACGAATAAGAAGATTTACCATGAATTAATGCAAAACTAGGAGCATTCACCAAAACCAAGCAACAAAGGAGACAAGATTTTGAAGGGGGAAAAGCATAAAAAAACCCTCGTGATATTAATGAAAGTGGCAACAAAATGCCTAAGAATGAGAGAGAGAGAGACCAAAGCTCATACAAAATAATCAAGAAGAAGAAGAATCTCATGAGATGAGAGAAAAAGAGCCATCTCTTAATAGAGATGTGAGAAAGGAGTTACATTGTAACTCCCATTTCTGTGTATGCCACATTTAACTAGTGTGTGAGACAAGTGTAGGATTCCTCATAAGGAGGAATATCTATTTTCCTTAATAAAGAAAATTACAAATATTACATGTCCTCCCACTTGGACTAGAGGATGAATAGATTAGGATACCTTGGTTTATCCTTTAAATACAAATATACCAAGGAAAGATTAAATTCTAACACATTTAGATGTGAAATGACCATTTCTTGACATGTCCAACATTTAAATATTTTCTTACCTTTAGGTTCTCTTTACACAAGCAAGGCAATTCCTTCCTTAATCTTTCTATCTTCTTCAGACTTAGATCTTCTACAACTGGCATAATCTCCACTGAAACTTGTACTTCTTGACAAACTAGGGTGAACACTAAGTGCATTGAATGTTGTTTCAATTCTAGGTAAGTATGCAGACTGTCTCAAGCCTATCTCTGCTGCTTCTAATCTTCCAAGAAGAGTTTCTTTGGTAAAATTTTCAGTACAAGGTATAACTTGTTCAATCATCTGCGCTGTCTTCTTAAACATAGGGGTCAATTTCTTTAAGATCTTCCATATGATTTCATCTTTAGTTTTGTTTCCTTCACAAGCTTTGATACCTACAAAAATCTCTGATATCCTACCAATATAACTTCTAATAGATCCATCTTCGATCATTCTTGTATCTTCAAATAAATAGATCCAATTCTGTAATCTGACTCTCTTAGCATGTACATCACCTTCAAAATTAGATTTTAAAGCTAACCAAATTTCATGAGATGTCCTTAGAATTTTTACCCGATTGTATTCATTCTCCAGAAGAGTTGACAAAAGTGCTTCTTTGGCAAGTATGTTACACATAAATTGATCTCTCTCCTTATCAGTGCAATCTTAAAGTTTGTCATCTTCAATGATAGTCTTGTCATTATTTGTAATCAACTAATATCCTAGTCCTAAACATAGAAGATGTGTCTTCATCTTTTCCTTCCAATTTTCATACTTAGCTCCATCAAACTTAGGACTTTCTTTCCTGAAATGACTCGCCATAGATCTCCTTAAGTTGTTAAACTTTTCCTTCAAGGACCTATTGCTCTAATACCAATTGTTAGAAAGTAAAGTCCACCAAGATAACTGAGAGGGGGGGTGAATCAGTTATTAGATAAAAGAAACTTATAATACCATTAACATATTTCAACCATGTAATCAATATGAACATCAACCATAGAAAGATAAACATACACAATGCCACAAGATATGTTAACTAGGGAACCTCTTGATCAGAGAGTAAACCTCAGTGGGGATGGTACCCACAAAAGATGTACTAATATGAAAATTCCTTGTGAGAGGATGGACCTTGTTAAGAGTCTGTGAAATACATTCAATACATATTAGTCCCTATTACGAGACTTTGAATTCTTGTTAAAAGATTCTAACCCGGTTAAGAGTTATAGAAGGTAGAAGGACCCACTATCCAAACAACTTCAAGGGAAAGATCACCAAACTCACTATCTAACTGATCTTTGTATTATCTGAATAGAATAATACCAATAATTACTTATCTCAGGAACTTATCTTCACTCTTTTTTCTATGCCAAAACTGCATCAACTGCTTTACCAGATCTTCTTAATTCAGATATACTCTTACAACATCAATATCATCATATATCTCTCTTCTTCATTACAATCAAGGAAAACAATCCTTCCTTTATACCGCACTCAAATAATTTACAATAGAATCAGCCAACTAGGCTTAACCATTTACAAAATATAAATCATTACATGTTATATAATATTTCGTAACCACATAAAACTGTTGGCTTCCAAACTAAATAATTTTTCACATGTGTGACCTCTGACTATGCTATCTCATCTAGGTTACTTCCAAAATATCATAAACCTCTGTACAACTTCACATGTCCAAATTCTATTCTAGTTAGGAGACATAATCCAATTGTCACAAGCCGCTTCTCAGGAACACTGTCAGAATATAGTTTCCACTAGATTACACATAACTGTCATGAATAATTGAATTTCCATATGTTCTCTTAACCATAATCTCAAGACACAATATAGAAAAATTCCTCAACTCCTCATAGCTTGATCTTCAATTATCCATGTGCGCTAATACAAACACTATCTACTTCTCTGCTAATCTCTAGTAGATCGATGTGTTGACATCAATGACAAACATAGTCATGAATGCAACATATAATTGCTACAAAACTACTTGAATACTCCCCCATAGGACATATTCAACATCCATTCCTAACACACAAGTCTTTTTAGAATGCAAAGTAGATTATTTCATCTTTATCCAAGCATCCTGAGTATGCCATCGATAATATATCAACCTTGTTGAACTGGCTTAAACCTTGCCAAAACAATAAATCTCAAATAATTATTACTAGTTCTTGGAAAATCTCACTATGAATAATCTGTTAATATGATTTAGAAAAATAGAGAGGGGGGGGGGTGAATTAGTTATTCTCAGGTCCAGATGTATAAAATAAACTTTCAAACACTTCAATAAATCAGATCTAACAACCAACAGCTACTCAGTCATTACTAAATACATAACATAAACATATAACAGTGCAGTCCACTATCCAATAGTATTTAACTTGAAAAACACAGAAATGTTCAAACCAAAATATTCACACAAGCATTAACACCAAGATTTATAGTGGAAACCCAATTTGGGAAAAACCACTTTGTAACATGTTACTAATATTTTCACTCTTCTAAAGTGAGCTCTATGAAAAGCCAACCTTGTCAAAGGTTACAAACACACTGTCAGGTGTGACCCGGTTAAAGGATTTCAACTACTCTATTAAAAGTGTTCCTTTTTATAGGACTTACATACATTCCATTAGAATGCAACCTTGTTCAAAGGATTTATACATATGACTGTTAGGTCAACCTTGATTAAAGGATTTTAAACTGATACAATGGTTAGAAAGTAACGACAGTGTTTGATCTGAAAACATACAACTCACTTTCCAAATATCAAATCCAATTCTGTACACATATGTTGGCTTACTGACTGTGATCCATTTCCATCTCCATCACCGATCTGCTTGAAAATCCCTTCAAGAAATCACAACTCCTTCTCCTTTAGCCTTTTCTTCTTATACAGTCAATAACAACAACTCCAGCTTCCTCTCTCCTTCAACCTCATGCTTAGGTTTCCTTAATACTTCCTCAATTAGGTCAATCCAAATTTTTCCACTTAATCTCCTCTGTAGATCTAAGGGTTAGGTCAGATTCATCAAATCCTTCCAACTTTATGTTCTTCATCCATCCTTCTAGAAAAATATCAAATCTCTTTATGGAATCACAACAAAATGTTTTATAGTGCATTAAATGCTTCCATACAATCAATAAATAAAGTCAACACATTTTACATAATCTAAGAATTCAACTATGTCATCTAGGAATCTGAATTCTTCCTCAAATATAAATTATCGATGCTCAATCAATACTGTGTTCAACTCCACAGTCTTCACTAGGTAGCCTAGTCACCACTAAAACTATTTCCTCAACTAATACTATCTTCCTTGGCAATTAATTGATGTTCGGTCAACACTAAATTTACTTGGCATATACTGGCTCGGTCGACACTAACATCACTCAGCTTAAACTAGATTTCTTCACTTTTTCTTGGTTAAGCCTACTTGTTTAGTCTTCCTTCTTACTTAGATAAGTAATACATTATCTTATCATTGTGCCGCATAATCAAGTACTCATTGAAGTGTCAAGATAACTCAACCTTTCCTTAGGTACTATTGTTATCAACCTTGCCCTAATCCTTCTCATCAATCAAATAGATATAGTTCTTTCTTAGATAGCAATAGTCTTACCAGTTAAGGTTTGACATCAATGACAATACAACAATTGCTTCAATTGCAATTTCCAACAATCTCCCTCTTTGGCATTGATGGAAACACCATATGAATAACACATGAATTACCCACCAATCCAAAACTTATCTGTCCATTAGAAATATTTATAATATCCTTAGCTTCATTTTGATTCAGAATCAATTAGCCTTTCTTACATGACTATCCACACAGTAACATCCACTTGATATCTTCTTGTTTGTTTCCTCTGAATTTCTCCCTCTTACTTGATCTTCCATGAAATATGACCATGTTTTTTCATCTTATTCATCTCCCTATTTGACAATAATGCCAAAGCATCAACTAAAACATACATCCTTTAGATGTAGATCTCATCTGGTTAGTTCATTAACAATATTTCTCCCTCTATCATCTTTGCTTATGACTAATTATCAGCTTTGTTTTACTTTTCACAACTCTAGGCTACTCCTAAAGTGTGACCTTTCTCTGCATCAATTTGTCAGATACTCTTTGCAGCACATTTGATACAGTGCTCCTAGCTTGACTAGGAAGCCTCATTAAGGGGAAGAACCCCTAATTGTCCTCTTAGATATTCATGAGCTTCTTTAGGTAAAGCTTTAGTGAATATTTCTACTAGTTGCCCCTTTGTATTCACATATTCCATTCTAACCTCTTTATCTTGTACCAATTCTCTCAAGTAATGATACTTGATGGCGATGTGTTTGGTCTTGGTGTGCATCATTGGGTTCTTAGATATGTTGATAGCACTTGTGTTTTCACAGTAAATGACAACTGGTTCAGTGATCTCTTCTTTCATGCCTACCAACAATTGCTTTATCCATACCAAGTTTGAATAGTTCACTGCTGCAGCCACATACTCGGCTTTAGCTGTAGATTGGGAAATACAATTTTGTTTCTTGCTTGTCCAGGAAACTAATATATATCCAAGAAAGAAAGCTCCACCACTAGTACTCTTTCTGTCATCCACATTTCTTGCCCAATCAACATCAGTATACACTCTCAGTTCAAATATTTCATGCTTCTTGTAGTACAATCCATAATCTGCAGTCCCTTTCAAATATCTCATTATTCTTTTGACAACCATCATGTGAGTTTCCTTAGGATTGGTAGAGAATCTTGCCACAATCCCAACTGCCAGAGCAATATCTAGTTAGTTGTGAACAACATACTGCAGTTTTCCAATCATGGACCTATACAAAGTCTGGTTTACTTTAGCATCATCATCATTTTTAGACAATTTTTGTCCAGTAGCCATGGGAGTACTTAATGGCCTTGAATCCTCCATACCAAAGGTTTTTAGTATCTCATGAACATATTTAGACTGGGTAATGAAAATACCTTTCTCCATTTGATATACTTGTAAACCAACAAAGAATTTGATCTCCCCAAACATACTCATTTCAAATTCAGTTTGCATTTCATTTGAAAATTTCTTACACAGGGCATCTTGTCCACCAAATATAATATCATCTACAAAAATCTTAGCCAACAAGATTCATTTACCTTCTTCATCTTTCATGTACAGATTGCTGGTGTCATTTGTCCTTGAGAATCCAATCTGTATTAAGTAGTTGTGCAGCCTCTCATACCATGCTCTGGGGGCTTGCTTTAATCCAAATAGTGCCTTATTCAGTTTTCAAACCATGTGTCTCTTGTTTGGATCAACAAATCCTTCAGGTTGTTTAATGTACACTTCTTCTTCTAATATACCATTTAAAAATGTAGACTTGACATCCATTTGGTATACCTTGAAATATTTGTAGGAAGCATATGCAAGTAAAGTTCTTACTCCTTCCAATCTTGCTACAGGGGAAAATGTCTCCCCATAATCTATTCCTTCTTCATGTGCATAGCCTTTTCATACTAGCCTTGCTTTATTCCTTGTGATTTTTCCATGTTCATTTAGCTTATTTCTGAACACCCATTTTGTTCCAATGACATTTTTATTTTCTGGTCTCAGCACTAGAGTTCGTATCATTCTTCTCTATTTGGTCTATCTCCTCATTCATGGCTAGAATCCAATCTTCATTTTCTAGTGCCTCCCTTGTTGTCTTAGGCTCACATTCACACAGTAAACATGTAGGGTCTCTTAATTTTCTTCTGGTCAGAACACTAGTTTCTTTGTCTCCAATAATTTGTTCAGGCTTGTGATGTCTCCTTACATATTGTGCCAAAATAGGTTCTGCTCTCCTTTCTTCTTTCTCTTTAGGTTCCCCAACAAGATTATTAGACTCAGCTTCTGAATGCTCGACAACCTCTTCCTAATACGTGACAACTTCCTCCTATCTCTCGACATGTTCTTCTTGTCGATCAATGTTGTTTCCCTAATGCTTGGCATTGCTTACCCGAGACTGTGCATTAGGTGCAAGTTTGTCACTTGCCTCTCCTTCTTCTATATATACAAAATATCTATAATCTTCTGGTTCTCTCTTGCTTTCCTGTTCATTTTTCTCTACATACTCATCAACTTTGACATTTACACTTTCCACAATTTTGTTAGTGTTTGAGTTCAAACACTTGTAAGCTTTACTTTTTGTGGAATAACCTAGGAATATTCCCTCATCACTTTTAGCATCAAATTTTCTATTCCTATTGTCTTTTAGTATATAACATTTTCTCCCAAAAATTCTAAAGTACTTTACATTAGGTGCATACCCATGCCATAACTCATAAGGTGTAATATTTGTACCTTTTTTGATTTGTACTTGGTTAAGGGTATAAATAGTTGTACTTATAGCTTCTCTCTAGTACTTTTGTGTAACATTCTTCTCGATCATCAGTGTTCTTACACAATCCATGATAGATTTGTTCCTTCTCTCTGCTTTACCATTTTGTGGAGGAGTTCTAGGTGTAGACATCTATCTCTTGATTCCTCTATCATTGCAAAACAAATTGAACTCATTGGATATGAATTCTCCACCTTAGTCATATCTCAGACACTTCAAGTTCCTACCTGTCTCCTTTTCAACCTTAGCCAAATACCACTTAAAAAATTGAAAAGCATCAGATTTTTCTTTTAGAAACATTACAGTCATCATTCTAGTGTAATCATCAACAAATAGAATAAAATATCTAGCACCACAATAGCTTTGTACACCTATAGGTCCACAAAGGTCAGTATGAACCAAATCTAAAGCATTCTCAGAAGTAAAAGTCTTGCTCTTGAAACTAGACTTTGTCATCTTACCCAACTGACATTGTTTGCACATTACATTCTCAAGTTTCTTCAATTTTGATAGTCCTCTCACTTTCTTCTTTTTACTAATTTCTACTAAATTATCAAAGTTAACATGACATAGCCACTTATTCCATAACCATTAATCATCAAGTTGTGCAATCATACATGTCTCTTCAGATAGGTCTATATAAAACAAATTACCTCTTGTGTATTCTCCACTTCCAATCAGTTCACCAGTGGCATCAAATATCTTGGCCTTCCTGTGATGAAATTCCACTTGGTAGCTAGTGCTATTTAGCTGTGCAACACTTAGTAGATTATAGTTAAGACCTTCAACCCAATAAGCATTTTCACAAGTGATCTTATCAGTCAGCTTAATCAATCCTTTACCTCTAATAAGACATGGTGCATCATTACCAAATTTAACACTTCTACCCTTTGAATGATCTAAGGTATCAAACTTACTTTTTTCACCAGCCATGTGGTGTGAGAAACCACTATCAATAATCCACTTATCATTTTTGTTCACATAGGATACTAGTGCAGTTTTCTCATCCTCATCAGACTCATCTTTCATAGCAACATAGACTACTTTAATTTCAAAATCATCACTATCAGTGTCAGTTTCTTCTTCAACAATATAGCAAGATTTCTTACCTTTTCCTTTGTAGTCCTTGTACCTTTGGTAACCTCTATCTTCTCTTTTGTCTTTATGCTTTCTATCTCTTTCCTCATCCTTGTCATCCCTGTCAAGACATCTGGTAGCTATATGACCAACTTTATTACATGAGAAACATATGATAGGGAGTTTACCTTTATACTTTACTTTTCCCCTTTTCAGTCTTTTGGCCATAAGAGCTTCAAGATCCTCTAGTTCTTCATCAGATGCGTCACTTTCACTTTCACTCTCACTAATGCATCTTTTCTATCTTTGACTTACTCAGAACCATTTGTGACTTAAATGTAGATTTAACATTAGCAATAGTAAAGTTATCAAAATTAGAAAGCTCAAAAGTAGTAAGCTTACCAACAAGACTTTCCAAAGTAAGAGTATTATTAGGGTTACATCTAGATTTTTGAATTGCTAAAATTTTGATGGCATAAATAGGACGCAAAGTTCTCAAAACTTTTCCAATAATAGTCTCATCATCAATAGTTCCATTGGCTCCTCTGATAGTATTTACAACTTCTTTTATTCTACCACAATATTGAGCAATATTCTCACCTTCTTGCATTTTCATTTCATCAAATTTACCTCTTAGGCTTTTAGCTTTTGCCCTTAGTACATTTATGTCACCACAATAGATGTTTGCAAGAGTGTCCCACATTTGCTTTGTATTTGTGCAGTCTTTGATGTCTTCAAATTTTGGATAGCTTAAGGCAGATGCAATCTCCAAGATTGCTTGATTGTGTTATTTTTTAGCTCTCATCGCCTTGGCAGTCAGAGGTGCAATAGGTGTAACATAGTCATGCTCAATGTAATAATTTGTTGAATCACCAATACTGGCTAGATACAGTTTCATGAGACTCTTCCATGCAGGGAAGTTCTCCTTATTTAGCTTTGGTACCTCCTTCTTATACATCCTGATCATTTACTTCAAGTCCTTTAAACTTGTTCTTTGTAAGCACCAACAACTCTGATACCAATTGTTAATATGATTTAGAATAAAAGAGGGGGGGGGTGAATCAGTCGTTCTCAGGTCCAGATGTATAAAATAAACTTTCAAAGACTTCAACAAATTAGATCTAACAACCAACATCTACTCAGTCATTACTAAATACATAACAGAAACATATAATAGTGTAGTCCACTATCCAATAGTATTTAACTTGCAAAACATAGAAATGTTCAAACCAAAACATTCACACAAGCATTAACACCAGGATTTATAGTGGAAACCCAATTCGGGAAAAACCACTTTGTAACATGTTACTGATATTTTCACTCTTCTGAAGTGAGCTCTGTGAAAAGCCAACCTTGTCAAAGGTTACAAACACACTGTTAGGTGTGACCCGGTTAAAGGATTTCAACCACTATTAAAAGTGTGCATTGTTATAGGAATTACATACATTCAATTAGAATGCAAAATTGTTCAAAGATTTATACATATGACCATTAGGTCAACCTTGATTAAAGGATTTTAAACTGATACAATGGTTAGAAAGTAACAACAATGTTTGATCTGAAAACATACAACTCACTTTGCAAATATCAGATCCAATTTTGTACACATTTGCTGGCTTACTAACTGTGATCCATTTCCATCTCCATCTCTGATCTTCTCGAAAATCCCTTCAAGAAATCACAACTCCTTCTCCTTCAGCCTTTTTTTCTTATACAGTCAATAACAACAACTCTAGCATCCCTCTCTTTCAACCTCATGCTTAGGTTTCCTTAATACTTCCTCAATTAGGTCGATCCAACTTTTTTTGCTTAATCTCCTTAGTAGATCTTAGGGTTAGGTCATATTCATCAAATTCTTCCAACTTTATGTTCTTCATCCATCCTTCTAGAATCATCTCAAATCTCCTAATGGAATCATAACAAAACATTTTATAGTGCATTAAATGCTTCCATATAATCAATAAATAAAGTTAACACATTTTACATAATCCAAGAATTCAACTATGTCGGTTAGGAATCTGAATTCTTTCTCAAATTTAAATTACTGATGCTCGGTCAATATTGTGTTCAAATCCTCGGTCTTCACTGGGTAGCCCAATTACCACTAAAATTGTTTCCTCAGCTAATACTGTCTCCCTCGGTAATTAACTGATGTTCGGTCAACACTGAATTTACTCATCTATACTGGCTCGGTCGACACTAACATAACTCAGCTTAAACTAGATTTCTTCACTTTTTCTTGGTTAAGCCTACTTGTTTAGTCTTCCTTCTTACCTAGATAAGTAATACATTATCTTTTCATTGTGCCACATAGTCAAGTACTCATTGAAGTATCAAGATAACTCAACCTTTCCTTAGGTGCTATTGTTATCAACCTTTCTCTAGTCCTTCTCATCAATCAAATAGATATAGTACTTTCTTAGATAGCAACGGTCTTACCAGTTAAGGTTTGACATCAATGACAATACAAAAATTTCTTCAATTGTAGTTTCCAACATGGTCTTCAATAAACTTCACATAAATCAAACATATTTGCATAAAAAATTTTGCACTTACAACCATATCATCAAAACACAATCTTGAATTCAAATAAATATTCTCATAACTCAATTCATTAGAATAAAACTTCATGAAATAGTTACGTGTCAGTAACTATGTTAACTCTATCTAGAGAGCATATATGTTGACATTAATGACAAAATCAATCATGAATGTAACATATAAGAACTCAATAATCTCTAATCAACATCCAATATTCCCTGCTAACAATATTCATAAACATTCATGCTAACAAAACCCTCTAATATTTTAATCATAGTTTGGTCCCAATAGTTAAGTGGGAAATCCAAATTCTCGTCATCCCTCTTCGTGTTTTGCACTCAAAAATGTTTATTAGGGGTACATAAACAACATATCTCTCCTAATTTGGATGATCACATCACAAGAATTCAATATCTCTCCTACATATTCACATATCAAGCATTCTAAGGTAGATCTCAAGTATTCTATGACATCTCTTCAATCTCCTCCATAGATCAAGCTTCTTTCTCTTATTGATGGCCAAGTAAAGGATTCCACCATTAAGGAAGAATATATTTTCATAATAATCCATTCACAAGCATCCAAGTATTCAAGTCTTTAACTTATTCTCCCTCTCTCCATCAAGCATTATGGACAACTAAAACAATCATGGTGTAAGTCTTATCTTTTCATGATTTATTTCTAGGTTTTTGTGTGAAGTCAAAGATATTTCATTAATATTTGTGATCACATTCAAAGAATAATTACACCATAAAAGTATAAGGTAATATATGATTCATATCTATCTTCTATTTCATATCACTATAGTTTTTTTTCAACATCATTTCAAAGGTTGATTCCTCAACTAGGGTTTGACTCTGTTTCTAGTAATAGAATTGGTCTATCTATTTTATGTTAGTCTGTACATTCTAAAATCCATCTTTCCTCTCTTTCTATCCTCTAATCTTTCATTGATCAATCTCATTTACTTAATTAACCCTCAATTAAGGTGAAGGATCATTACACCCACTCAATGCCTAATTCCTACTGAGTCTAGTAAGTGATCATCTTCTTATTGGGTTAATTATGGAAATTTAAGTACTGAGAGGGGAGGGGTGAATCAGTACTTCAAAAACTTTTATCTACTTTCCTAACCATTCAATGAATTGAAAACTTTGCAATACATCATCACAAAACATATAAATAAAAATCATGAAACACAACTCATAACACCATGAATTTTTGGTCTCACATAAATCCTTGGTCAGAGGAAAAAACTACGATGGGGATGACACCCACAATACTTCACTACTGTAGTAAAAATTTTTCTCGGTTAGAGCTACAAAATTATCTATTTGTGATAGCTTACCCTATTAAGAGTATAAAGACTTATTTAGTCTACCTTGCTAAATGATTTTACAATTCTAATCTAAGAGATGTGCCACATTAAAGGATTTAAAAATTAAGACCTATTAGGGCCTACTTGATTAAGGTCTTTTACGATTTTGATTACACAATAATCAATAACAAAAAATGTCTGTAATGCTACATCAACATATACTTATCAGACTTATTATGCTCAATATCAATTTACCTCATTCTGTATTCCACTCACAATTCAACTTCTATACTTGATAGCTTCAACTCTAAATCACATTCACAACTCTACTCTAACTTCTCTATTACTTGGTAGCTTCTCTATTCATCACCTTCACACTTATCTCTAAGTGATCATCATATGTCTCTATAATTTCTCTTCTCAGTCACTCTCACACTCTTATCTTCATACTCTAATCCTTTTATACTCAACCTAGAAGTGGTGGAAATTTTATAGAATCTTCTCCTTAAACGATGCTACCAATGGTTGCATCTCCAATGCATATATTACAATTAATTTTCATTGGTGGATCTTACCTTTTTATCATGAAAAATCATCATGTTTGAATCCCCAATGCATTACCCAACACTCTCCTTGAGATCTATAAAAAAAATTATGCTTGGTGTCTAGGTTCAATGTATCTATTATGTCGGCATGTGTTGCTCAGTAATACATTTTTTTCTTTATTGGTAACATGTATACTCTTAGATCGATAAGTGTTGTAACTTGGTAACTACTCGATGCTTGCCTTTCCTTTCTTGGTGCATGTTCCTTATTATCTTTATCAAAATTGTCTTTCCCCTTTACTGACTAAATTATTTTCTTTAACAAATGACTTTGACAATCAATACGACTTTAAAAAAACTAATGACAACAAAATAACTCTTTTAGGAGTATTAATCTCCCGATTTTTCATTAGTTTGGCATCTTTTTAAAAAACTTCAAAGTCATCAAAATTTTGTGTCCTTAAGAAAAACTTGACCATGTATACACTTCTTGGTATAACTCCTTATATCTCCATAGCTTCATAAATCATTACTCATTACTCCCCCTATGCCAATACTCCTTAATATTATATCCCCCTCTTATACATATCTATCCCCCTTATACATATATAGTATCTAATCCCCCTTTTTTGAAAAAAATTCCAAAAAAAAAATTACTTAATGGGATCCGATTGAGGAATCTTATAAAAAATGAATTTATACCTCTGTTGCACATATTTCAGTGATGTTTCCCATGATTCCTTGAGTGTCTGTAACACCACAATTTTTTCACCTATGTCAACTGCAATACTCATCATGCTATCCATAGCACTAATATTAGGGTTATTCACTAACTCTTTTGCCTTATGAATATGTTTTTGCAGTGACTCAATCTGTGGTATCTAAATTTTTTGTAACTCCATGAGTTACATTCTTATTTTTTTCTCCTCTTTTCTCATTCATGTTTCACTCCCATTAAGTGTTTAAGCCTTTGATAGTAAACTTGAAATATACCAAGCTCGATTGTGACCATTTCTGGCTGCTCAGTTAGCTCTTTCTCAATAGATTCATCTTTCTCTTTTAAATCCTTTGTAAAATGTGAAATCAAACAAATTTTCTTAAATAATGAAAGAATATATTGAAATTATTTTTCCAATTCGGTAACCAATTTAGAAATTGTTACCTTATCTAGTACCACTAATTTAAGTAACTCTTTAATAATCTAATTTTCTATTTTCTTTCTGTGTACTTTCAACATATACTTGGTGGTCTCTATACCAGGTTGATTGATCTATTTTACTAGTTCTTCCAATTGACTATGTATACTACCCTTCTCATTTATATCAACATTAGGTACATTCTCCCGGAGTATCTCCTTAGAATTCTCTAGCACATCAATCTTTTATTTCTTTTGCTAATAATTTATCATGTGTTGCTTTCTTCTTAAGTAGATCTCCAAAGTCTGATAACTCTTTAGGGATTAGGGTGGAGATGTCTACCTTAGGAATGACAATAGGTTTACTTAAGTAAACTTTTTCTTTCTCATGATTTCTCTTCTTTTACTTTTTCTTTTCAATTTGTACACTCTCTCCAATACAGAACTTTACATCAGATGTAGTGACTGTAGTTGTATCTTTTGTTCTCTCATCTCTTTCCTCTTCTTGTTTCTTTTCTTCCTTCTTCTCTTCATGAACTTCGTCTTTCTTCTCTTCTTATTTATCATCTTCCTTCTCCTTTGGCTTCTCCTTCTCTTGTTTTTGTGACTAATGTAGACCTATAGTCTCGATAGAGATGACTGACTTTGTATTTTGATCTATTGTGGTTTCGATCTCTTTGGTGTCCTCGATGTCCTTTTGTTCAATCTCTTTTACTGGTTCAGTGGACTCTACACTAGTAGGCATTTATTTTGTAACCTTTGAGATAACATCATTAATATTATGAAAATTAAGTACTTTTTCAATAATTGGATTCACATCCATCAATTTATCCTTAGTTGAGTCATCAATGATCATTTCTTTAGTATCCTTATCCTTGATTACCATCACATCTTCATCATTTGTTATCTCTTCTACTAGGTCTTTGTTAGTTATATCTTCAATAATAACCTCATCTTTATCTATCATAAAATCAATAGGATTTGACTTCCCTTGTTTCTTCTTGATCTTGGTTGGTTGGTCAAGAAAGAAAATCTTCTTCCATAAATCATCGGTTTCCTTTTTACTTGTTCAAGTTCACCAATCATGATCCTTAGTGATCTTCTCTTGATAATAAATCTCTTTGATTACTCCTTCAATGCTTCATTGATTTCTCTTGTCTTCAACTTCGGTATAGTGATAGCTAGGGATCTCTCCCTCATTTTCTTCTTGGATGCTATAACATTATTCCATCTAGCATCTATCTTCTTATATAATTCATCAAGTAGGTGGTTGGAAAGTTCAACCATAATTGTTCTAAATTTGTCCAGTGCAAACACAACTGCCTCCTCAATCCTTTCTTTTTCTTCATCACTCTTTGTTTCATATTTTATATATTTGAATCCTATAAAACCTCCATAATTTTTGAGATTTTCAATAAACTCATCTAGGTTTCTTAGTTTTGGGGGCTAGTTTTGCACAACTTTGAATTTTCTTGTTTCTTTTGATTTAGTCTTGCTATCTTCTTGTAGCTTTAGCTTTCTTCTTGGTCTACTAGAATTTTTCTTTTCTCTCATATATGTTTTAGGATTTGATTTCTCTACCTCTAGTTTCTTCTTCTCTCTCGGGGTGGATGAAGACCTTGTCAATGGTCTTATACCAATTAGTCTTGGAGTTTCCTTTTTCATTCTTATTTTCTTTCCCTTGATCTCAAAAGGACCAGCTTCATCTTCTTTATTAGTAACTCCTAGATTCTCTAACAAATTTCTTATCATTCTATTGGTTTTCCTATGCCTTAGGTATCAATATACCTAGTTTTATCTTGTCCTTCTCTTCTTCATAAGTCACATACCAATTTTCTCTCTTATCAACCAGTTTAGCTAAAAAAATTCAATATACTATGATCCAGTGTCAATGTCCATTTCATTTCCCATTAGCTATAGCCAAATGGTCCTTGGCTCCACAACCTTCACTATGAAAGTGTTGGTATCCACTTCAAAATAAATAGTGTCTCGGTACTTATCCACTAACTGAGATGGAATTCAATTTTTATTGTGAATTCTAGTTTGGAACTTAGAAAAATAATCATTCATTATAATATCAAATTTATCTCCTAACCTTTGAATGAAATCATGTATCTGATATAAGATCGGTTTATCCACACTCCATTCTAGATTACCAATTGACGGGGAAAAGTTCTCAAAGTAGAAAATATACATACCAACAATGAACCAAACTTCAAAGTGTTTTTATTTTCTTTCTCGATGGTGTTTATATTATCATCCAACTCCTTTAGTAGGATCTCACATAGATCAATATTCATATCTTTCTTGACTATCTTGTAGGCTATGTCCATAGCTCCACATGATACACTATCTATACAGGAGGATTAAAAGATTTAGTAGGATATCACATTATTGTAAATCTCAATTTAGGATCATCAACAATAGACAATTTGAGACCTTCTTGTATCCCATTTTTCTTGTGTCATCTCATACAATTTATTCTTGTCAATTTTCTTAGGTGGTTTTGGTCTATCGCTGATTGGATAACCAGTCACAATATGTAACACATCCTTTGTAATCTTGACTGGTGCATTGAGCCACATGGATTGGTCATGAACTTGTATCAATATGATTCTCATCCATTCTATTTTGAACACACTTGGTACATGTAGTGCATGCATCAAACCCTTAGTTTCCATGTGAATATTCTTGTCCTTCAGTTTACCATTCACACAGAGATTCTAGTAGGATGTATCAATGTCATCTTGGTAGATCTCATCAATATTTAAATGGATGAAGGCACAAATATCTTCAATTGGAATTACTCTCAAAGGGATCAAAGATAGGAATCTCATCTTATCAAGTTCAGTGGCTTTATCTGGTGGTGTCTTGTATTTTGGATTGATTGGATAAAGCTTCTCCATGACAATAGGGTTTTGAACTTTAGGTTCCATTGCTTCACATACATAAATTCTTTATTGAAGTAGGGTTTCATTTGAATATCAACTCAGTCACACTTTCACAACTTGGGAAAACATCATAAATCACTTGATTAAGCTTAAATATACTCAATTAATCAATTGAATGCTCTTAGAGGATTCATTTATGCAAAGTTCTCAAATTCTCTTAAAAATGTAAGGTAAAAATGAAATTGAAAAGGGTCTATTTGTACCTTTTCCTTGATTAGGCTTTCCAATGGCTATAATTTTAGCATTTAATGTTATCACTGACTCCCTTTTTCACCGATTACCAATTACACTTCCTTTCACTAAATGAAACAAAATAACATAGAATCTCACTAAAAAAAACATGAAATGTTAACTTCACAACATATATCCAAATGCATCTAAATATTCTCATGTGGATCTTTGCACAAAGGTTAGGAACTGATTTAAGATTGAATTTTAGCTCATAGTTCCTACACATACCTTTGACCAATTAGGTGAAGATAGGTGCACTCGATCTAGAGGATGAGGTGCATGTCATCAATTGTTCCAAGTGCAGTTTCATCATCTAGAGACTTTCTTCTCCATGTTCTATTCATCTTTTCTCTTATTTCATCAACATTTTCTTGAATAGTTTCACTTGGTTGTTCCTCGGTTGGAGCTTTGGCTTGGTACATGAAGTATTTGACTAAGTGACTAACCTTATGACAATGAAAACATGTCATTACAGGATTTCTCCATGACCTTCTATTGTTCCTTCCATGCATCAAAATGAAATTTTCTACTATTTGTCCAAATTGCATGCATGTTGTACATGAAATTCTTGTATTGTAGTCCCCTAGTATTGTTGAACCTTTCTGGTTATTTGCAGTATTCTATCACTTAGGTACACATTTGAATTTCTTCCTTTGTGACCTACAATCTTAAGACTTGTGACCATATCTATTTCAATTATTGTAGTAACCCTTGAAGTATGGCTTCCTTGTATTATTAGAAATCCTTGACCTACACTTAAATTCTCTATGACCATACTTATTGCAATTATAACAATAACCATCAAATTTAGGAATGCTTGGTGGTTTACCTCTTTTGCTCCTGCAGACATTAGTTGTATGACCTAGTTTCTCACAATGATAACAAGTAGGCTTCTTTGTCTTTAGTGGGGTAGCAGTATCTTGGTTGGCTTCTTGATTTGAGGACTCACCCTTCTCAGTAGTGTTTCTTTCAGTAAATCCAAGTCCAGTAGTTGTTGGATTAAGTATGGAAAAGTAAGTACTGAGAGGGGAGGGGTGAATCAGTACTTCAAAACACTTTTATCTAACTTAATTAACTTTCTTAACCATTCACTAAATTCATTACTTTGCATGCATCTCATAAAAAATTCATGTGAAATATAACTCATAACACCATCATTGTGGTATCACATAAATCCTTGTTACAGGATAAAAACTGTGGTGGGGATTAAACCCGCAAAACTTCACTACTAGAGTAAACATTATGATCGGTTAGAGCTATAATGTTATCTATTTTTGATAGCTTACCATTTTAGGAGTATTAACCCTGTTAAGAGTCTAAAGATCAATTAATTCTACCTTGCTAAATGATTTTACAATTCTAATCTAAGAATTATACCATGTTAAAGGATTTACAAAATAAGATCTATTAGGATCTTCTCGGTCAAGAGACTTTTACAACTCTAATTACACTTTAATCAGTACACAAATATGTTTGTAATACTTGCATCAATCTTATGCTTATTAGACTCAATGTGCTCAATAACTATTTACCCCATATTGTGCTTCCCTCACAATATCAATTATGTGCTCCATAACCTCAACTCTGAATCACATTCACAATCTTCTCTTTACTTCTTTGTTACTCGATAGCTTCTCTTCTCATCACTTTCTCTCTACAATTTCTCCTTTGCACATACTCTCTCTCTCTCTCTCATTATAATATTCATATTCTACACCATTTATATTCAATTCTAGAAGCGGTGGAAATGTTCTAGAATCATCTTCCTAAGTGCTGTTAGAATTGGTTACTTCTCTAATGCATATTTCACATTTAATTCTTATTGGTGAATTTAACCTTGTAATATGCATAATCACTATTTTTAAATCTCCAATTCTCTGTCAAACAAACTCCTCAAGATTTGTAAACCATTTTCTGTTAGGTGTCTACATTCAATATATTTGTAGATTCTTCTTGTGTTAGCATGTGATGCTCAGTAATACGATTTTCTTTTTCTTGGTAACATGTATCTCCTCTCAGTTTGGTAACTGTTATAACTTGGTACAAATTGGTGCTCAATTCTCAATGCTCAGTTTTCCTTTCTCGATGTCTTCTCCTTATTACATTAACTGAAATTACCTTTTCCTTCATTTTCTTTTACCGGCTAGCTTATTTCTCTTATCAACTTGACTTTCCTTCATTACCAAATGAATTTTACAATTAGTATGACTTAATCATAACTAATTAATAAAAAATAACACTATAGGAGTATCAATCTCCCTTTTTGGTATTAGTTTGGTATCTTTGTTAAAAACCTTCAAATTCATCAAAATATTTGTTCTTAGCAAAATTCAAAAATTTGACCATGTATACATATCTCGGTAAAAATTATCTCCATTACTTATCTTTACTTATTACTCCCCATATATTAATACTTCTCATATCATAACACTCTATTATCTCCCTTATCCATATATACATATTTCCCCCTTTTTTAACAAAAATGCCAAAACAATAACTTACTATTTGTTTGGTGGAGGGATCTTGTAAAAAATATATTTATACCTTTCTTGTGCTTCCTTCAGTGATGCCTTCCATGACTCCTTAAGTGTCTGCAATATTATAATCCTCTCATTAATATCAGCTACTAGACTAACCATGTTATCCATAGCACTTACATCTGGTGTACTCACTAAGTCTTTTTCCTTATGTACATGTTTATGTAATGACTCAGTGTAGTATAAAAAATGTTTTTAGTTCCATGAGATTCATTCTTATTTCATTCTCCTCTTTCCATAGCTCATGTTGCACTCCCATTAAGTGCTTCAACCTTTCATAATATTCCTTGAAAGAATCAAGCTCAGTAGATACCTTTACTAGCTTCTCAGTCAGCTCCTTTTCCACATTTTTATCTTTGTCCTTGGTGAAATTTGAAATTAAACAAATATTTTGAAACAATAAAAGAATATCTTGGAAACCTTTTTCTAACTTGGTAACTAGCACTGAAAGTGTTACCTTGTCAAGTGCAACTGATTGAAGAAATTCTTTAATAATTTTATCCTCCATTTGTTGCCTATGTACTTACATCATATATTTAGTGATCTCAGCACTTGGTTTATTTATTTGGCTCACCAATTCACTTAATTGTCTATAAATGTCTCCTTTCTCATTGGTTTCTACCTCTGGCACAATCTCTTGCAGTATTTCTTTGACACTTTCGACATTTATTTTCTGCTTATTAGCAAGAAATTTATCTTGTAAAACTTTCCTTTTCAGTAAGTCTCCAAACTCATATAGTTCCTTGGGGCTCATGGTGGAAACATCAAACTTTAGTATAATAATGGGTTGTCTTAAATCAATTGCTTCATTTTCATATTTCCTCTTCTTTGATGTCTTCTTTGTGACTTGTGCACTCTCACCAGTAGATAAAATCACATTAGAAGTTGTAGTAGTAGTAGTATCCTCTTTTTTATCATCTTTTTCTTCCTTTTTATCTTTTGGTTTCTTTTCTTCTTGAGTTTCTTCTTTATCCTTTTCCTTCATTGGTTCTTTTTGTTGAGGATTAGTGGTATTGGTAGGAGTAACCAACTCTGTAGTTTAGTTTCCTTTTTTTATTTCTCCCTTTTTGGTTTGGTGGGGGCATCAACATTTGTTGGTACATCTCTTTTGACCTCTAAGATAACTTCTTCAATCTTAGGAAAATTCATTATCTATTCAATAATTGGTTCTTCATCTATAAGATTTACCTTTGTTGAATCTTCAATGTTCATTTCTTTGTTATTTTTATCCTCGGTTTCCATTACATTTTCATCATCTTCTATACCCTCAACAAGGTCTTTATCTATAATATCCTCAATGATAACCTCTCATTTGTCTATAGTCAAATCAATAGATCTAAATTTTCTTGAGTTTCATTGATCTTTATCTCTTGTTCAGGAAAGAATATCTTTCTCCATAAATCATCAGTTTCCTTTTGAATTTATTCTAACTTACCGACTGTTATACTTTTTTCTTGTCTTTTTACTTGGAATCTCTTAGAGTATTCTTGTAGTGTTTCCTTGATTCCTCTTTTGGATAAGTCAGGTACTGTCATGCCCATAAAATTTCACTCTAAAACACACCAATTTTTTTTTTTGAAAAGGTAAAAGAGGTTATACGTTCAAGTTTAACAGTTGTCTAATGATTTACAATCGATACTGAGAAGATGAAGTTTAACTTGATCAAGGCGGTTGTTAACACTCACCCCTAGCATAACAAAATGCTCATCAAGTCCTAGGGTTATCTAGCAAGTCATAGTCTCATTCCAATTAAGTATTTAGCTTCAAGGTCGCATGTACTTTAATAGGTGGATTAGGTTTTAGGTCTGTCCATGTTTAATCCTAGGGGTTAACATTGAGAGTTGATCTATAATTAAATTATGAGCTACTAGCAAAGTTGGATAACTCTATAATTTCCTCAAAGTGACCCAATCCACCCATTAATCATTCCATGGAATTACAGGTAAGTGTTAATTTACGGTAATATCTTTGCAAAGAAAGACTTACAACAATCCCTTAATAATTTAAATGATTCTAAAAAAAATACGACTGATTAACTAATAATTATATTGACTAATAGTATTTGTTAGTTAATATGACTATTAAATTTCCAAGTAAATAATTCAATTATCAAATTAATAATTATATTAATTACTAAGGGTTAATTAATATAATTGTTAAATAATTAAATAAAGCATTAAATAATAACTATATTAGCTAATATCTTTTAACTAATATAATTATTGGTAACATCATAAACTAATTATTAACTAAAAATTATATTAATTAATAGTCTATATTAATTAACATAATAATTAATAAAAAGTATAAATTAATAAGTATTATTTATATTAATTAGAATAAATAATAAATAACTTAATAATTATTATTTATGATAATTATTATTTATAATAATTAATATTATTAATAATAATTATTATAGATTTTAATATTATAAAATAAAAATAAATAAATAAAACATTTTACATGGGCGCTAATGTTTAAAGTCCCATAGGGACTGGCGAACCCTGCCACCGGCAATGGCCCTGTCGTAGTAGGACTCTCGTACGGCAGGCAGTCTGCCTCGGCAGACTGTCTACTGTACGACAGTCCCCTGCTACGGCAAGGTTCTCCTCCATAGGTAGGGGTGGGGTGTGGGGCCCATGGGCCCCCCCACCCACTAAAAACTTTTTTTAATTTAAATTTTTTAAAAAAATATATATATTTTTAAAAAGTTTATTTAAAAAACTCTACTTAGGCATTTGATAAAAAAGAACACCTTTTTTTTCATAATAAATTTTATAATCAAAATGAACTTACTATAATATTTATTGATTATGTTTTTTTTTTAATCCTTTTTGGGGTGACCTTCCAGGTGGGTCCCCCAAGAGGCTAGTTTTCTTTGATAGGTAGGGTAGGTTTTTTTGTCAAAGCATTTTAAAATTATATTTTGTTGCCAAGTAGATAGGATATTATTAGTTTATGACTGTGGTTTTTTTAGGAAAATGAATGGGATTTCTCCCATACATTTTCCAGAGACCTATAGGTGGTCATTTTACAACTTTTTTTTGCTTTGCACTTGTTTTGACTTCATTTCCTCTTTATTTTATTTTGCCTAAGTGTCTAAGAAATTAATTAGTTCTAGTCTTGGTTTTGTGAACATATGGTAGGATGGAATTTCTCCTACAAAAATTTACATTCAACAATGGATTTAACAAAAACTATTATCACAAACATCTAAACTTTTTTTGAAAATTTTAATTCCTCCTTCTCCTTTCACCTATTTAATAGGATAAACTATTGTCCATAATAATATTCAGATTTCTAAAGTGATTGCTTGAATAAATTTTGAATGCTCAACTATACATTTTCCAAGCATACATTCTACACATGATTCCATTTATTAACATTGTATTCCTTTCACAATATCATTATCAAATTTACAATGACTATTTCAAGGGAAAATTTATGAAACTGAAAATGCACTTTTACTATTTCATACTTTGAAAAACCATTACAATAACAACAATATGCATCAACTTGAGCATCAATTCTTATTAATCATAAGAACATAAAACTATCAAAAGAGAAAACTAAACATTTCTTCATAATTTTGATACAACACACTTAAACAAAATACAAGGCTTGGAGTGATAACTCCATTACACAATACATTGAACTCAAGGGAGTCTCAAATTCTCTTACAATAATAATAACATAAACAAGAGTGATCCAACTCAATATGATAATACTATCAACTCATCAAGATTTGAACTCCAACCATGAAGTCTTCAATGGCTCCAAAATCCTGCAATACAAATATACATAGGCCAAGGAGTGCTCACCTCCCAACCTAGGCTTCTAAGAAGCCACCCTCGAGCTAGGGGAACCATCACAAAGACAAGGAGAACAGTCAAGCAATCCCACAATCACAACATAAAACATAAAACACAAAGAAATCTCCCTTCCAAGGTTATCACAAGAGTCACAAAATGACCCAATATAGGGTGAAGGTGGAACCAAATTCAAGACGAGAAAGCACATTTCATGATGAGAGCTAAGCCATCACTTGGCTTCCTCATCATATATCTTTCACCACAAACACAATCTCAATAACTCCTTATGCCCCCCAATATACAAAAAAATAAAGGAGATGGCTACATGGAGCCCATACTTCCATGTTTCATCCCTCTCCTATCCAAGGAGAGACTCTACACCCTTGAATGTCCCAACAAATCCCTTCACCCCCAAGGCTACTCTTCCCTCCGAAGGGTGAGTATGGCCTTGAGAATTCCCTCAACAAAACACTACAACACATATAAGAAAACTTCAAGAAACAACAAATAAAACTACACATTTACAATGCTATGAAATCATGAACAACAACAAGCTCATGAATCTCATAACATCCATAAAGAACTACACTTTCACATCACAAGAAAATAACACTACAAAAAACTTAAAAATCACAAATCCTCCATTATCACAAAATAGCAAGCTCACAACACATACACTAGAAGAGGAATAATAACTAAATTTTGCATACAAGGAAATTATATACAAGAGAGTTCATCCTCTTGACATGAAAATTAAAACAAACAAATTGAAGAATGCCACCAACCTTGATCGAAGCTAATGGAAGAAAGTTGATGAAGAGCTTTCCACTTTCCAAGGTCCTCCAAAATAGCTAAGTCTCCAATTCTAGAGAGTGGGTGTCAAACTCTTCCAAAAGAAGAGTGCCCTCTAAAAACGCCTCCACACAAACCCCTATGTATGAGATTGCATTCCTATTGGGTGGTCTTCCCTAAGACCCTTACATGGTTTCTAAATTTGGTCTCTTACAAAGGTAAGCTAAAAAGGTGGGATAAGGACTACCTTTTTAGTGGGTGGTGATCTTTCCAAAACTTGGTCCCAAAAGTTGATTTTCTTCCATCTTGGTAAACCAACTTTTGGATGGGTCATTTGGTCAACCAAGGGTTATCCTATGGTGAAAAATGACCCTTACCCTATGGTATATCAAGTGGGGTAACTAAAAATGGCCTAAACACTCCCCTAGGCACCTTTTTAACCCTCCAAAAGTGCATGATAAGTTAAAATTCTAAATTCAAAGATAAGACACTACCTCAAGCTCCCTAACCAAGAGATATCTCATGGGGATCCTCAAGGGTACTATCCTAGGTTGGTGTTCAACCAATCCCCAAGTGGACATGTCACGGCCACAAGTACACACACATGTGTCCAGTGACACAACAAAAATGACACACCACAAGCCATGTGGCATGTCCACTTGGGCATTCTCACATAAAAAAAATATTTACAAAAACATATAAATCAATTACATTCATGCACCATACTTTTACAAATAAAATACATTACAACAAGGTTTTTGGCTTCTCACTAGAAGCAACCTTGGCTGAAATAGATTTTCACATTAGTCTCTGTGATGGTTCCTCAAATTTACCATGGCCTATTTCCCTACACACTCAAGTCCAAAATCTGTAGTCCAAAGAAATAAAACATGTAAATTCATAACATTAATAATCAAGATAATTCATCTTTCAACTCATAATTCACATGACAATAATTGTTCATCCATAACCTACATTCATCTCATCATGAAATATACAATTCATCACTAAATTAACTAGAAACTTAATCATTGCATACACATATAATCTAATTGAAAATTAAATATCCTCATGACATCATAATTCATTCATTAAAAAGAATTAAGAACACACATGTAAGTTCCAAACTGATGTCTCAGTAATCATCATCCAAATCATAATATAATGTGCATCAAACTACTAAAGTGATAAAACCACAACATAAAGTATCAGTAAAATCCATAAAGCATCAAAATATAATCATAAAATATGTCTATCTCAAATGTAGAACTGAATGGCTATGATAGGCTCAAGGTGAGGCCTCACATCCTCCCCCCCTAGGCATGAACTTCCTCCTAGAGTTCATCAAAAAGATGGGGGTACTATGGTCTCATTTGTGCTACATCCTCCCATGATGCTGTCACCTCATCATAGAAATCTCACTGGACCCTAAGCCGGTCTAGCTCTTGGGCTCGAAGTGCTAGCATTTGGTGAGCCAAAATGTAGATTGGCTCCAAAGCCAACTAACCCTCTGAATCCACCTGCAAGGCATCCCAATCTATGATATGAGTCTCATAAAAAATATACTTTCTCAACACTGACACATGAAAAACATCATGGATGTGTGACAGGCTCGGTGGCAAAGCAAGATGATAGGTGATAGGACCTATCCGCTCAAGTATCTCAAAAGGGCCAACAAATCTTGGTGCAAGCTTAGAGCCCTTTCCAAATTAGATTGGACTCTTATGAGGTTGCACTCTCAGAAAGACCCTATCTCCAACCTGATAACTATGGTCTTCCCTCTTGGCATTTGCATACTTCTTCTACCTATCTTGTACCTCCTTTAGACGTTGTCTGATCAATGTCACCTACTGCTCTAACTCTCACACTAACTCAGGACCTAAAGCAACTCTATCATCAATATGGTCCCAACTCAATGGTGTCCCGCATGGTCTTCCATATAATGCCTGATAGGGAGGCATATCTAGAGAAGTGTGATGACCATTATTGTAGGCAAACTCCACCAAGTGAAGGTACTCCTCCCACCTAGTCTGATGATCCATTGCATACATGTGAAGCATATCCTTCAAAACCTGATTTACCCTTTCTATCTGACCATCGGTCTTTGGGTGATAAGCTGTGCTAAAATTGAGCTTAGTGCCCAAAGCTGTCTGTAGTCCTCTCCAGAATGATGATGTGAAGAGAGAATCTTGATCTAAAATAATCTTACAGGGTATGCCATGAAGTTTGACAATATCTGGTGAGAAGACTTGTGCTACTGCTGGGGCTGTGAAAGTGGTTTGAATGGGTGAAAAGTGGGCTACCTTGGTTAGCTTTTCAATTGTCACCATGATGGCATCATGGCATTGAGATGACATAGGGAGACCAATGATGAAGTCCATGGAAATAACATCCCACTTCCACTTTGGTATCTCATGAGGCTGAAGCAAACCACCAGGGTGATGATGCTCTGAAGTAAACCACAATAATCTTACAGGGTATGCCATGAAGTTTGACAATATCTGGTGAGAAGACTTGTGCTACTGCTGGGGCTGTGAAAGTGGTTTGAATGGGTGAAAAGTGGGCTACCTTGGTTAGCTTTTCAATTGTCACCATGATGGCATCATGGCATTGAGATGACATAGGGAGACCAATGATGAAGTCCATGGAAATAACATCCCACTTCCACTTTGGTATCTCATGAGGCTGAAGCAAACCACCAGGGTGATGATGCTCTGCCTTAACCCTCTGATGCTCAAGACATCATGCCACTATCTCAGCTATATTTTGTCTCATCCCTGGCCAATGATATAACTGTCTCAAATCTACATGCATCTTCTTGACTCTGGGATGTGCTGCATAAGGTGCCCTATGAGCCTCTAGCATGATGAAAACTCACAAGTCACTGGAGGATGGGACATAAATGCATCCTCTATGGCGTAAAGGCCCATCTAAATCTAGGGAATAGTTTGAATATTTACCGTCAAGGGTATTCTGAGACCAAATGACCTGACTAACCTCTGCATACCAAGCATCCTCATGTAAATGATGCAATATCTGATCCCTCAACTCAGTACCTACTGTCATAGAGTAGGCCCCATGGCATCTCCTACTCAAAGCATCAGTAACCACATTCTCTTTCCCCTTGATGTAGTGGACATCAAAATCATACTGACAAAGAAATTCCATCCACCTACGCTATTGTGCATTCAGGTTCGGCTGAGAGAAGATATACTGTAAGCTCTAATGATCTGAATGGAGCTCAAACTGATGACCCAAAATAAAATGCCACCATCTCACTAAAGCATGTACCACTATAGCTAACTCAAGGTCATGAGTTGGATAATTGAGCTCGTGAGTCTTAAGTTTCCTAGACTCATATGCAATGGCTCACCCATTCTGCATAAGAACTACTCCCAAACCATCTAAGGAAGCATCTGTGAAAACAACAAAATCTATTGATGGATCAGGCACTGCTAGAATAGGTGCACTGGTAAGTGCCTCCTTGAGTTCCTAGAAGGTCCTCTCACACTTCTTAGTCCACTCAAATTTCTTTCCCTTACGCTGAAGAGAAGTGATGGGATGAGCCACTCTAGAAAATCCCTCTACAAAATGTCTATAATATCCTACCAATCCCATAAAGCTCCTGACCTCGATCACTAAAGTAGGCATAGGCCAATCCATGATGGCTTGAATCTTAGATGGATCTACTGAGATTCCATCTCCTGAAATAACATGCCCAAGGTAATGAATCTCTATCCTATATAAAGCACATTTGGACAAACTACCATATAATTGATTATCTCTAAGACACTGCAAGACCTATCTCAAGTGCTCTTCATGCTCCTCCTCATCCCATGAATAAATTAGGATATCATCAAGGAACACAACCACAAACTTATCTAGGAAGGTGTGGCATACCCCATTCATAAGGCTCATGAAAACTATTCGAGTGTTAGTGAGTCCAAAAGGTACAACTGTGAACTCATAATGTCCATATCTGGTATGAAATGCAGTCTTAGGAATGTCACTATCAAAAATCTATAGCTAGTGGTAACCTGACTTAAGATCAATCTTGGAAAATAATTTAGGACCCTTAAGATGATCAAATAAATCATCAATCCTAGGGAGTGGATACTGATTCTTGATGGTAAGCTTATTAAGCTGTCAGTAATCCATACATAACCACAAGGATCCATCCTTCTTCTTAACGAAGATAACAGGTGTGCCCCAAGGTGAAACACTAGGATGAATGTGACCCTTCTCCAATAGTTCCTCTAGTTGAATCTTGAGCTCATTAAGCTCATTAGTGGTCATCCTGTAAGGTGCCCTCAAAACTAGAGTAGCTCCTCGCATAAGATCAATATGGAAATCTACTGCTCTATGAGGAGGCATGCCTGGAAGCTTAGTAGGAAACACATTTGCATACTCCTGAAGTATAGGATAATCATCAAGAGATGTTTCCCTTTCCTCCTCATCCTCTCTATCATTGATGGTAATGGAAAAAAGCTGACATCCCTTCTGCATGCTCCACTTAAGCTACATGGTAGAGATCATATGAAGAGAGATGCCTCTCTGAATCTTGCAAATCACAATAGGTGTACCATTATCATCAAGGCACTCAATCCTCTTCTATTGACAATCTAACTTAGCTCTATGGTCATAAATTCAATCCATGCCAAGCACTATGTCATAAGAACCAAGCGGTGTGATACGAAGATCCACTGTAGTGATGAAATCACCAATCTGCACCTGGCTATCCTTCACTAAAGAGTTGACTGACACTCTAGAACCTGATGCTAACTCCACTTCCCAACTAACTTCCTATCTTGCTACCACAAGCCCGCAATGCTCCACAACAAATGGAGATATAAAAGAATCCATAGCACCTAAATCAAACAATATAGTAACACTATTACCACTGATCATACATGCAGCCTCTATCACAGTGGCCTGGTGCTCGGCTTGGTGATTATCAACTGCTGCGAAAACTCTATGAGACTTTCCAAAATCTCCAACTATAGGCTCAAAAACTACCACATGCTGACTACCTGACATCTAACCCTATGGAAAATCATGAGCTAAGTGCTCCATGGCACCACATGCATAGCAAGGACCTCATGTGAAAGTCTGTACTCCTTGTGGCCTAGAGAACTGTTGACCATGGGTCCTACTAGAACTGCTGAAACCCCCCCGAGAGGACTGCTGAGTCAATGTTGGGGGTGCATCTGTATATTATTGTTGCTGATCCTTTCTTTGTCCCTATGCATCCCACTGTTTGGGCTTAGAGCCCTACTTTCCCTATGGTGGCTTTTGTTTCTAGTTTTGTTGAGTCTATTGTTGTGGGTTCTTGTTAAAAGACCCTGAGGAATTCCTGTTATTATTCATCCAGTGACTCTTCTGGTGCCCCTGTGACTGTGATGCAGAGTTGTAGTTCTGAGACCTATCATGAGCATCTTGTTGGGGATATTCTTGATTTTCTGAGGTTTTTGTCCAAACATTAGTTTAGTCCTCTGGTCTGTGAAGTTTTCCTAGGTATAGGTGTCAGAAGTTCTTCAAAAAATTATCATAGCCCACTTCAAAAATCCTTACCCTAGGTCTTGTCCTTGAAAAATGTCAAATTCATGCAAAAGTCCTCATGATTAGCCCTTATTCTTCTATTTCATTGTCACCTTTTTAAGTCACTTAAGCTGATTAAATCATGCATGTGTTAAATGTTTTGTGTTCACTGAATCGGAAAAGGTCATAGCATGTCTCATATAGTATTCAGCGATTCAACGAACAAGTCAATCTTATGCTAAGTGTCATTTTAGTTGCGTGGTCTTTAAGTCTCCTAGTGAACACCTCAACCATTCAGCGAACTGGAGAATATGTTAAAAATGCTAAGTGTTGTCTTTGTTCGCGTAGTCTCCAAATATCCAGCGGTTATTAGGAAACATTGTATGATTCAGTGAATGCATTATCTCCAATTCGCGTATTCCTTGGTGGTTCTTTGCTTACACTCAACAACTTGGCGACAATGGTTATCACTCATTCTCTGAATCTAGCGGTTAAAAGGAAAAATAACCTAGTGACTTGGTGAATACCGTAGATCATTGTTAGGATCGACGGTTGTGGTTTAATTTTAGATATTATTGGGTCCTACATGTTTCATTTGGTGAATGAGTGACTGTGTAAAGACTTCTAAGTTTGGCGGCCCTGATAGTTTGGTATAAAGAATTTGGCGGAATGGGTTGTTTCAAGTGTTCGCTTGTTCTCAGAATAAATTAGTAAGAAGCTAAATGATTTAGCAATTCAACGAATCATGTGGTCGCGGGTTCTCTAAAAGGAAAAGATAAAGGGCATAATCATTTGGAAAATGTGCGAATAAAAGGGTTGCCAAAGTTTTGAGTCTTCAGTGACTTAATCACGGATTGAAATACTCAGTGTTTAATATAATCTGGTGATTTAGCGAACCCTTTGTTCACTGAATCTTGTAATCAAATGACCAAGGATCAAATATTTTAGCGAACTGGCGACAGCCGTAGATCATCGACAAGATCAACGGTTCATTCAGAATCTCAGAGTAAAGATGATGGTAAAGTAAAGATTCAGCGATTCAGAGAGTAAAGGCTTCGCCAGTTCTCCAAGTAATTTAGTGGTTAAGTGATCCATTAAGTGAATGTGTGAACCCTTTGTTCACTGAATCTCCAAAAGATTTAACAATTAGCTGGGACATTAAGAGAATGCGAGATGGCTTTGTTCATTGGTTCACCAAATGATAACTACAGTCAAGTGCTCGAAGGGTGTCACTGTGTTCGCTAATTCGTGAAAAGTATCATGAGTTAAGGATTGCATTTCGAGAACCTACAAAGGCTTTGGTCGCTAGTTCTCTGAATATATGCTAGGGTTAACATTGCATTCAACGATCATGAGAGGCTTTCAGTCACAGATTTGCTAAATGGGCCCAGTTGGAAAAGGTAATAAAAGAAAAGAAAAGGGACCGTTGCCTGCGTGGATAAAGTACAGTATCAAGCTGGAAAGTAAACTAATGAGCCATCCAATTAGTTTCAAAGGAAGATTGCATGACGTAAACAGGTTTAAAGTGTAGGATCTTAATCATTTGCCTCTTTGCCTTGTTTTCAAGTTTTTAAAATCTATCTGTCAACATCTGTGCATCGGCTAGCTCCATTTTGAAAACTGGTGACATGCAAAATTGAATGCAGGAGAAATTAAGGAGATTTGCAATGATTGTGGTAGTTGTACACACTTGATCTACGTTGATAAATAAGTTAAGCTCATTGTTTCCTGTGTCCAAAATCATTCAAAGAGAATTGTGTCATTCTAAAGCAATTTTTGAGTGCTAAGTGAATCCATTTTGCAGAGATTGAAGATAATTCTATAGCAAAGATAAGTCAACCTGAGAGAAGTGCAACATCTTCCAGCAATGAAGCAAAGTCTAAAAGTGGTGAAGACAAGGGCAAGCCTAATTATTCAGACAAGTTTTTGAAATTGCTACTTGGTTCCAATCAAAACAAAAGAGCTCTTGATGATGTTTTCAAAGATGTTCTAGGGTTTTGCAGAGATCCTATCACACCAGATACAACAGGTTATACTATCTTCAACTTCTTTTATAAAAATAGAGATAGTTGTATCCCTGTATGGAATGGTTGGGCTTTGGGGTTAGGGAAATTAGTAGTGCCTGATGTATTCTTGGATGCGGATTTAATTATTTCTCTAGCTAGGTGTTACGACCCTATTTCTAAGACTATTAGGAAAGAGGACCAGTCAACTTTGGTTACTCTTGATAGGGGTTCATTCATGAAGGCTTTTAATGTCTATACATCCACTTCTACTGAAATTGACCTAAGCAAAGAAAAGGAGAGGTACAAGAAGAACATAGGGATAGTGAAGGACCAAATAACTAAGCATATCCCAAAATAGGATAAGTATATAGCTCCCCTCCCTACTCACATGAATGCCCCTTACCAATTTAAATCCCTTCAGCATTACATGAAGAAAACTTGTTATGGGTTGTGTAGGGTTTTGGGAATTGATGGGGATGCAAAGTTTTTACCAGATGATCTTTTGATGATTATCCTAGACATCCAGAATTCTTTGGTCAATACTGACTATGATTACATGTAGTATATCATTGATAGAATGCATGAGGGTTTGATTTTTGTCAAGGATAGTAAGAGCCCAATTAAGTTCATGCATTCTTCTTTGCTAATGCATTTAATTTTGTTCTTCAATATTAATAATTTTGATTCAAACATGCTGAAGCCAAGGTTCAACTTTGAAGGCCAGTATAATCCAGTGCAATTATGGGTGAGGAAGTGGAATTCTACTTCCAATGAGGGAAATTTTTGTATCTTTCAGAATTTCATTGTTTATCCTCTCATAAGGATGTTAGGTGTCAATACTACAAGGATATCCCCAAGGGTCCTTAGGCTCCTACGACTAGTGCAGTTTGTGAACAAATGGGAGGGAGATCACAATTGGGGTGATTTTTACTTGGGGGAGAATGCTACAATTTTGAGAGTCTACAGTTGCACCCAACCCCCACATCTGTTACCAAAATTTGTGCCTCTAAGGGTTGCTTGTTTGGAATTTGTGTGGTAGTTGATGTGGACAGATAGAGAACTTCTAGCCCCTCATAGGAAGGGTACATTCACACCTAGGCAATTCAAGATAGGTGACTTCCTGGTAGGAAAGAGGGCATTTCCTGAAATTATTACATGGTTAAATCAGTTCAAAATGGCTACTGGTGCTTGTAGACATGTAGATCCTGAGGGCTTTATCAAAACTGCCAAGATGCTCTACATCCCAAACATTGGTGTGAACAAAGAACATGAAGGCTTGGATGAGGAAGATGTAGTCAGAAACATCATTGATGATGATGAGGTCAAAAGGAGATGGAACAGGTACTTTGATTTGATAGACTTGTCAAAACAAGTGATGGCAGCCCAGCTTCCTTTTGAGGGTTTCTTCCCTGACCTTCCCTATTTAGAAAGAATTGACAAGATGATAGAGATGCATGACACTCTATCAAATCAGTTGGAGAAGTTGATTGACCAGATTCAACCAAAGAAAAGGAAAGACTATTCATCTTCTGATCAAGAGGAGTTTTCTGATGAGTCACAGGAAGGGAATAGCCCAACACAAATGGAAGATGTACAAAGTGTTAGGCCTTTTGAAGACCAACCAGAAACAGGGGATACTCCAGAGCCACCCTTGAAGAAACAGAGGCTTGAGGTAGGAGAGCCTTCAAGGCAGGAAAAACAAAAGAGAACAATTGATAGAGCATCTGCTCTAGTGCCAGGTGATAGGGCTTACCATCACTAGTTGAGAAAAGCAATAAGAGAAGGAAAGAAGGTGGCCACTGATGAAATAGATAAGGAACAGTCCCTGTGGTTAGAAAATGATATCAGAGAGGTCTATCAGGAGGAATTTTTGAGTGATGACTAGTTTATTAAAACTGATGAATTCAAGAGTTTCCTTGTTTGGAATAAGCAACAAGAAGTGAGGAAACTTCTGCCTGAAGGTATGGAGCCAAGTGAAGAAACATTGAGAGCCTTAAATTCTTATGATCCTAGTCTTGATCCCATAACTGTAGATGAAGCTAGACAACTGGTCAAGTCAAGTGGAATGCTATTGACTCCAGGATGGGATCTGACTTCTGCTTTCATCATAGATCAAATAAGAAAGCAACTGCAGGTCAGCCTGTCATATGAGGTTCACATTGGTGATATGATAAGAGGAAGTGGCTATGGCCCTAAGTCTCAAGTTGTTGCAGTGTGGTCCATGGCCCCTAGGACTCAAAAGCCATCTCTATTGAGTATAGAGGATAAAATGGAAGGGAATCAGATTATTTGGACTGTGCAGAATACAACTGACCTTGAAGTTTCTAAGGCAGTAACTCATTGGGCTAACCTGAATGAGGCAAAAATAGTTCAATTATCTGAAAGGTACTCGAAGTTGTTTGAAATTGCAAAATTGGTGGCCAAGGATAGAGACTTAAAATTGATGAAGATCAAGCAGCTAGAAGATGAATTGGCAGAGATAAAAGTTAAGCTTGAAGAAGCTTCGAAGGTAGTTGTATCCCCCCCTGTGCAGATTGAGGTCCCAATTCAAATTGATGAAGAAGTACTCGAGGGACTTACTGAAGATTTGGATAAGATAAGGATAGAGGCATCTTTGGACACCATGTCAAAGATTGTGCAATAGAGGTGAAATAAGATAATAGAGAAAATGGATACAATTTATCAATCAGTCAACCAATTGCACCAGACCAATAGAAAGATAAATGAATCATTGGCTGCTTTGGAGCCACTTCATAGTGTTTGGTCTAGAAGAATTTTGTTGTTCAATAAACTTGATAGCCTACAAGAGCATAAGCCTGAGATCCCTGGAGTAGTTACATAAGTTTTTGAGAAGATTGGCTTAATCAATGCTATTTCAAAGTTTTTTGAAGGTAAGTCCAACTAGGTGAGTGTTAAGTTGTTTATGTTTGATAAACATTATAGCATGTATCTGCCTGCGGTATGTGATGACAATGGAAACCTTATCAAGTTGGAGGAATGGAAACTATCAATGCATCAGTTGGTGATTACACAAGATGCTTTCCTTAATAATGACAATACTTTGGATTTTGAGAGGTGTAATAGTATAATTGGCAGTCTTTTTAAAATTGAAAATGATTGCATACGCTTTGTGGCAGAAGCCAAAAATATAACTGACTCCATGTGGGATAAGCAAGTCAGATTTTTACAAGAATTGCAGACTTACAACTGGCCATCAGATGATGAAGTAGTGGCTTGGGAGAAGCTAACAATAAAGAAGAAAAAGAAGCCAGTTGTCCAACTTATAGAGGAAGAGGAAGAATAGAGTTGCACATGGCACCTGATCTAGAAATTGAGGGAGAGAAAGTTTCAAACAAAGGATGATGTAAGTTAGCCGGAATGGCAGTCATCATTCATGCAGCAAATTCAGCAACTGCTCTGAAATATCTTTAGACAAAGATGCCACTTGCAGAATTGTTGAGAAAAGATTTTTGTAATATGTTGTTACAATCTGTTTGTCAGTTTTTAATCTTGTCTCTAGTGTAGGATCTTTTCTAGCCATCACAAGCTTGTTGCATCCTTTTGAGGATTCCAAGATGGCTATGTTATATATAGTAAGTTTTTACTCTTTTGAGGGGTGGTTGAAAATACTCTGTAAGAAAGGTTCTGAATACAAAACCTTATTTTCTAAAAGTGAGAGGATACTGTATCTATGTATTTTGACCGTTAATACAAAACATTAAAGCTCTGTTACTACTATTTTTCTATCTTTGTGTATGGAATGTGTTAGTTTTCTTATGTGTTTAAATTGCAAGGCTTTCTTAAATGCATTATTCACAAGGTGAATATAGGGGTTAAGATTAAGTTTCTTTCAAGGAAAGAGTAAAATCTTAGGGGAGATCTCTGGGAATGACTAATCCATGTATAAATTTGATGATAGTAGTAAGAATTAAAAGGATGGTATGTTAGGCATGTCATTTAAGTTTCAAGAAATTAGTTTTGATAGTTATATGCAGAGGTAGGGTTTGACTCTATCACCCAAGTGGATAAGGCACTGGTTTTAGATCTATTTACACTGATTTGCCACCCTAAATCTAAATAACTATTTCATTTTACTTTATTTGTACAATCACAAACCTGAATCATTCTGTGACAAGTTCATAGATATGCTTTGTAATGCTTTGTAGAAGTACTGAATGAGGTTAACCTTCCTTGAGTTCAACTCTAAAAAGAAGAAGGATGAATATCCTTAAGCCATTGTTTCATGTTGTTTCTTTCATGATTTCCATCATAATATTGTGTATCAAGATAATATGGGCCATACTTAGAGTTCTCTCATCTTAATGATTTGATTTTGGAAGTGAGGACATAACAGTGAAGGAGCTAGTTCATAATTCAGAGCTCAATCAAAACCGTGAATTGGAATAGGTACACCCACCAGAGTATTCATACTTGAAGTGAAGAAGTTTTACTAACCTTATTACCTTAGTGTTTGCATCTTGCTAGATTATGTCCATTGGGATTATAGGAGTATTTGATAATCTACAGATTTGAGCACTAACATGTCTCTAGACCTACTCTGAATCTCTTCTACAACCAAGGCCATTTCTATTGTTGCACAAAAGGTCTTTGATGAGATCATGTGAACTTGTCCCTCTATCCAATCATTGAGTCCCTTAATGAAATAGTTGATTCATAGCTTTTTATCCTTCATGTAGTCTACATAGGGTAGCAACTCAAGGAATCCGGTCTCATACTATAGCACCATGAGTCCCCTTTGCTGGAGCTCATGGAACTCATCAATACACCTCTATCTATAGTGCTATGATAGGTATCTATCTCTGAACCTTTCTAAGAAGGTCTCCCAAGTCATGGTGTCCATAGTGGTGTTATTCTTATATTCTTCCTATTTCCACCATGTGGAAGCACCTCCTTTCAAAAGGAGTAGTGCAAAATGAGCCTTGACATTGCTATCATACTAAGGCAACCCAAAGCACCTCTCTAAGCTTGAAAGCCATGCCTTGGCATCTGTACCCTCTATAGAACCATGATAAAAAGGTGGTTTTAACTGTAGGAGATCTCTAATATGATCCCCAACATCACGGGGTGCCCTCTAAATAATACCAGGTGGTGGTTCTGGCATAGGAACTGAATCTGCCACATGTGCCCCCTGCCCTTCCTCTTGATCTTGTGGAGGACTCCTAGTCCTCTCTCTAACCTATGATCTCTATCCCTCGGACAATCGGTGCTCTGACTAAGGATTAACTGGAGGCAACCTCTCTTGTATAACCTTGATGAGGTTCTGTAAGGCTAATAGGACCGCCTGATTAGGGTCTGGTGGTGGTGGTGGTGGTGGCTAATTAACAGTCGATACCTCAGCCCTTTGTTCAGCTTGCTCATGACCCGAGGGAGCTCACCTAGCCCCTCATCCTCTAATACGTCTCCGAGCTTAACATGTAAGGGGAGGCATCCTAACAATTCAAAAGGGTTAAGTGTTAGCTAAGAAATGCAATGGGTTTTAGGTTCCAATGTTGAAACCTAGGCTCTGATACCAAGTGTCATGCCCATAAAATTTTACTCTAAAACACACCAACTTTTTTTTTTGAAAAGGTAAAAGTGGTTATATGTTCAAGTTTAACAGTTGTCTAATGAAGTACAATCAATACTGAGAAGATGAAGTTTAACTTGATCAAGGGGGTTGTTGTTAACACTCACCCCTAGCATAAGAAAATGCTCATCAAGTCCTAGGGTTATCTGGCAAGTCATAATCTCATTCCAATTAAGTATTCAACTTCAACATCGCATGTACTTTAATAGGTGGATTAGGTTTTAGGTCTGTCCATGTTTAATCCTAGGGGTTAACATTGAGAGTTGACCTATAATTAAATTATGAGCTACTAGCAAAGTTGGATAACTCTATAATTTCCTCAAAGTGACCCAATCCACCCATTAATCATTCCATGGAATTATAGGTAAGTGTTAATTTACGGTAATATCTTTGCAAAGAAAGACTTATAGCAATCCCTTAATAATTTAAATGATTCTAAAAAAAATACGACTGATTAAGTAATAATTATATTAACTAATAGTATTTGTTAGTTAATATGACTATTAAATTTCCAAGTGAATAATTCAATTATCAAATTAATAATTATATTAATTACTAAAGGTTAATTAATATAATTGTTAAATAATTAAATAAAGCATTAAATAATAACTATATTAGCTAATATATTTTAACTAATATAATTATTGGTAACATCATAAACTAATTATTAACTAAAAATTATATTAATTAATAGTCTATATTAATTAACATAATAATTATTAAAAAGTATAAATTAATAAGTATTATTTATATTAATTAATATTAATTAGAATAAATAATAAATAACTTAATAATTATTATTTATAATAATTAATATTATTAATAATAATAATTATAGATTTTAATATTATAAAATAAAAATAAATAAATAAAACATTTTACATGGGCGCTAATGTTTAAAGTCCCATAGGGACTGGCAGACCCTGCCACTGGCAGTGGCCCTGCCGTAGCAAGATTACCATGCGGCAGGCAGTGTCTGCCGTACGATAGACCCCTGCTGCGGTAGGGTTCTCTGTCATAGGCAGGGGTGAGGTGTGGGGCCCGTGCCCCCCCCCCCCCCACACTAAAAACTTTTTTTAATTTAAATTTTTTGTTTTAAAATATATATTTTTAAAAAGTTTATTTCAAAAACTCTACTTTGGCATTTGATAAAAAAAGAACACGTTTTTTTTTTTATAATAAATTTTATAATCAAAATGAACTTAGTATAATATTTATTGATTATTTTTTTTTTCAATCCTTTTTGGGGTGACCTTCTAGGTGGGTCCCCCAAGAGGCTAGTTTTCTTTGATAGGTAGGGTAGGTTTTTTTGTCAAAGTATTTTAAAATTATATTTTGTTGCCAAGTAGATAGGATATTATTAGTTTATGACTATGTTTTTTTTAGGAAAATGTATGGGATTTCTCCCATACATTTTCCAGAGACCCGTAGGTGGTCATTTTACAACTTTTTTTTTCTTTGCACTTGTTTTGACTTCATTTCCTCTTTATTTTTTTTTGGCTAAGTGTCTAAGAAATTAATTAGTTCTAGTCTTGATTTTTGTGAACATATGGTAGGATGGAATTTCTCCTACAAAACTTTACATTCAACAATGGATTTAACAAAAACTATTATCACAAACATCTAAACTTTTTTTGAAAATTTTAATTCTTCCTTCTCCTTTCACCTATTTAACAGGATAAACTATTGTCCATAATAATATTCAGATTTCTAAAGTGATTGCTTGAATAAATTTTGAATGCTCAACTATACATTTTCCAAGCATACATTCTACACATGATTCCATTTATTAACATTGTATTCCTTTCACAATATCATTATCAAATTTACAATGACTATTTCAAGGGAAAATTTATGAAACTGAAAATGCACTTTTACTATTTCATACTTTGAAAAACCATTACAATAACAACAATATGCATCAACTTGAGCATCAATTCTTATTAATCATAAGAACATAAAACTATCAAAAGAGAAAACTAAACATTTCTTCATAATTTTGATACAACACACTTAAAACAAATACAAGGCTTGGAGTGATAACTCCATTACACAATACATTGAACTCAAGGGATTCTCAAATTCCCTTACAATAACAATAACATAAACAAGAGTGATCCAACTCAATATGATAATACTATCAACTCCTCAAAATTTTAACTCCAACCATGAAGTCTTCAATGGCTCCAAAATCCTGCAATACAAATATACATAGGCCAAGGAGTGCTCACCTCCCAACGTAGGCTTCTAAGAAGCCACTCTCGAGCTAGGGGAACCATCACAAAGACAAGGAGAACACTCAAGCAATCCCACAATCACAACATAAAACATAAAACACAAAGAAATCTCCCTTCCAAGGTTATCACAAGAGTCACAAAATGACCCAATATAGGGTGAAGGTGGAACCAAATTCAAGAGGAGAAAACACATCTCATGATGAGAGCTAAGCCATCACTTGGCTTCATCATCATATATCTTTCACCACAAACACAATCTCAATAACTCCTTATGCCCCCCAATATACAAAACAATAAAAGAGATGGCTACATGGAGCCCATACTTCCATGTTTCATCCCTCTCCTATCCAAGGAGAGACTCTACACCCTTGAATGTCCCAACAAATCCCTTCACCCCCAAGGCTACTCTTCCCTCTGAAGGGTGAGTATGGCCTTGAGAACTCCCTCAACAAAACACTACAACACATACAAGAAAACTTCAAGAAATAACAAATGAAACTACACATTTACAATGCTATGAAATCATGAACAACAATAAGCTCATGGATCTCATAACATCCATAAAGAATTACGCTTTCACATCACAAGAAAATAACACTACAACAAACTTAAAAATCACAAATCCTCCATTATCACAAAATAGCAAGCTCACAACACATACACTAGAAGAGGAATAATAACTAAATTTTGCATACAAGGAAATAACATACAAGAGAGCTCATCCTCTCAACATGAAAACTAAAACAAAGTGAAGAATGCCACCAACCTTGATCGAAGCTAATGGAAGAAAGTTGATGAAGAGCTTTCCACTTTCCAAGGTCCTCCAAAATAGCTAAGTCTCCAAATCTAGAGAGTGGGTGTCAAACTCTTCCAAAAGAAGAGTCCCCTCTAAAAAGGTCTCCACACAAACCCCTATGGATGAGATTGCATTCCTATTGGGTGGTCTTCCCTAAGACCCTTACATGGTTTCTAAATTTGGTCTCTTACAAAGGTAAGCTAAAAAGGTGGGATAAGGACTACCTTTTTAGTGGGTGGTGATCTTTCCAAAACTTGGTCCCAAAAGTTGATTTTCGTCCATCTTGATAAACCAACTTTTGGATGGGTCATTTGGTCAACCAAGGGTTATCCTATGGTGAAAAATGACCCTTACCCTATGGTATATCAAGTGGGGTAACTAAAAATGGCCTAAACACTCCCCTAGGCACCTTTTTAATCCTCCAAAAGTGCATGGTAAGTTGAAATTCGAAATTCAAACATAAGACACTACCTCAAGCTCCCTAACCAAGAGATATCTCATGGGGATCCTCAAGGGTACTATCCTAGGTTTGTGTTCAACCAATCCCCAAGTGGACATGTCACGGCCACAAGTACACACACATGTGTCCAGTGACACAACAAAAATGACACACCACAAGCTATGTGGCATGTCCACTTGGGCATTCTCACATAAAAAAAACATTTACAAAAACATATAAATCAATTACATTCATGCACCATACTTTTACAAATTAAAATACATTACAATGAGGTTTTTGGCTTCTCACTAGAAGCAACCTTGGCTCAAATGGATTTTCACATTAGTCTCTGTGATGGTTCCCCGAATTTACCATGGCCTATTTCCCTACACACTCAAGTCCAATATCAGTAGTCCAAGGAAATAAAACATGTAAATTCATAACATTAATAATCAAGATAATTCATCTGTCAATTCATAATTCACATGACAATAATTGTTCATCCATAACCTACATTCATCTCATCATGAAATATACAATTCATCACTAAATTAACTAGAAACTTAATCGTCGCATACACATATAATCTAATTGAAAATTAAATATCCTCATGACATCATAATTCATTCATTAAAAAGAATTAAGAACACACATGTAATAATCATCATCCAAATATAATATAATGTGCATCAAACTACTAGAGTGATAAAACCATAGCATAAAGTATCAGTAAAATCCATAGAGCATCAAAATATAATCATAAAATATGTCTATCTCAAATGTAGAACTGAATGGCTATGATAGGCTCGGGGTGAGGCCTCACAGGTACTGTGATAGCCAAGGATCTCTCCATCATTTGTTTTTCAGATGCTAAGGCATATTTCCATCTAGCATCAATCTTATGATATAAATCATCTAATATTTGGGGGATATCTCAATAGGTGTAGTTCTAAACTTATGAAGAGAAAAAACAAGAGTTTCTTCAATCTTCTCTTTTTCTTCATCACTCCTATTCTCATATTTAATCTTCTTTAATCCTTAATATCCTCCATACTTCTTGAGTGTCTTAAGTGATTCATCAAGGTTTCTATGTTTGGGTGACTATTTATATACAAACTTGAATTTTGAAACATCTTATGATTTGATTTTAGTATCTTCATATAATTTCAACTTCCTTATGGGTCTCCTAGTAGTCTTCTTTTCCCTTATGTAAGTTATAGGCTTTGGTGGTTCAATATCTAATTTCTTCTTCTCACTCGATGTGGAGGAAAACCTTGTTGATGGTCTTACACAGATTGGACTAGGGGTCTCTTTCTTCATTCTAATATTCTTCCCCTTAACCTCTGATGGTCAGCTTCATCTTCTTCAACAAGAAATACCCAATTTTTTTGATAAACTACTAATCATTATGTTGTTTTTCCTTATTCCCTTGGGTATCAATATACCTAGTTTTATTTTATTCTTTACTTCCTCATATGTGCCATACTGAGTGGCTCTTCTATCAACTAGATTCTCTAATAATCCTTTAATTTGTATTGATGTTGTATCAATATCCATTTCATAACCCATAGGTGGTAACCAAATAGTTCTTGGTTCCACAAATCTTACGATAGAAGTGTCAGTATCCACTTCAAAGAATAGACCATCCTTGTATTTTTCCACTAGTTGGGATGGAATTATAAACCTTTTATGAATTTTATCTTGAAACTTTACAAAATAATCATTCATAACCATGTCAAAAGTGTCTCCTAAACTTTGAATAAAATCATTTATTTGATAGATAATTAGTTTGTCCACATTCCATACTACATCACTGATTGATGGAAAGAAGTTTTGAAAGTAGAAAAATATGCATACCAGTAGTGATTTGAACTTTAGTGTGTTAGTCTTTTCCTTCATGATTGTATTAATGTTATCATCAAGTTGCTTCAACAAGATCTCACATAGATCTATCTTCATGTCCTTCTTCATAATCTTGTAAGCTATATCAACATCTCCACAAGGTACATTGTCTACCTGAGATGACTGGAAGATTCAGTAGGATATTATGTTGCATGTGAATCTCAGCTCGGTATCATCAATAGTAGACAACTTCATAACTCTACCATCCCATTTAGCTTGAGTAATCTCACACAATTTGTTCTTATCTATTTTCTTGTAGGCTCTCTTTCTACCACTAACCAGATATCCTGTGACTATATGTAATACATCTTTTATGATCTTCACAGGCGCATCGAGCCACATGAACTAATCATGTACTCAACTTAGAACAATCCTCATCTATTCCTCCTTTAAAATTGTTGGTACATGCATATCATGGACCAAACCCTTGGTCTCAAAATGTGTATGATCATCTTTCAGCTTCCCATTAACACATAGGTTTCGATATGATGTGTTGATTTCTTCTTGAAAAATTTCCTACATCTTACAGTGTATGAATGTGTGAACATCTTCAATAAGAATAACTCTTGGTGGGATCAAAGATAAGGTTCTAGACTTATCAATCTCAGCTGCTACGACTGGTGGTAGCTTATACTTAGGATTGACAAGGTCAATCTTCTCCACAACAACAATCTTTTGTACTTTGGGTGCCATTGATTGACATAAATAATCTCTTAACTGATAGGGTTTTGCTTAAATATCAAATTGATTATGTTAATACAGCTTGATAAAGTATCATAAATACCTTGAATACACTTGACAATGCTTATATTTACTAAAATTATCGCCCAGTTGCTCGTGATAGTCTCGTATCTACTATGTGCTTCAAATGCTCTTGAAAATGTACGGTGAAAATGAAATAGCAAGGGGTCTATTTATAGTTTTTCCTCTATTAGGGTTTCTAACAAGTATAATTTTAGCATTAAATACTCTTTACCAACTCCCTTTTCACCAATTACCAAATTCACTTTCCTTTCACTAAATGGAACAAAATAATGTATACTCTTACTAATCAAAATATGAAATCTCAACTCCAATCATATATCCAAATGCATCTTAATATGTTGATATGGATCCTTGCACTAATGCTGGGAACCGATTTAAGATAGAATTTAAGTTATCAACTCCTACACACATCTTTGACTAATTAGGTGAAGATAGGTGCACCCAATCTAGAGGATGTGGTGTCATCAATTGTTCTAAGTTTAGTTCCATCATCTTGAGACTTCCTTCTCCATTTTCTATTCATTTGATCTCTTATCTCATTAATATTGACTTGTGCAGTTTCATTCGGTTGTTCCTTGGTTGGGGCTTTGCCTCGATACTTGTAGTCTTTGGCTAGGTGACCAATATAGTGACAATGAAAATAATCCATCCTAGAGTTTCTCCATGACCTTTTATTATTCTTTCCATGCATCAACATGCAATTTGTAGAAATGTGACCAAATCTCCCATATACAGTACATGTAATTCATGTATTATAGTCCCATGGTATAGTCGATCCTTGTCAGTTGTTGGCAGTATTCTATTAGTTAGGTACCTATTTCTCATTCTTTCTTTTTGACCTACATTCTTCATACTTGTGACAACATTTGTTGCATTTATTATAGTAGCCATCTAATCTTGGCTTCCTTGTATTATTAACAATCCTTGATCTACACTCAAATCCTTTGTGACTATACATATTGTAATTGTAACAATAACCATTAAACTTAGGAATACTCGGTGGATCATCACTTTTTATCTTGTAGAAATTAGTTGTATGACCTATTTTTCCACAATGGTAGCAAGTAGGCTTCTTTTTATTCAGTGGAATAGCATTATCTTAGTTTGCTACTTGTTTTGAGGAGTCTCCCTTCTTGGTGGTATTATTTTCATTGAATCCAAGTTCTAAAGTGGCTCTCGCTTGTCTCTGACCTCTTAGTTGTTCATCCAATATCCTCAATGTTTCTTCAATCATTTTTAAGACTTCATTAGCATCCTTTTTAGATTTTATTTCATTCTTCAAATGTTCATTTTCTGATCTTAGTTAAAAATATCTCCAACTTTCCTTACAACTTCCTGATTTGCACCGACTAGTTGATTTGTCAAGTTGTAGTGAATTTGTGTCAACCTCATTATTTTCTCATCTTTCTCATTCATCCTTGTATTCATTTCCCTTTTGTCATCTTCAACTATTATTTTTTCATCTTCATCTTTTCTCTTTTGTTCTAGGACTTCATGCATCCTTACCGATTAGGCTTCTTGTTCTCTTTTTAGTGCTTTTACCTGATCAGTTAGGTTTTCATTCTTCTCAATTAGATATGATATTATAGCTTCATATTCATCATACATACTTCCCTCTGATAGTTATTCAATTTCTTCAACCCGATCTCATGTATCTTTCGATTGATTTTCTAGCTCCTTTCTTTTGATGAGTGAATTCTTCAGTTTCCTCCTTAATTCATCAATTTGTTCATTTGTCATCCTTAGTTCCATGTTCATATTATCAATCACCTTTTCATACCTATAACTTTCCATCTCTTCAGATCATTCCTCTCAAGTGGTTAAACTTCTAAATAAGAGACTTAGCTCTGATACCAATTATTGGATTAAGTATGGAAAGGTAAGTACTGAGAGGGGAGGGGTGAATAAGTACTTCAAAAAACTTTTATCTAACTTACTTAAATTTCTTAACCATTCAATGAATTCATAACTTTGCATGCATCTCATAAAACATATAAAACATTCACATGAAATATAACTCATAAAACCATCATTTTGGTATCACATAAATCCTTGTTAGAGGATAAAAATTGTGGTGGAGATGACACCCACAAAACTTTAGTATTGCAATAAAATTTTTTCTTGGGTAGAGCTATAATGTTAGCTATTTTTGATATCTTACCTTGTTAGGAGTATTAACCTTGTTAAGAGTCTAAAGACCAATTAAGTCTACCTTGCTAAAGAATTTTACAATTCTAATCTAAGAATTGTACCCTATTAAAGGACTTACAAAATAAGATCTATTAGGATTTTCTCAGTTAAGAGACTTTTACAAATCTGATAACACTTTAATCAGTACACAAATATGTCTATAATACTTGCATAAATCTTATGCTTATCAGACTCAATATGCTCAATAACTATTTACCTCATATTGTGCTTCCCTCACAATATCAATTGTGTGCTCGATAACCTCAACTATGAATCACATTCACAATCTTCTCTTTACAACTCTGTTACTCAATAGCTTCTCTTCTCATCACTTGGTCTCTGTAGTTTCTCCTTCTCACATACAGTCCCTCTCTCATATTGTTATTTTCATATTTTGATCCATTTATATTCAATTCTAGAAGTGGTGGAAATGTTCTAGAATCATCTTCTTAAGCTGTGCTAGCATTGGTTCCTTCTACAATGTATATTTCACATTTAATTATTATTGGTGAATCTCACCTTGTAATCATGCATAATCATTATGTTTAAATCTTCAATGATTTGTCAAACAAACTCCTTGATATTTGTAAAATGTTTTTTGTTAGGTGTCTACATTCAATGTATCTATAGATTCTTCTTGTGTCATCTTGTGATGTTCGGTAATATGATTTTATTTTTCTCAGTAACATGTATCTCCTCTTAGTTTGGCAACTATTATAACTCAGTACAACTCGGTGCTTGGTTTCCCTTGCTTGGTGTCTTCTCCTTATTTCCTCAACTAAAATTACCTTTTCCTTCATTTCCTTTTACCGACTAGCTTATTTCTCTTACCGACTTGACTTTCCTTCATCACTGAATGAATTTGACAATTAATATGACTTAATAATAACTAATGAAAAAAAAGAACTCTATAGGAGTATCAGTAGTATCTCTTGGTTGTCTTTGACCTCTAAGTTATTCATCTAGTAATTTTAATGTTTCTTCATTCCTTTTCAAAACTTCATTTGCATCCTTTTTAGATTTTAGTTCATTCCTTAGATGTTCATTCTCTGATCTCAGTCCAATAATTTCTTCAACTTTCCTTGCAATCTCCTGATTGGCACCAATTAGTTGATCTATCATATTGTAGTGATTTTTTGTTAACCTTTATATTTCTACATCTTTCTCATTTAGCCTTGCACTCATTTTCCTTCTCTTATCTTCAACTATTATTTTATCATTTTCATCTTTTCTCTTTTTCTCTAGGACTTCATACATTCTTACTGATTGAGCTTCTTGTTCTATTTTCAATGCTTTTACTTGATCAGTTAGGGTTTTTTTCTTTTCAGTCAATTCTAATATGGAAGCTTTAGATTCATCAGAAAAACTTCCCTTTGATTGTTCTTCAAGTTCTTCAACCTGATCTTGTGTATCTTTCAATTGATGAGCTAGCTCCTTTCTTTTCTTAAGTGAATGCTTCAATTTCCTCCTTAGTTCAGCAATCTGGTCATTTCCAATCATTAGTTCCATGTTCATGTTGTCAATCACCTTTTCATACATATAGCTTTCTATCTCTTTAGATCTTTCCTCTCAAGTGATTAAATTTATGAATAAGAGACTATTCTCTGATACCAATTGTTGGATCAATTATGGAAAGTTAAGTACTGAAAGGGGAGGGGTGAATCGGTATTCCAAAAAAAAAATCTACTTTTCTAATCATTCACTGAGTTGAAAACTTTGCATAGATCATCACAAAACATATAAATCAAAATCATGAAACATAACTCATAACACCATGATTTTCTAGTCCTGCATAAATCCTTGGTTAGAGGAAAAAACTACAGTGAGGATGGCACCCACAATACTTCACTACTGCAGTAAAAAAATTTCTTGGTTAGAGCTACAAAATTATCTATTTCTGATAGCTTACCCTTTTAAGAGTATTTACCCTAATAAGAGTATAAAGACTTATTCAATCTACCTTGCTAAAGTATTTCAAAACTCTAATCTAAGAGATGTCCCTTGTTAAAGGATTTACAAATTAAGACCTATTAGGGCCTACTCGGGTAAGACATTTTACAATTCTGATTAAATAATAATTAGTAATAAAAACTATATGTAATGCTGCATGAACATATGATTATCAGACTCATTATGCTCAATATCAATTTACCTCATTCTATATTCCACTCACAATTCAACTTATGTACTCGGTAGGTTCAACTCTGAATCACATTCACAACTCTTCTCTAACTGCTCTATTACTTTGTAGCTTCTATGTTCATCACCTTCACACTTATCTCTGAGTGATCATCACCTTCTCTCTGTAATTTCTCTTCTCACTCTCTCTCATACTCTTATCTTCATACTCTGATCCTTTTATACTTGATCTAGAAGTGGTAGAAATGTTCTAGAATCTTCTCCTTAATGGTGCTACTAATGGTTGCATCTCCAATGCATATATTACACTTAATTTTTATTGGTGGATCTTACCTTGTAATCATGCACAATCATCATGTTTAAATCTCCAATGCATTACCCAATGCTCTCCTCAAGATCTATAAAATGTTTTATGCTCAGTGTCCAGATTCAATGTATCTACTATGTCAGCCTGTGCTTCTCGGCAATACATTTTTTCTTGCTCGGTAACATGTATACTCTTAGCTTCGTAATTGTTGTAACTTGATAACTACTCGATGCTTGCCTTGCCTTTCTTGGTGCTTGTTCCTTATTCCCTTTACCGAAATTGTCTTTTCCCTTTACTGACTAACTTATTTGCTTTGTCGAATTACTTTGACAATAAATATGACTTTAACAAAACTAATGAAAAAAACATAACTCTTTTAGGAGCATCACTTCCTTTTAATGCAATGTAGTAAATAGAACCTAGGATCATTAGTTTACCCATTCGAACTAGTGATCCCTATTTCTTATGTTACATTTTGGTGAACTTGACACGTGACATTTCTATTCTAATTTTGATGTTTAGATATAATTTGTGTGAATTGATTTACTCAATATTTCAATTATAACATTGCTACATTTTATTTGTGTTGTTACATTTCATGCATATATAAATATTTTTATTTAATGTTTATGTATCCTATGTTGTTTCATGTAATTTCCTTATGTTTTAACTTTGATTTAAAATATATTAGTTTTATATTGCATATATTTCCTAGAGTTAATAGTGGCTTAGCCTCCCTTCTATCACTTTATCCCTCTCCAAAGTACCCTCCTATCCATGAGGACATATTGGTGCAAAAAAATGTTTTTAACCCTTCTCTCAATGATCTCTCTTTTTGGGGAGAAGAATTGAAGATTGATGTTGACTCTTCTCTAAATATGTGCCTCCTCCATGAGAATACCTTGGTGAAAGTTGATGATTCCCATCATGATGCCTTACCTTATATTCATTTCAATGACTTCCCCTTTAGGAATGAAGCTTTAATGAGTTATGATTATCCCTCTCCTAAATTTTGTAGAAATGTTTTTCCATAAAATTAAGATGGATACTTCATTAATTTAACCTAGTTTTATTCCTATATGTGTCTTTGAAAATGTCAATAAACAAACTCTACGTATTATAATCTTTCTTGTTAAGGTAAGTCCTATTATTTTACCCACATCGATTCATGTAATGCATGATACTCTCACTTACAATCTTCTCTTAGGAAGACCGTGGTTATTGTTACCCAAAATTACATCATACAGAACAATAAATATAAATAGGAAAAGATTTCATTGTAGGAGTCAAATTAACACTACCTTTCAGGTGATGTTAATTAATATTTTGTTATTGCATTCAATACCAATTTTTTATATTGTACTCTAGTATTGATCACATTCAAATTTTTCAGAATTTATAATTCATCATTACATTGTGCATGTAAACTAAATGTAGTATACAAGTGTTCTTTCATATTTCTTATTTCATGTCAATAACAAGTACAATTTGCAGAATAGAAAGCATGATAGAATTATGAGTAGGGTCCCATGCATTACCTTTGTCATTTGTATTTTTTTGGCTGGTTGTCTATCAAGTCTATTAGGTCCTCAGGTCCATTGTCCAGGTTTGCATCTCCTATAGGTCTTTAGGGTTATCCTGCATCATGAGAAAGAGAAATGTGTTAGATCAAGTTGGATCTAAGAAATGCATGAAACAGAAACATCATACAATAATCAATCATTCAGAGCTGCATATCTATCTGGTATTCCAATGCAATAAGGAAATGTGCATCCACATAAAATGAAAGATAGTATTAAAGGGATGTGTTTACATGAAACCTTTTACTATTTATGGTTATCATTATGCATGATGTCTTTATATTTAAACCAGATATCTGAATCAAAGGGACTTAGTACTTGTGACTAAGAAACCTTTTTCAGAATCAAAAGGATCTTGTTAGGATAGTGAACACCATTACTTTGTTGGTATTGATTCATAAATGTCATCATTTTTTGCATTTTCATAAAACTGACGTGTTTATCATGTTCACTAACCTAACAAGATTAGTTTGATGTTGTTTTAAAATCTTGATAGAGTAAAAATGTAGTGCTCAATTGACTAGTTTTCATATCACAGTTAGAAAAAATGGATGTAGTACCAAAATGCATTAAAAGATGCTACAACATGTGCTTTCAAAGGTAGTGAATTCACATGTGCAAAACAAAGAGACAACCATGTTGTAAATGTCAAAATCCTACAAGAAAGTGACTGGTAATCAATGATATTAAAGTTCCATGTTCAATTGAATTTGAATCTGAATCATGAAATCACAATAAACATTCTTTGCTACAGGATGTATTAAATGTCAGTGTGAAAAATAGTTGCATATTCAAAATGTATTGTTGAAAGAGTGCTTCAAGAATTGTGTTTCAAAGTATCAAGAATGTATACAGAGTGTCTTGTTGGATGTCATGAGCCTGTACTTGAACTCCATCATGTTTACATTCTGGTGTTTGTGAATGTCATGAGCCCGTGCTCGAACTTCACAAGTAATTAAATAGAACATTCTACAATTTAGCATTTCTTTTTTAACAAAAATATATCATACATTGATCATTGTTTTTCTTGGAAAGTAATGAAAAAAATGATCATTCATTGGTTATCAAGAAAGTATGTTAAACCAATAAAGATTCATGTTCATGCATAGGGTTGGATACAAAGAAGTATGTATTTGCAAAGTACTGGTTGTATTCAAGCATTTTCAACCAGTGATATGAAAGCCATGGTTAACTTTATATATATTTTAAACCAGATGGTAGAACATAAGAAAACACAACATAAAGAATTGACCATTTCTTTTTGCATCCAAATGGTGTGCATACATTACTGACACTGATTATAGCATTATAAAAATGGTGGCCTCAATTTTTGATAGAGGATTGGTTCAAGCTTAACGGGTATGGTCACTGTTCAAGCTCAAACAATGGACTCAACAATAATGCCTAAATTGAAAGCATGGTAACAATTTTAATGGAGTATAAGCTGAGCTGAACACATCAAATAGTGACTGGTGAGCAATAAAAGTCAAGCAAGCAAGGGTCACAATGAACAAGTTTACTGGAAAGGGTCACTACTCGAAGGCAAGAGTGGACTTAATGAAAATAAAGATGGTGATTGATGCAATGATTAGTGAATGTCAAACAACAGCTCATGATTGGTGATCGATGCAATGACTGGTGAACGTTAGACAATAACTCATGACTGGTATGAAGATATATGCTAAATGACTAGTACATTAAAAATAAGTCACATACATCTATAGCAAGAAAAGTGAACTTTGAAAAACATTGCAACAAAATGACAGTAAATCAATATACAGAATAAGTGGAGCAGATGAAGCAATTAAAAGAAGAAAAGATGCACTTATCTTCATGTTAAGATGAGGTTTTCTTGCAACAGGTCAAGTCCAGCCTGAGATCTAGCTATTTATGGCTTGGTCTAAATCTGTGACTAGAATATGCCAAGTTAAAAACCTAGTCATATCTTAGACTGAGCCTTATCTTCATGTTCCAGTCACAACTCAACCCGAGCTTCATGCTAGGGTTTAGAAGCTGATTTCATACCCATAACTTATGGAAAAGTGAGTAAAGAAGGATTGAATACAACAAGCCAAGCTCGCTGTCATAAGAGTTCAAGTTGAGCTTAGCATTATGACTTCCAACTTGAGTTCACCAAAAGAAGCCTAAGTTTGAAGCTTACCGTTACATGCTGCCCAAGCCTCATGCTCCTGTGTATGAAGTCTAAGCTCAAAGATCAATCCAAGGTTCCTGTTGTAGCTCAAACCCAACTCCAGATCTACAAGCTCAAGTTCACTATCAGTTCACAACCCAAGCTTCACCAGTGATAAACAATAGTATAGCCCGAGCTTGCAGAGAAGATTCCATCACAACTCAAGTTTTAGGAAAGAAAAAGAGCCCATTCACAGTCAAATCCTGACCCAAGAACAAGTATATTTCTAGATCTCAAACACAGGCTCACTATTTAACACAAGTTCATTCTACGCAATTGATTTTGAAGATAGATCATTGGGTAACATAATCAAAGCTTGAGCTCTTAAGAACAATATGAGCTCACAGTCAAAGCTCGAGCTGTAAGCTCTTCAATATGTCTCAATTAGAGCTCAAGTTGTAAGCTCTTCAATATGTTGAATTCAAAGGCCTTCAAACTCGTAGGGTACCTTCATAATGTCTGATTTCACCCAAGAAAATGCCTAGTTCCAGCTGAGTTTTACCCAAGCTTCACCATTAGTTAGGGTTTTTTACCTAATGTTTCCTTCAGGTGCAAACAAATAGAATGCAAAAACCAATGAGGAAGAAGAGTTTTGAAAAATTTGGAGTCCGCTGATAGAGTATTGAATGCCTTAACTCTAGCAATCTACATCATACCAGAGCTTGATTTCCCAACAGGCCAGCACATTGCCTTAGATATTTTCATAGGTTGTGTATTGCTTAGTGGTCATGTCGACCCTTTGCATATTGCAATTAGTTTAGACTTAGGGTTTTTTCTAAGTTTAGATTTGGTATAGGCTTAGTTTTATATTGAGTTTATCTCAATTAATATTTTGTAAATGTTGGTATATTTTTAAAAGATTTTATCTTTAAAAACCAACATATGGTATGGATTATAGGCATTGTTTTGGACTTATTTGTAGGGTTTCTAAGGCTTGATTTGGAGTTAATTTTGGATCCAAATTGGAGTGATTTTAGGGCTAAAATTAGGGGGCATGGTTTTCAAATTATGGCATTAGAGGGCTATAAGACTAATTTTCTAAATCGGTTTTAGGGATTCAAGATTTTGGAGAGGACTTAGTGAACTTTTTGTTCCTTTGTACCTTAGCTTTTGTTTTGTAACCTACATTTTCAGGTTTTTGAGGAAAATAAAGCAGATGATTCATATTTTCTCATATTTGGAGTATTGATTTCAATCCTTTTCATCATTATACATAAGTGTTTATTTGTTTTGGTAGCAGAGAGAAGTGAATTATTTCTATTCTTCCTCTAAGTGAACAAAATCCAAACCTTGTGCAGAATATGTATGTTTGTTAACAGATTGTACTATTTGTGGTCTATATCCTAGTAGTAAAATCCAGTTTAACCTATACATTGATCAATGAATGATAGTGTTACTCTCTTTGGTATGTGCATTGTGGTTACTATTTTGGATTTCAAGAAAAATCTAAGTTCAAATTTGGTGTATCACCCCTTTTTTATTTCAGTTTTGAAAAGCATTTCTTTTCCCCTTTTCCCAACCAAAGTTTCAGTTCAGGTGATATTCCAAATTAAATAGGAACCGGCCTAGAATCTAGAGAATCCTTCTTAATCAAATTCCACCCACAACTCAAGAAGGTTCCCATTGTTAGGATGAGATATCTGTGAGCCCTAATGCCTGAGTTAGGGTGATATTTTCAAACCTAAATAGTTTTTGGCATGCCCGGTGGGACCTTGTGATACATGAATTGAATCCAAACAAGGAGTGTTAAAGAGTTTGAACTTTTGTAGTTGTCTTTAAATAGGAGAGGTAGAATTGTACAAAGAGAGCCTAGAGGTCCTAGAGAGATTTCTATTCAACCTATACAAAGGGGTAGGAGACTGGGAAGACCAAGGAAGTTAAGATATGAAAAAAGTTCAGCTCCTCCCTCTTACCGCACTGAATTTCCAAATTTAGAGTAGGAAGTTTTTGAAAATCTTGGAGCATCTCAAAGTAAAGTAGTTCCTGAACAACCACCTGAGGTAGATCAGTCACTACCATATAGTTCAACTACAACACATCCAGTAATGGAAATGAATCTACCATTTGTGCCATTTGATCAGGGCAGTCCTTTGAGGATTGCCAATCACAATGACATTCCATTGGCTACTTTGAAAGGATTGCCATCATTTACTGGAGAAGGGAAAACAACTACCATTGAGCATATCAAAGATGCATCTCTTTGAAATGTACATCACATCACGGAGGAGGATGTAGCTTTGAAGCTATTGGCTGCATCACTATAGGTTAAAGCCTTGGAATGGTTCAAAACTCTTCCAGTGGATTCAATTGCTACTTGGGATGTATTGGGAGAGAGATTGTCTAAGTTCTTTGAAGACAAATTTGACAACTTGTCTTTGGTGGAGCAATTAACAACTATCAAGAGAGCTCCACAAGAGGAGATGAGTTATTTTAATCTACATTTCCAAAAGACTTGGAACATGATTCTTGCTATGGTAAGACCCTCTACTAAATATGCATTCTTTTATTTTCTTAAGAGTTTGAATAGTGATATCTTAGTTATGATACAATATATGGGGGGGTATTTCTTTACCTCAAGCTTTTGATACTACTATTAGGGCAGAGAATGGTCTTATTCAGGTTGGAAAATAGCTCCCAAGCCACCTATGCCCTTCTTTCCTAGCATTCAATCTAATATGCCATTAGTTGTTCCACCTCTTTCTATTGTCCCATCATGTAAAATCCTAGAAGTAGTCCTAGTTACCCCTCTCAATGAGTTGCAAAGCATTAAAGATAGCCAATAAAAAATAGAAAGTTTATTGTAGACCTTTGGCAATGAATAAGTAAGCCTTAAGAGGAATCAAGCTCAAGGAAACCCTATCCATAAAAATTAGTTGTTGGTTCATCATCCCAATATCCTAATCAACCCACCTTTCAAGGTAACAAGAAGAAATTTCAAGGGAATAATAATGCAAATAAGAAGAATTGGAACCAAAGGCCTTATAGACCTTATAATCTTGCACCCGTTAATGCTGTTAGGGATATAGTACCTAGCCAAAATAACATTGCTACTAAATGGTGTTATCCATGTAATGAAGCTCATAACCAATTAACATGTTCCAATGGAGTGCTTAATCAAGTTCTTATGGTACAAAATTTAGTGAATTCACAACAAAATGTGCCTGTTGAGGAGATCCAACAACAACTGGATCAGAATGTTCCGGATACTGGTTTTCTAAATTGGAAAGAGGAAGAATTTTGTGGGCTAAATGATGATTCACATGTTTCAGAGAACACTAGAGCCAAGAAGCGAGCTCTAGAATTAGAGAAATTAGCTGGTAATGTTCTTCCCACACTAGTTTCAATATTGAAAGATCCCTCTTCTTCCACAAATAAAGATCAAAATTAGAGGCATGCTGATCAGAGTGCTCCTAGATTTCCTCAAAAGGTATAGTTTTTTTTTCCTTATAATATTGTTGATAGCATGATGAAAATGAATGTAACTATGACTATGTGGGAAACTCTAGCTATTCCAGGACATGCTGAGATATTAAGGGAAGAGTCATCCAAAAAGATAGCAAGTTGTTCAACAACCTTCTAGGACTATTATGGGTAATTCAAAGCCTTCTAAGGTTCAACAAAAAATAGTTAATGAAGTTAAGAAGGCTGCTAATGTACAAGAAACAATAGTTAAGGAAGGTAAAAAGGTTGCAGATTTGAAAGAACCAACAGTTAAAGAAGATAAGAAGCCCATGAATGTGCAAAAAGAAATAGTAAAGGAAGGTAAGAAACCTATAAATATTAAATCTCCTCCTTTCTATGTCTCATTGATTATTGGAAATAAGTTAGTGCACAATTGTATGGTAGATAGTGGTGCAACCAACATAGTAATGCCTAAGAAAATTGCTGATTTGTTAGATTTAAAGTATGAGCCTCTTGAGAAAGGAGTTGTTTAGCTTGATGGTTCTTGAGTTAAGACCTTAGGAGTTGTAAAAAATGCAACTATAACTCTTCATGCATGCCCAAATTTCTCAATTCCTTAGGACATTTATATTATAGATCTACCACCCTATTTTTCCTTATATATGTCTTTCAAAAGATTTTACAGCCAAAATAGATGGATATTTTTCATCATATTGATCCCACATGTATTTCAAAACAAGATATGGAACCAAGGTGAATATCAAATCAGAATTATTGGCCAAGGATCACATAGAACCATATAATCCAAGTCTTATTAATGCAAGTTGTGTGATCATAGATTCAGAAGAAATCAAAGATTATCCAGCCTTTAATACACAAACTGAGGAAAATCTTGACATTTTGTTGGATGAGTGGGTAGCTATGAATAACCAAGATAGTGACATATTTGATACTAGTTTTGGAAATTACATTAGTTTAGAATCTAGCACTGTTATGCCTAACTTGATGAAAGCCCAGGATTATGATTCAGAATTGTCAAATCAGCTTTGGGACTTGGATTTTGATGGATCTAGGAATAAAGATGGTGTTGGTGTAGGGGTTATGCTTATGTCACCAGAGGGTGATAGATTTTATGTTGCATACAAATTATCTTTTCCTTGTTCTAACAATGTGGTTGAATATGAAAGTTTGATCCAAGGTTTAGAGTGGGCAAGAAAGAGGAAAATCAAATGCTTGAGGGCATTTGGGGATAGTGAGTTGATAGTCAACTAGGTGAGAGTGGTCAATGCTGTAAAGAATGATATTTTAAATTTGTATAAATCTAGAGTATCTGATATTCTGGATGATTTTGATGCATTCAACTTAATTTTTGTACCTAGAAGGAAAAATCAGCATGCTAATAGGTTAGCAGGTATTGGTGCACATGTTTCTATTACTAAGAATAAAGGTCTTATCTTAGATCAGTCTCATATTAAGATTGTTGTTAGGCCATCGAAAATCCTAGATAATGATATTAATTGGCAAGTTTTTAATATTGATGACCAGATTTTGAGTTTTATGGCTGAAACAGAAGACTTTTCAGTTCCTAGGGATACTAAAGTAAAATGACAAAGGGATGATTAGATTATACAACTGAAGACTAACAAGCTTCCTAAAGGATTGGTCAGCCTAGATTCTACCTTTAAATCTGATGATCAGTTCAAGAGGAACAAAACCAGCATGCCGATCAAAGAGGATCACTATGAAGATATTGGAATTTTCAAAGATGAGCTTTTAAAGGTTGGTAAAATTAACTCTCCTCAAGAGAAAGAGTTTCTCATTGCTTTATTCAGAGAGTATAATGATGCATTTTCTTGGGATTATGCTGATCTAAAAGGATTTGATCCCCAATTGACTCACCATACTATATAATTAGAGCCTAATTCTAGGCCAATCAGGTAGAGACAAAGGCCAATAAACCCCAAATTAGAGCCCTTAATGCTTAAAGAGCTGAAAAAACTACTAGATAGTGGGATAATTTTTCCTATCAAACATACATCCTGGGTTTCTAATTTAGTTCCTATGAGGAAAAAGACTGGAGAGATCAGACTTTGTGTATATTTTAGAGACCTTAATAGGGTATCTATGAAAGATAGACACCCTCTTCCTTCCATGGAATAGATTTTATAGTATGTCTTAGGTTTTGAAAGGTTTTCCCTCCTAGATGGGTATTTTGGTTATAACCAGATTTTAATGAAAGAATCAAATCAATTTAAAACAACTTTTACAACAAAGTGGGGAACAATGGCTTACAGAAGAATTACATTTGGTTTATCAAATGTAGGAGCCACATTCCAGAAAGCAATGGACATGGCTTTCAAGAACCTTATGTACAAATTAGCCTTGGTGTACTCAGATGATGTCACTATTTATAGAAAAGTTGCAAACCAGCATATTGGTCATTTGAGACAAGTGCTTCAAAGATGCAGAGAGTTTGGAATCTCTCTCAACCCAAAGAAATCAATTTTTGTAGTTCATGAAAGTAAACTTTTAGGATACCAAGTGTCAAAAGAAGGTACAACTATTTATACTGAAAGGATCCATGCAATTCTAGAATTATCATTGAGAAAACATAAAAAGGGATTGCAGAGTTTCATTGGAAGGATAAATTTTGTAAGACACTTTATTCCAGACATCACAAATTTATTGAAGCCCTTAACTACAATGATGAAGAAAAATGTGCCTTTTAGCTAGACTGATGAGGGAAAGATAAGCTTTGAATAGATTAAACAAGCCCTGTTATCAGCCCCTACTTTAAATAATCCTGATTTTTCTAAGGATTTCATTTTATATGCTTAAGGTGGTTATGATACAATTTCAGCAATGTTGGTATAGAAAAATGAAGATAATCAGGAGCAGCCAATCACATTTTTTAGCAAAGGAATGGATGACTATGAGTAAAGGTACAATTTTATTGAAAAGCATGTACTTGCTATTATTAAAGCTTTAAAGAAATTTAAACATCTGGTTACTAGAAATAAGATTCATTTGATGGTTGCACATCCTAGTATTAAGGAGTTCCTATTGAATAAGGATGTAAATGAGAAAAGAGCAGGATGGATTACAAAAGTTACAGAATATGATGTGCATATCCATGTAACCAAGTTGGTTAGAGGCAAAGGTTTATGTGCCCAAATGGAAGAAGAAGAAGCTGAAGCCACTAAAGAGGATGTCATTTTCCAAGGTAATTATGTACTTATTAATGATTCAACTACTTGAGTGTCATATATGACTAGATTTCTACAAACTGGACAATGTCCAATTGATCTTGACAAAGTGCAAAGAAGATATTTTAGATTATAGTCTATTCCTTATGTTATGATTTATGGTATTCTTTATAGGAAGGATTATTCTAGAATTTTACTAAAATGTATTGATTTTGCTGATTAAAGAAAAAATTTATCTGAATTTCATGATGGATCATGTGGAGGACATTTTAGTCCTAAGACTACAGCCTGGAAAATACTAAGAGCTGGTTATTACTAGCCTGATTTGTTTAAGGATGCCCATTCTTGGGCAAGAAAATGTCAAAAGTGTGCTTTGTTTGTAGGAAAGCAAAGGTTGGCAGCATTTCCATTAAAACCAATTATTGTGGATCAAACATTTAACTAGTGGGGAGTGGACTTTATAGGTCCAATTAATCATAATTCTAGTGTAGGTCATAAGTGGATCTTGACTGCAAAAAACTATTTTACAAGGTGGACTGAGGCCATTGCATTGAAGGAATCAACTGGATCTGTTGTTCTCAAATTTTATGATGATATTATAACCAAGTTTGGTGTTCCTCAATCAATAATTTTAGATAATGCTTTAGCTTTTGTTGGTTCAACAATAACAGAGTGGGTTGTTAAGAATGACATTTATATGAATACATCTTCTAATTATTACTATCAGGGTGATGGAATTGCAAAGTCTACTAACAAAAACTTGATCAGGATTATTAAAAAGACTTTGCAAGAGAACAAGAGAGATTAGCACTCAAAACTAAAGGCAGCCTTGTGGCTAGATAGAATAACACCAAAGAAGATTACTGGGAATTCTTCCTATGTACTAGTTTATGGTAAGGAGGCAAGATTTCCAATTTCAACTGAGTTTCCAAATTTGCAGCTAGCTGATCAAATGTTGTTGTTTGAAGAGGAAGATCCTCTTAAGCTGAGGCACACTGAATTATTACAGCTTGAAGAAGAAAGGAAAAGAGCCTTAAAGAATATGGGGTTGAGGCAGAATTAGACCAAGAGGTCCTTTGATAAGAAATCCATACCTAGGGAGTTCAAATAGGGTGATTTAGTACTTAAGTGGGATGTACTGAAGAGCAGGCCAGGGCAGCATGAAAAATTTGATAACTTTTGGTTAGGCCCATTTTTCATTTCAGAATGTAAAGCCTTCAAGTTGTCTACAATAGATGGAGAAATATTACAGATTCAGTTAATGGGATCCACCTCAAGCTTTTCTTTGAGGGTTAGTTTCATTTATTTTCATTTCAATAAGTGTTTTCCAAGCACTAGGTCTTTAGGTTGCATGAGTCTTAGATTAGATGCATTTTCATTTCAATAAAGGTTGCATTCATAAGTTCTAGTTTTCTAACTCATTGCCCAATGATAAGGTATGTAGTTCATGTCTAGCAAGTAGACATCCAGCAGAAGACGCCAAAATTGTTACCCAAAATTACAACATACAGAACAATAAACATAAATAGGAAAAGATTGCATTTTGGGAGTCCAATTGACACTTCCTTTCAGGTGATGTTAATTAACATTTTGTTATTGCATTCAATACCAATTTTTTATATTGTACTCTAGTATTGATCAAATTCAAATTTTTCAAAATTCATAGTTCATCATTACATTGTGCATTTAAACTGAATGTAGTATACAAGTGTTCTTTCACATTTCTTATTTCATGTCAATAAAAAGTACAATTTTCAAAATAGAAAGCATGATAGAAGTATGAGTAGGGTCCCATGCATTTCCTTTGTCATCTATATGTTGTTCACTGGTTGTCTATCAGGTCTGTCAAGTCCTCAGGTCTATTGTCCAGGCCTGCATCTCCTATAGGTCTTTAGGGTTATCCTGCATCATGAGAAAGAGAAATGTGTTAGATCAACTTGGATCTAAGCAATGGATGAAACATAAACATCATACAACAATCAATCTTTCAGAGCTGCATATCTATCTTGTATTCAATGAAATAAGGAAATGTGCATCCACATAAAATGAAAGGTAGTATTAAAGGGACGTGTTTACATGAAACCTTCTACTATTTACGGTCATCATTATGCATGTTGTCTTTATATTCAAACTAGATATCTGAATCAAAGGGACTTAGTACTTGTGATTGAGAAATCTTTTTTAGAATCAAAAGGATCTTGTTCGGATAGTGAAGACCATTACTTTGCTGGTATTGATTCATAAATGTCATCATTTTTGGCATTTTCATAAAACTGACGTGTTTATCATGTTCACTAACCTAACAAGATTAGTTTGATGTTTTTTTTAAAGCTTGACAGAGTAAAAATGTAGTACTCAATTGACTGGTTTTCATATCACAATTTAAAAAAATGGATGTAGTACCAAAATGCATTAAAAGATGCTACAACATGTGCTTTCAAAGGCAGTGAATTCACACATGCAAAATAGAGAGACAACCATGTTGTAAATGTCAAAATCCTACAAGAAAGTGACTGGTAATCAATGATATTAAAGTTCCATGTTCAATTGAATCTGAATTTGAACCATGAAATCAAAATAAACATGCTTTTCTATAGGATGTATTAAGTGTCAGTGTGAAAAATAGTTGCATATTCAAAATGTATTGTTGAAAGAGTGCTTCAAGAATTGTGTTTCAAAGTATCAAGAATTTTTAAGGAATGTCTTGTTGGATGTCATGAGCCCTTGCTTGAACTCCATCATGTTTACATTCTGGTGTTTGTGAATGTCATGAGCCCGTGCTTGAACTTCACAAGTAATTAAATAGAACATTCTACAATTTAGCATTTCTTTTTTAACGAAAACATATCATACACTGATCACTATTTTTCTTGCAAAGTAATGAAAAAACTAGTCATTCACTGGTTATCAAGCAAGTATTTTAAACCAGTAAAGATTCATGTTCATGCATAGGGCTGGATACAAAGAAGTATGTATTTGCAAAGTACTAGTTGTATTTAAGCATTTTCAACTAGTGATATAAAAGCCATGGTCAACTTTATATATATTTTAAACCAGATGGCAACACATAAGAAAACACAACATAAAGAATTGGCCATCTCTTTTTTCATACATAACTATCACTAATTATAGCATTATAAAAATGGTGGCCTTAGTTTTTGACAAAGGATTGGTTCAAGCTTAACAAGTATGGTCATTGTTAAAGCTCAAACAATGGACTCAAAAATAATGCCCGAATTGAAAGCATGGTAAAAATTTTAATGGAGTCTAAGCTGAGCTGAACACATCAAATAGAGACTGGTGAGAAACAAAAGTCAAGAAAGCAAGGGTCACAATGAATAAGTTTACTAGCAAGGGTCACTGCTCGAAGGTAAGAGTGGACTTAATAAAAATCAAGATGGTGATCGATACAATGACTGGCGAATGTCAAAAAATAGCTCATGATTGGTGATCGATGCAATGAATGGTGAATATTAGATAATAGCTCACGATTGGTATGAAGATATATGCTAAATGACTAGTACATTAAAAAGAAGTCACATACATCTACAACAAGGAATGTGAACTTTGAAAAAAATTGCAATAAAATGACATTAAATCAATATACAAAAATAAGTGGATCAGATGAAGCAATTAAAAGAAGAAAATATGCACTTATCTTCATGTTAAGTAGAGGTTTTCTTGCAATAGGTCAAGTCCAGCCTAAGATCTAGCTATTTATGGCCTGGTCTAAAGTTGTGACTAAAATATGGCAATTTAAAACCCTAGTCATATCTTAGACTCTTCATGTTCCAGTCATAGCTCAGCCTGAGCTTCATGCTAGGGTTTAGAGGTCAGGTTCACTATGTCAAGTCAAAGCTGAGTTCATACCCATGAATTATGGAAAAGTGAGTAAAAAAGGGTTGAATACAATAAGCCAAGCTTTCTATGAGAAGAATTCAAGCCGAGGTTATCATAACGGCTTCCAAATCAAGTTCACCAAAAGAAGCCTAAGTTCGAAGCTTACTATTACATGTTGCTAGAGCCTCATGCTCCTAGGTATGAAGTCCAAGTTCAAAGATCAATCTGAGCTTCATGTTGTAGCTTGAAACTAACTCCAGATCTACAAGATCGAGTTCACTGTCAGCTCACAACCCAAGCTTCATCAATGATAAACAATAGTATAGCTCAAGCTTGGAGAGAAGATTCAATCATAGCCTAAGTTTCATGAAATAAAAAGAGCCCATTCACAGTCAAATCCTGGCCTAAGAACAAGTATATTTCCAAATCTCAAACACAAGCTCACTATTTAACGTAAGTTCATTCTATGCTGTTGTGTTTGCAACCCAATCTTTAGGTAACAGAATCAAAGCTTGAGCTCTTAAGCACAATATGAGCTCACAGTAAGAGCTCGAGCTATAAGCTCTTCAATATGTTGTAGTCAGAGGCCTTCAAACTCATAGGGTACCTTCATAATTCTTGAGTTCACCAAAGAAAATGCCTAGTTCCAGCCAAATTTTACCCAAGCTTCACCATCAGTTAGGATTTTTTCCCTAACATTTCCTTCAGATGCAAGAAAATAGAATGTGAAAACCAAGGAGCAAGGAGAGTTTTGAAAAATTGGGAGTCCACTGATAGAGTATTGAATGCCTTAACTCCAACAATCTACATCATGCCAGAGCTTGATTTCCCAACAGGCCAGCACATTGCCTTAGATATTTTCATAGGTTGTGTATTGCTTAGTGGTCATGTCGACCCTTTACATATTGCAATTAGTTTAGACTTAGGGTTTTTTCTAAGTTTAGATTTGGTATAGGCTTAGTTTTATATTGAGTTTATCTTAATTTATATTTTGTAAATGTTGGTATGTTTTTAAAAGATTTTATCTTTAAAAATCAACATATGGGCTGGATTATAGGCATTGTTTTGGAATTATTTTTAGGGTTTCTAGGGCTTGATTTGGAGTTAATTTTGGATCCAAATTGGAGTGATTTTAGGGCTAAAATCAGGGGGCGTGGTTTTCAAATTATGTCATTAGGAGACTATAAGACTGATTTTTTGAATCGATTTTAGGGGTTCAAGATTTTGGAGAGGACTTAGTGAACTTTTTGTTCCTTTGTACCTTAGCTTTTGTTTTGTAACCTACATTTTCAGGTTTTTGAGGAAAATAAAGTAGATGATTCATATTTTCTCATATTTGGAGTATTGATTTCAATCCTTTTCATCATTCCACATAAGTCTTTATTTGTTTTGGTTGTAAAGAGAAGTGAATTCTTTCTATTCCTCCTCTAAGTGAACAAAATCCAAACCTTGTGCAGAATATGTATGTTTGTTAATAGATTGTACTATTTGTGGTCTATATCCTAGAAGTAAAATCCAATTTAACCTATACGTTGATCAGTGAATGATAGTTTCAGTCTCTTTGGTATGTGCATTGTGGTTACTATTTTGGATTTCAAGCAAAATATGAGTTCAAATTTGGTGTATCACCCCTTTTTTATTTCAATTTTGAAAAGCATTTATTTTCCCCTTTTCCCAACCAAAGTTTCAATTTAGGTGATATTCCAAATCAAATAGGAATTGACCTAGAATTCAGAGACTCCTTAATCAGTGTCCACCCACAACTAGAGAAGGTTTCCATTTTTAGGATGAGATATCTGTGATGTCTAATGCCTAAGTTAGGGTGATATTTTCAAACCTAAATAGTTACATGATATGCAATTTATTCCTTCAACTATCCATCGTGAACTTAAATTCATTAAAAAAATATCATGTACACCCTTGAAGCTGATGATAAATTAAAAAGTTTCTAATGAATTGAATGTGATTCTCAATCTATTCCTACACCACTTCAACAAGAGATATCTTCTCCTCCTACCGATACTCATTCCTCTAAGATTTTGATTTTAGAAGATGAATGAGGGTCATTAGATTTTATGCCATCTTTTGTGGAAGAATATTAAGTTCTTTATTTCAATATTGGACCCTTTAAAGACCTTAGTGTATCATTGTTTCAACCCTCTCCTCCTAAAATTTCAACTCATAATCTTCAACATGATTTAGGATGTGTGAAACAAAGTGTGGGGACACATGAGAAACTTGCATTACACTTTCCTCTGCAAGGGTTAGATTCCCAACTTCCTCCTTTTTCAACATCCCCTTTCTTATCATTAAATACTTCTTATAGCCTTGCTTTAACCAAGAAATCATTTTCCCTAGCCTTCTTCATGCTAAGTTGACTACTCAATCCAAATGAAAAAAATAAGCATAGACAATATCTTGTGGATCTTCCCTTTTACATGTATCACCAATATCATGACAACTCTGTAAATGAATGTGAAGCTTTGCATTATAAAATTTAGAAACTCATTAATAATGATTTTATTCATGTAATATTTAAAAATGAGTTGTATTTCAATCATGTTTATTTTGAATAACATTTAAGCTTCTATTATGTTTCTCCACATTATGTGACATTGTCAAACTATCCCTTGGGGGCTCATTTTCATTCATAGTGGTACAATTTCAGGTGCTATCATACTTTGTGGGAAGTATAATATTACTCTATATCCTTATCATTGTCTCCACACTTGGGGTAAAATGGTAGTATTTCAATATCTCATCCTTCCTATGGGTCCACTTTTCCTTGGTTAAATGGTATGTGTTTATTATGTGACATCATTTCTGGCATGGACTTGATTTTTTTGACAAGGGATTATTTCTTATTCAAGAGGTGTGTATCCTTGATCATAACCTCTTCCTTGTTTGCAAATGTGTCCATAGTAAATAATCCCTTACTTGGGCATAGAAAGTGTGCCATATTTCATCAAAAATCCCTTTACCCAGTGATGGGGAAGGTATGATTTATTCTTCTCTTTCCCCTTCTTTATTCATTTATGTTATTTAAGATCTCATTATCCCCCTTTCAACATCCTTCAAAATAATATGTTTACACTCATTACACAATATCTCTTTGCATTCATCTCTTACTTGCCTCATAGGAGTTTTGACCTATTTAGCTTGAACTAAGTGTTTCTTAGAGAATATCTCCTTTGTGTTAACACTAGATATCCTTGTTCCTCTTATTTTCCTTAAGATTCAAAAATAGTCCTATTTTTCCATCTTAAGGGGGGTATATATGAAATAACTATTTTAAAAATTCAAAACTCTGAGCCCACTAGTATAATACAATTTGCTAGGGCCAGATCAATCTCCTTTGTATATTTCTATTAGATTTATTTGGATACAATGATTTCTTTAGACTATCCTATCTTGGCATATTTCCTTGGATACAATTATTTCCTTTCTTATCCTAGGGATTTTTTGAACTAGCATAAAACAACTTGCTATCCCATTTGACATCTCCTATGTGCATATTTTCAAAGATGAGTTGACTATCATAACACAACTTGCTAGCCCATCAACTCTCTTTGTATCAATATCTCTTGTTGGAATTATGATGAGATTGAGAGTTGACATGGTGGTACATATTGGTTGCAGTCATATGTAGCAATTGGTTTGGTTTTCATTGATGTAAACTAAGTCATATCATTCATGTATCATAATCAGTGAAGTGGAATAGGCAATCAGTGTAAAGGTTAAGTAATCGGTAATGTTGAAAATTGGTTAAGTCTAGAAGATCGGTAGACAGATAGGTCAAAACTTTGGTAGCGATCATGAAAAATAAATAATTATAAGGTGTGGTCATAGTTATAGTATCAAAATGGTCAGAGTATAGTGTGGTTCTAACCACAACTCATTTGGTTGATCAGTGAAAGAGATTTTGGTGTCACGGTCATTCAGACAGGTAAGAACACTTTTGTTCTTGAGTATCACTTGGAAGATTATAGATAGGTAAGCGGTATAGTGATTGCGATAATACTTAATGCTATGATAAACTGTGTTAATGGTTATAGAATTTGTGAGGTTTTATTTTTTGGATTGATGTTATTGTATAAGGAATATTTAAGGTGGTTCATTAGAGAAATCAAAATGTGTTTGACTATTTTGGAGAATTAAAATGGAGATATTCTTGAAGGTTGGCGTGGTCATAGGGAAATGTGTTTTACATTTATCTTATCACTTTGATGGGAAAATATTTAATTTCATGAAACCGGTGCCAGAAGTATATATAAGTAGTATTGCTCATATTGAGAAGGATGAAAAAAATAGGATTTTGAGATTAGAAGATTCATGTTATTATGAAATAAATTAAGGTTGTGATTGTAGTGCCTCCCTCATTTACCCCCTTTGCATGAACATCCTAATGGTATGGTTTCAACTATCACTCTTGGAGAGTAAGGTCATGTTGGTCCCATATGAGGGAGAATTCACCAAGGGGATTGTTTTGGAGCATGTATCGACGTTCTGTGTGAACTAGGAGACGTTGGATATGGTCTTCAATCACATTTCAGAGACCCTTAGAGTAGGGATGATTCATTCATGTGGATGTAGTGATTGTTACCCGCATTAGGGTTGATGGCATCATGAGATCCTCTTTGCCAAGATTTTCCTTATGTTTATTAGGAGTTTATCTTTGGAAATCATGTCAGGTGTTTTAAGAGATTCTATCTTGGTATTAGCTTTCTATATAATAGACTCACTAATTATAAATTTATGTTTTTGTATTATGATTTGTGTCCTAGTCGATAGAGGTTTGATAACCATTTGTGATGTACTCTTTTCAGGTTACTTATGCACTCAAAATCCTAGGATGCTATGTGTTTAAAAATAAGATTAATTGAATTCAATTGTTCTTTGTGATAATACTATCAATTGCATATTTTATAGAAATTATATTGGAATAAGGTAGTTTAAATAATAAAAGGTTAAATATATATATTCTAATGTGGTTAAATAATGTTTCCTGTGTGTATGTAATCTCTAGAAGAAATGGAGTAGGGAAGGTGTGAGTGTACCACTACTAAATGTTCAAGTGTTTCTATTTGGATATGAATTCTTACATAAAGGACCATTTGAATTTATTTTACGTTGAGACATGCATTAATATAAAAGTGATTATTAGGTCCTAATGTTGAGTGGGAGATTTCGCATAAAATGCCTTGATGTTATAATAATGCAAGAAGAGCAAATCATTTGAAATATAGCTTGTAAATAATTTAGGACTTATTTTCACGTTGGATTATTAGGTCTTGACTTATGGTATTGATGAATTATTTAATTTCAAATACTATGCCATAATTTCATGTTTTTACAAGAAGAGTTTATGTGAGATAATCATGGTTAATAAATTCAGTTAATGGATATATTTGTGTTCTTGAAATAGCTTGATTTGAAATGTAGTAAGGTATTATTGGAAGTAGGTGACTTTCTTGAGGTAAAGTGTGGATGTAGTTGGACTATATGATGTACTAGAGTTTGATTAAGTGATGATGATATAGGACCTTCACTTTGATGCTATTTATTAGGTCATGAGCATAGTAATTGATAAATCTTTGATTTAAGTATGATACCTTGATGTCACATTCATGTTAGGAAAATTTATGAGAAATGATCATGATTATTATGTAGGTGAATTAGCATTTATCATTTTATTCTTGACTTTATATGCTTTAGAAATACTATGTTGAAAATGATGAGAATTATTAGGAAATGCAGTTAGAAATTTATGACATTGAGAATGTGATTTTAGATGTATTTTATATATATATATATATATATATATATATATATATGTTATTGACATTTCAATGAGCTACTGATATTTTGTCAAGTGTGTAGGTAAGACCATAGATATATCGGGGGAAATCAAAGATGGATATTTGTAAAATCATGTTAAGCCAAGGTAATCTCCAAGGGGAGAAATTAACCTCGTTGTAAAGTGTAATTTTTTAAAGTGGTGTATGAATTTAATTATTGTATTATGTTTATTTTACTTTATTATTTAGTCTACTTGTCATGCCATGTGTATTGTGTGTAATGTGATTTATTTGTGGTGTCAATTGACACATTTCATGTGAGTTGGCATGCCCAAGTGTTTAATGTGTGTAAGTGGTCTCTATTTATAGGGGCCATGAGTGGGAATCTCTTTCATTTTCGGATTCAATCTTTGAGTGGTCTTTTGAGTGGCTTTTAATGATCATTTATGTTAGTGGAGGTTAAAAATAGGCTACCCCATAGTGGTGCCATATGTTGGGGATCAAATTTTGACTATTGTGATGGTTTTTGACTATTTTTGCCCTTCCAAAAGATGCTCTTTTGAATTTTGAATTTGAATTTTCCCTCTTTTGTTTTGAAAGGTTGAGGGTTTTTCTTCTTAAGGAGATGGAGGGAAAATTGTTGGCTAATTGCCCACTCTCCAATTTTTGGAGACTTGAGAGGTTGTGAGAACTTTTGGTCTTGTTTTACTTGGAGGATTTTGGTGTTGCATAGCAAAGGAGGAGACTAGTTGAAAAGCTCATCTCAACCCTCTTGCCATTAGCTTGGATCAAGGTTGGATTCTTGTATTCTCTTGTTCTTATCGCTATGAACATTTTTACTTCTCTTACTATGTTGTGTGAATGCTAGGTAATCTTGTAAAAGTTCATGGCTTCTTGTCTTTGCTTGTATGTGTATTTTCTTTTGTGCATTGTTTCTTTGGGGTTGTGCAAGGCCAAGCTCACCCTTGGGAGGGAAGAGAGCCTTGATGGGTGAAGGGCATAAGTTGGGACTACTTTTCTAGTGAAGAGTCCTTCCTCTAGGAGGAAAGGGATAGAGCATGGATGTATGGGCATCCATGTGTCATCTTGTGTATACTTTTGGGGGTCATAAGGGTGTTGTTATGGTGAAGGGTATGAGAAGGGTGGATGGTTGTTTCTATGGCCTTGTGAAGGCATATTGTGCAGATTTTGGAGCCTTTTTGAAGGCTGGTTTTCTATTGTACTTTGGCATTCTCCTAGTTGAGTAGCTTCCAACTTCACCCCTACTATGGGTCCAAGGTGACTCATGTTGTGCTAGCCTTGGGAAAAGGGAATTTTTTGTTTATGTATGTCACTGGTTTATGTTTGTTTATGTGTTTTGTTGAATGCATGTTGTAACCCTTGTCCATCTTTATTTCCCCTAGCTCGGGGGTGGCCATGAAATGGCCTAGGTTGGGAGGTGAGCCTCCACGGTCTATTTTTTTTATTTTTTTTGCAGATTTCGTAAGACACATCTTATTGGTTTTCATGGAGTTGGATGGAAATGTTGGATACATATCTCCTATGTGTTATTTAGTTGTTTGGCTTTGAGCCCTTTGTGAAAATCATTATGAACAAGGCTATGTTGAAAAGCCTAGCATATGAAATGCTTGTAAAATGTAGTAGGTTAATTTATTTTCCTTCCATTTATTTAACTAAGATGTTTTATGAGAAAGAATCTTGATCTTTCCTTGTATTGAAAAGACATGATAGTATTGATGTTTAGAGATTGATGAAATAAACATTATACTATGTTGTGGTTAGTTATTAATGAAGAAATAAAAGATGTCTCTAATTTTATGATGATGTTTTAAAAGTTTTTATACCTATTTGTTTAAACATGTTAAAAAAAAAAAAGAGAAATCCATTTTCATTTTATGGAAAGTTTCCAACCAAACAAAAGTCCTTAAATATTGTTGTGTTTACTTGAAAAGGATAGATCTATTTCTTTTTAAATGATAGCATTAAATTATATGTAGAGTAAATCTTATATATGTTGTGTATTTGAAAGAAAAGAAAAGCAGTTAATTCAATATAGTTTAAGTATGTAGGTATGTTCATTTATAAATTATGAGTTATAGTTCTTTTTATTAATTTTGTTTTTCTTTATATATAGATGAAATGGATATAAATATAAATGTTTACAATCTATATATTTTATATGTTAATCTAGATTTTGTTTATATCTTTCCATGTCCTTATTTTGCAAATATTTGCAATCTTACTAATGCATATGTATATGTTTTACCATACACATATGCATTAATACTTTTTGCACTTATTAATTTATTTGGGGATTTATATTAATACATACATATGGATGTATATTGCTATACTTATATAGTATTAGCACATTGCCTTTAATTAAGCTTTGGTACTTGTATATATATATATATATATATATATATATATATATATATATATATATATATATATATATATATATATATATATATATATATATATATATATATATATATATATATATATATATATATATATATATATATATATATATATATACACCCTTTGTTACATATTCTTTTTAATGGAATGGAACACTTAATGCAATGCAATCGTGTGTTAAATAAACAATAACAAAGTTTTAAAATAAATAAATAAATTTTAACAAAAACATACATTAGCATTTACGCTTGCCCTTGTAAATTTTTTTTAAAAAAAGGGATTCATTTTTATCCTCGACATCATATAAAAGAAAAAAAAATAAAAAATTTAATAGACATTATAATCTGTAGCTTAGATATGCAATCCAGTAAATAGAAGTGAATGCTCACCATATTTTATCACGAAGTAAAATCACTAGACTGGTATGCCAGTAGTTGTTATCAAACCCTTAAATTTATTGGGCGGATAAACAAATTTTATAGTAGCGATGGAAGACAAAGAGGGTAAGCATTTAAATAAACTATTTTAATCTCTATCACATAATAGTGATTTCTTTAGCCTCTGTGGTTTATCACAAATTAAATAATAAATTAATATCTTAGCAATTTATTCTCTATTGTATAATCTAGCATATACAGAGTGAATAAACGACTGATTTTCTCCTCTGAGACTCTATTGAGTTTAGTAAATCTGAAGGTAAGAGAGCAATCTAACCTTAAGAAAAAATTAAAATAAAATAAAAATAATAATAGTAAACATATGCAAGGTCCTTGATTGAGGGTTTTGTTGAAAACCCTTGAAGATCTCATTGGTTGCTTGTAATCCTTGATGATTTTGATTAAATCATATATACATAAGTATTCATGAGTGAATATACACACCATTGGTGTGTATATTGACTAAAAAATTCTCATGAGTATACAAAAAGCACTCCATCTTCTTCACCCATGCCTTTGGCTCAACCTGTACACACAAAAAAAGATCAAATTAGGGTTTTAGATGAGTTTTATATTTTGGCCTAACCTGTAGTACCTTGCCCCTAGTCTAATTTTAGAAATGTTATGATTACTTTAGAATGATAGAATATATGTTAGTAAATCATTAAAACTTATGATTTTACTGACCCCATACTTGCATGTGTATAGTTGATGTGTTTGTTTTACATTTTTGTTTGACGTGTTTGATGTGGTTGAGGGATGGAGTCGTAGTTACTTGCTTGCGAGATCCACACGATTGGCCAATCCCCACCATTGTCTATTATATTTCTATATATATGCACATGCTCATCTCTTATGCAGGTTTGTAGGTACCGGGCATCGACTTCCCTGAATTGTCAGGATGAGCGTGCCCTGTCGCTAATCTCAATGGTAAAAGAGGGGAGATAATATTCAGTTCCAAATCCTAACCTAAGCCAAATATTGTCCTACTGTAGGGGACAAGATTCTGTGTTTCTACCCTTCTAAACTCATCCAATTGGCAAGAGTTTACACCTAAGTCCTGAGTATGAATTTGGGTCTTTAGGTCTTTCTGATTCTTTGATTGTGGTATTTGATTTGATTTCTATTTTTTAGATCATTCTATTTTTTAGCTTTGGCATAGTATTTAAATGGTAATTAAATAAATGTATTTAATTATTATTTATATTATATAGTTGATGCATAAATTAATTGAAAATTAATTTTATGTTAATTTTGGAGTGTGGTTGAAATATTTAATTAATTAAATATCCTCACTTTTGATTTAGTTAAATCATGAAATTAACCTTTGTTTAATTAAAATATATTTTATTAAATTGAAAGTTATTTTGGCATGTGTTATTTATGTTAACTAAATGTTTTAATTATTAATTAATTTAATGCATTATGTTGCACATTCATAATTGCATGAAATTGAATTAGTAATTCAAGTTGAAGTTTGGTTATGTGTTTTCAACTCAAGTCAAAGAGGAAAGAGGACTCTAGTTCAACTAAGACTGAATTGTGAACTAAAGTTCATCTTCATGCAAAGCTCTTTTGATGATAAGTTTATATTTTTGCATGTGAAAGGGAAATTTCTTTAAGTATTAGGGGTTTTTGCCATTATTGGGGTACACAGGTTTTGGAGGAGGAATGTTGGAGACAGATTTGTGACAGATTTGGAAGAGTTTTTCGAAAGGCTTGGATACTGTATTCTTCATTCTGGTCATCTTCGAATCTGTTTAAATTCAATTTGAGGTAGGTTTTGAAATTTATTCTTGTTATTCTTTTTTAGATTTTTGTAGAAAAGAAATGTGTGTCTTCATTGTGCCTGTTGGATCTGAATGCATGAAAAGTATCGTATGCTATTGCAATATGAATTAATTAGCTTCACCAATCTATTTTTGAAATTTTGATGGATCTGATGGATCTGTAGGAGAAGCTTTAGAAAGCCCATTTTGACTAAGATTTCGATCTTTGTAAAAAAAAAAGAATATATATATATATATATATATATATATATATATATATATATATATATATATATATAACAGCTTTTGTTTTAATATTAAATTAATATTGGAGGTTAATTTAATATTACATTGGTTTTATATAAAAATAAAATAAAGTTGTTTTAAAGGGCTTTTAATATAAAAGTGAATTTGTGATCAAATTATAAATATATTATAATTTTCACAAAATGGAAAAAGTGTTTTGTATAACATAGCCACCCATGTCAGAGGCCGCCGTGCGCAATACTCCCGGAGTACTGATGCACGACAGTTCCTCTGGGGACTGCTGTGCGTCAGTACCGCAGGGTACTGACATATGTCAGGCCCTGCAGGGGTTCTTTCGGCTCATGGGCAGAGGTGGAGGTGTGGAGGCACGTACGCTCCCCACTCGCCATTTGACTTTTGCTTTGTATTTTTTTTTTAATATTGGTTTTATTCACTATGTAAATTAATTTGTTAATTGAAACAAATTTTTATATTATGTTAGTTTATTTTGTTGTTAAGTTTTGAAATTTTTGTAAATTATTAATTAATGGTTAGTGAATTTTGATAATTGAATTTAATTAGTTTTGTTAAATATTTCTATTATTAAATTTATTTTTGTAATTAGTTTAATTAAATTTGTTTTGATTTAAATTAAATTTAAAATTATTCTTAATGTTAATTAGATAATTTATGGGGTTAATAATTGTGAATCTTTGGTTTGGACTTTTAGTAATTTAGATTGGACTATTAATGTTATTACTTGGTATGAATTTAAAATTGAATTGGGTAAATTATGTATTAATTGGGATATCTATATTACTAGATGTATTTGAGAAGTTGGATAAATTTTCATAATATTTTAGATTGCTTATATTTGATTTAAGTGTTAGGTTGAAACAAGATCTTTTGTCATAATGAATTTGTATATATATTCTTGTGTGAATTTTAGTGAAGAATCTTTAATCGATTTTGCAATTGGTTTGTAAAGTATTATCTCAATTTTAGTTTTGGATTGATTTTTCAGGGGTTATAGTCATCTTTTGGGGTTAAAATCCAGAGGCGGGTTTTGGATATTCTTTCTGTCATGATTGGTTTCCATGCATGTTATGTTGTGTCGGTAACTTGTTTTATGATGTATCTGGTTTTGCATGTTTTTGGTCTTGCATGTTGAATCTAGTTGTAGAGATTCAAAAGTTGTGTTAACTCAGAGATCATGTTGTTCATATGAAACCCTAGGGTAGGTCATCTAAGTGTATATCAGGAAGTGGCTTGTGAATTGGTGTCAAAGCCCGAAAGTGGCTACTAGGAGATCCCATTACAAGTAGTTTAATAAGTGATAATTAATAAACATTGAGAGTTTAAAATGAACCTAATAAGATATTTGTGCCTTGCCCATGCTTGAGATCCCTGATTGAGTTTGGCTAGGATGGGAGTTGAGATGATGCTTGCCGCCTATATGGACTGGAGATGGCATAGGTAGTACCTTGTCTACACGAGAGGTTACTATAACCACATAGAGTCATTAGCGCATTGGGGTCTAAAGGGACTACTAGGATAACCCTAGATTTGACTTATGTGATGACACTTCTTGTATGCATCTTAGGTTTCCTACGTGTTTTGTTTGCCTTTGGTAGAGTATGCTATACCTTGTTGTACTTTTTGGTATCCTTGAGTTAGAAGCTTTTAGGACCTTCTTCCTTGGTTGTTGTTGTTGTTTGTTATTCAAGTGGGATCTGATGTTGTCTCCTCAGCATGGTGGGAGTGGACCGTTTAGGTTCACGAGGTCGGGTGGTAGTGGTTCTTTTACCATTTGAGATTCTGACATTCGTGCACCGAGGTTGGATGATCCTTGTGGTAGTTGTTCTTTCTTGATCTTCATTGTTGAAGATGTGTTCTTGTTCTTTTGTATCATTGTATCAGTTTTTTAGAGTTATCATGTTGTATTTCTTTTCAGTTATTGTATTTCATACCCTGCGACATGTGCAGTGGATGCAGATTATTATGGTCACCTTATGGTACCAATTGTATTTATGTAATCTTGCATTTGACATTGTATTTATCTTTCAGATGTTATCTTGGGATTCATATCTTATCTTATATTAATTAATTAACTATTTCGTAATCTTCGTCAAGGAACCCTTGAGAGTTGCAACCTATGTTAGTTGTTTATTGTTGTACTTTGCTTCCGCATTGTAAACTTTGATGTTTTTTATTGTTAACTTTAAAAAAAAAAATTATTCTACAAACTTAGTTGGATGTTTAGGTTAAGTTCTTCCGGGTTCCCTGGCGGGGCATTACATAACCCTAAATTTGAATTAGGGTTAGGGTTGACCACTTAAGGCCCATTTTAATTTTTAATTGAAAAAAAATCATGTTCCATTAAGTTTCTTTTAAACCTTATTTTTTTTGAGTAAATCATTTATTAAATGATGACTATGAAAGTCATTTTAATTTAGAATCTTTTTTTTAGTTAGTGCTTTGTTGATTTATTTAGGCTTTTTGATTTTTTTTTAAAATTTTGAATTTGGTAATGCTTTATTCTTATAGTTAGAAATTAGATAGTGGGAATTCTTAAATATTATTTTAATTTTTGTGAGTGGAATTTTAACATTTATTATTTAATGTCATTTGAATTATTTTAGAAATGTTAATGTATTATTAATATTAAATTGACTTTGAATTCTATATTTGATTTAATATGAATGTAATTACTTCTATTTTGAATTTATGAATTATTGATTATTTCTTGATGAACCTTATTTTTATATTAGATGAGTGACATTATTTTAATATATAATTTAATTTAGTATCATTTTAATTATTAAAGTGGATATCTCTATGGGAGTTAATTTATGCCATTTTATTTTATTTTATTGTTGAGATTTGAGATAATGGGGCTTGTATTATTATGTTTTAATTTTATTGGACATTTGATGAAGGGTGCTCCCCTTAATACCACAAACACATAACAAAAATAGAGAAACAACAACAATATGCAAGAACAGAAAATTGGCTTCTTATTATCTCCACAAATGTGGAATTACAAACTTTCAGAATTACAATATGCAAAGCCACATGGCCATTCCCTTACAATATTTTGTAGGACAAAGCCTTGAATCAATACCCAGATCTCTACCCAGAACTGTCCTAGACAACACTATGAGCCTTCTTTATATAGGCATTTTCCACCGCCCGAGAAGGTTCCAAAAATTTAGCCCTTAGGGCCGACAAAATTTAGAAGTATTTTATTTTTCAATTTATTACACCAAATTTGGCTCAAAATAAATTTTGAAACCCGAACATAAATTTTGAAGGAAAATAATTTTTTGCCAATTTAGGTGACCCGACTTCCGGAGACCATAAGTCATCACCAGTTGACCCGATTGACTATTATAACCCCATTTTAGAAAGGCCACGAAGCGCTCTACAGGCTTGACTCATGCAAGCGCTTGTCACCCAAATTTTTGACCTCATTCAGGGCCTCTAAAGCCTTCAAAACTGAGTTCAAAGTTTTTGTACCCTGCTGCCAATACCGAAAGTCTTCAATATCTTCAAAACTGAACCTGATCTAGCCATGAAACTTTACTGGCAGGCTGATATGACTAAGATGAACCTCCACATGTAAAATCAGAACATTTCAAGATTTATGACCAACTTACTAAAAATAGAAAGTTTCCATAAATAGAAGCTCTACACAAGATAGCCCTTATTGAATACGAAAATAGAAATATTTTTGGGTGATGCAAGATTGCTCTTACACCCAGGATGCTCCTGCATCAACATTTAATTATTGATTTATTAAGGATTAGTTGTATTATTAATAATTAAATGCTTATTTTCACTTCTCTTGATTATTAAATTATTACGGAGATTGATAAACTTATAATCCCTAGGTGGGACCTAGGTAAGTTATTACTTCCTAATAATAATACTTCAGTTGATATTTATATCATTATTTAAATATTTAAAATCTCTAAGTGGGATTAATAATTATGTATTTATATCTTTAAATATAATTAAACCTAAGGGGATTATAATTTTAATTCACTTATTTATTTTAATTAACTTATTTATTTTAATTAATATATGTCCAAGTTCTTGTGTACCCTTGTATGCAACCTAGTTGTTAGTGTTTCAAAAAAACAAAAAAATTGTTGTGTGTGTTTTGCCTTAATTTTGGGCATGACATTTTTGTATCAGAGCACAGTTTCAATGCTTGGAACCTTAACCCATTGCCTTTCCCATTTGTATTTGAATTTTAAGGTTGTCTTTTGAGTGCAGCATGGGCGCAAACATGGAAGGGTCTTTTGACATGCTCCTCGATACATGAGGAGGTGGAGTAGGGAGCTTGAGGATACTAGGAGGAAATTGAGATTTTCCCCTTTTTGAATGGCTCCTGAACTAGAAATGAAATATCATAACTGCCTTTGAGATAGGCACTTGACGAAGATCATGCATTTCCACTACAATCTCTTTGGAGTGAACTCTCATGCTCTAAATATTGTGAGCCTGTAGTTGACCCATAGCTTGGGTGTGCTTGTGTTGCAACTTGGGCTTTTGAGAAAACTAACCCAAGTACCTTGTGGTTTAGGAAAGAGAACTTCCTATGGTGTTTGCAACTACATATAATCAAGTTTCATGCAACCCTTTTTGTGTTCAGTAGTGTAGAAAACTTGGCGATGGTGGTAGTGATGCCACTAGGAGTAGCATGGTGGTTGGTGTATGTTGTTAAAGTTCTTTGATGGTCTTGGTAGCCTTTAGCGGTTCTCCTTCTAGCATGACCATGTGTGGTCAGAACAAGATTTGTGTTCGTGCTTAGTATAATAGCCTATTAGTTTTCTCCTTACAACATGCAGTGCATTGTTAGTTTATATCATTATGACACCATGAATATGTATTGAGTATGTTGTGGTTAGGACCTTAGGGTCATGTCTTGAGAGAGGGTTAGGACGGTTTTTGGTATTGGCTTTTCCATTGATGTCTTGTTCTTTAGTAGAAGGGTGTATTGTTGTTGTTGAGGTGCAAAACCTCATTGAGTTTATCCCTTTTGTGGAACAAATTATGAATCAGGTGAGCAATGCTTTACCCCTCCACTCATTCTATGATGTCATTTATGTAGATGAATCTTTCCTACAATTGTATTGTGTGGAGATTTAGACCACACCCTTGAATGATGCTTTATTGCAAAAACCTATTCCAATGTGGTGATGTAAGTTGTGCGTACCCTAGCTTTGGGAAGAACCTTGCAGGAGTTCTAACTTTTTCCTAGAGCACTTAGAGAACCCCTTCCTAGAGTCTGAGATTTTTGTTTCATTTTTTAGTAGTTCTCTCTACTTTTGTGGGGGTGGTTGAAAGTAATCATCTAACCCCTTTTACCTCATTAGAGAGGTTGCAGCAACAGGGTGAGAGATAATTTTGTTAGGATTAGGATATTATTTCAGCTATCAGTATTGTAGTGATGCTTCTATTAAGGACCGTATGTGGTGGTTTCGACCTCAAAGGTTTTCTTTGGAAGCGGTGTCCTCAGTGTCCTGTGGTGATTCCTCCCTCCTACATGGCTGAATTTTGTAGTAATATTTTGTGGATGGCTCCTTCGTTTATTTATATTCCTTTCATTTCATCTATCTTTTATAGAGGAATTTTCCTCATGTTGTGTGGGCCAACATATTTAGTTATTTCTTATATCTGGAAATAGTCACCAAACTATCTTTCTTTTATTATGAAACACTTCCTTTATTGTTTTAATGAGCTCATGTCTTTCTTGAATTTATTGTTGAAATAAATAGACATCTTATTAGGATTTACCTTTCTATTGGTTCTTGGTGACTATTCCAAATGTTTTTCTTTTACTTGCTAGCCAGTCTTATGTTTGTGACTCTACCTAGTTTATTCAGGATCCTTGGCAGTATATACAAAGGAGGGGAAAACACCAGGAAAGAGATATTGAGATGCACCCTTGTGATTAGTATAGTGGTGGTGTAGGACCATAGCCTAGAAGGAGCATATTTGGATTCGATGATATCTTGAGTTTAGATTGGAAGTTATCCTTGTGTAAGAGCCACTTCTGGTTTGGAAAAATATATTGTTAAGGCCATGCCAAGAGAGGCTATTAGGGGATTGTGACTCTAACCAATAGTTGAAGGTTGAGAAGACCTCATTTGGTAATGATATGAATTAGAAAGGTAATGCCACTTGAGTTTAATTTCTTTTATGGCTTTCATGAGGGCATACAAAATTGCTTTCTACGATGGATTTAGCATGTATCTTGAAGACCTTCCTAGACCCCTTGAATGTGTTTTGGAAGCTTGGGAAGTTCCTCTTCTTAGCGTGGTTTGATGGATTGTTAGGTGTGACTTAGACCACTTTGGAGATTTGATCCATGTGGTGGGCCTTGATGGCCCTAGATTTGGTGGGTTAACACTCTTTCGGTTGTGAATTTATCATGTTATCCTATCAATAAGTTGTCCCCATTGTGTGGGCTCTATGCTATTTATTGAGGAACCTCTAGAGGATGACTTGTTTTAAGGTATTCCTAGGAAAGCTGGTCCACACCTGTGTAGCATCCTCTTTAGTTTGTCTTGTGGCTTCCAGGAGTAAGTCTAGTCCTTGGGGGGGATGATGTAGTGCCTCCCTTGTTTACCCCCTTTGCATGAACATCCTAATGGTATGGTTTCAATTTTCACTCTTGAAGGGTAAGGTCATGTTGGTCCCATATGAGGGAGAATTCACCGGGAGGATTGTTTTGGAGCATGTATTCACATTCTGTGTGAACTAGGAGACATTGGATATGGTCTTGAATCATATTTTGGAGACCCTTAGAGTAGGGATGAGTCATTCATGTGGATGCAGTGATTGTTACCCGCATTAGGGTTGATGGCATCATGAGATCCTCTTTGCCAAGATTTTCCTTATGTTTATCAAGAGTTTATCTTTAGAAGTCATGTCAGGTGTTTTAAGAGATTCTATCTTGGTATTATCTTTCTATATAATAGACTCAATAATTATAAATTTATGTTGTTCTATTATGATTTGTGTCTTGGTGGATAGAGGTTTGATCACCATTTGTGATGTACTCTTTTCAGGTTACTTATACACTCAAAATCCTAGGATGCTATGTGTTTAAAAATAAGATTAATTAAATTCAACTAATCTTTCTGATAATACTATCAATTGAATATTTTATAGAAATTGTATTGGAATAAGGTAGGTTAAATAATAAAAGGGTTAAATATATATATTCTAATGTAGTTAAATAATGTTTCCTGTGTGTATGTAATCTCTAGAAGAAATGCAGTAGGGAAGGTGTAAGTGTACCACTACTGAATGTTGAAGTGTTTTTATTTGCATATGAATTCTTACATAAAGGACCATTTGAATTTATTTTATGTTGAGACATGCATTAATAGAAAAGTGATTATTAGGTCCTAATGTTGAGTGGGAGATTTCGCATAGAACGCATTGATGTTATAATAATGCAAGAAGAGCAAATCATTTGAAATATAGCTTGTAAATAATTTAGGACTTATTTTCACACTGGATTATTAGGTCTTGACTTATGGTATTGATGAATTATTTAATTTTAAATACTATGCCATAATTTCATGTCTGTACAAGAAGAGTTTATGTGAGATAATCATGGTTAATAAATTCAGTTAATGGATATATTTGTGTTCTTGAAATAGCTTGATTTGAAATGTAGTAAGGTATTATTAGAAGTAGGTGACTTTATTGAGGTAAAGTGTGGATGCAGCTAGACTATATGATGTACTAGAGTTTGATTAAGTGATGATGATATAGGACCTTCACTTTGATGCTATTTATTAGGTCATGAGCATAGTAATTGATAAATATTTGATTTAAGTATGACACCTTGATGTTACATTCATGTTAGGAAAATTTATGAGAAATGATCATGATTATTATGTAGGCGAATTAGCATGTATCATTTTATTCTTGACTTTATATACTTTAGAAATACTATGTTGAAAATGATGAGAATTATTAGGAAATGCAATTAGAAATTTATGACGTTGAGAATGTGATTTTAGATGTATTTTATTTACATATATATATATATGTTATTGACATTTCATGAGCTGCTAATATTTTGTCAAGTGTCCAGGTAAGACCATGGATATATCGGGGAAAATAAAAGATGGATATTTGTAAAATCATGTTAAGCCAAGGTTATCTCCAAGGAGAGAAATTAACCTCGTTGTAAAGTGTAATTTTGTAAAGTGGTGCATGAATGTAATTATTGTATTATGTTTATTTTACTTTATTATTTAGTCTACTTGACATGCCATGTGTATTGTGTGTAATGTGATTTATTTGTGGTGTCAATTGACACATGTCATGTGAGTTGGCATGCCCAAGTGTTTAATGTGTGTAAGTGGTCTCTATTTATAGGGGCCATGAGTGGGAATCTCTTTCATTTTCGGATTCAATCTTTGAGTGGTCTTTTGAGTGGCTTTTAATGATCATTTATGTTAGTGGAGGTTAAAAATAGGCTACCCCATAGTGGTGCCATATGTTGGGAGTCAAATTTTGACTATTGTGATGGTTTTTGACTATTTTTGCCCTTCCAAAAGATGCTCTTTTGAAAAGTGACGAAATTGGAAGAGCCACTCTTCATTTGAATTTTGAGTTTGAATTTTTCCTCTTTTGTTTTGAAAGGTTGAGGGTTTGTCTTCTTAAGGAGATGGAGGGAAAATTGTTGGCTAATTGCCCACTCTCCAATTTTTGGAGACTTGAGAAGTTGTGATAATTTTTGGTCTTGTTTTACTTGGAGGATTTTGGTGTTGCATAGCAAAGGAGGAGACTAGTTAGAAAGCTCAGCTCAACCCTCTTGCCATAAGCTTGGATCAAGGTTGGATTCTTGTATTCTCTTGTTCTTATCGCTATGAACATTTTTACTTCTCTTACTATGTTGTGTGAATGCTAGTTAATCTTGTAAAAGTTCATGGCTTCTTGTCTTTGCTTGTATGTGTATTTTGTTTTGTGGATTGTTTCTTTGGGGTTGTGCAAGGCCAAGCTCACCCTTGGGAGGGAAGAGAGCCTTGATGGGTGAAGGGCATAAGTTGGGACTACTTTTCTAGTGTAGAGGCCTTCCTCTGGGAGGAAGGGGATAAAGCATGGATGTATGGGCATCCATGTGTCATCTTGTGTATACTTTTGGGGGTCATAAGGGTGTTGTTATGGTGAAGGGTATGAGAAGGGTGGATGGTTGTTTCTATGGCCTTGTGAAGGCATATTGTGCAGATTTTGGAGCCTTTTTGAAGGCTGGTTTTCTATTGTACATTGTCATTCTCCTAGTTGTGTAGCTTCCAGCTTCACCCCTACTATGGGTCCAAGGTGACTCTTGTTGTGCTAGCCTTGGGAAAAGGGAATTTGTTATTTATGTATGTCCCTGGTTTATGTTTGTTTATGTGTTTTGTTGAATGCATTTTGTAACCCTTGTGCATCTTTATTTCCCCTAGCTCGGGGGTGGCCGTGAAATGGCCTAGGTTGGGAGGTGAGCCTCCATGGTCTGTTTATTTTATTTTTTTTGCAGATTTCATAAGACACATCTTGCTGGTTTTCATGGAGTTGGATGTAAATGTTGGATACATATCTCCTATGTGTTATTTAGTTGTTTGGCTTTGAGATGTTTGTGAAAATCATTATGAACAAGGCTATGTTGAAAAGCCTAGCATATGAAATGCTTGTAAAATGTAGTAGGTTAATTTATTTTCCTTCCATTTATTGAACTAAGATGTTTTATGAGAAAGAATCTTGATCTTTCCTTGTATTGAATAGACATGATAGTATTGATGTTTAGAGATTGATGAAATAAACATTATACTACGTTGTGGTTAGTTATTAGTGAAGAAATAAAAGATGTCTCTAATTTTATGATGATGTTTTAAAAGTTTTTATACCTATTTGTTTAAGCATGTTAAAAAAAAAAAGAGAAATCCATTTTCATTTTATGGAAAGTTTCCAACCAAACAAAAGTCCTTAAATATTGTTGTGTTTACTTGAAAAGGATAGATCTATTTCTTTTTAAATGATAGCATTAGATTATATGTAGAGTAAATCTTATATATGTTGTGTATTTGAAAGAAAAGAAAAGCGGTTAATTCAATATAGTTTAAGTATGTAGGTAAGTTCATTTATAAAATATGAGTTAGAGTTCTTTTTATTAATTTTTTTTTTCTTTATATACAGATGAAATGGATATAAATATAAATGTTTACAATCTATACATTTTATATGTTAAAAGCTCTAGATTTTGTTTATATTTTTCCATGTCCTTATTTTGTGAATATTTGTAATCTTACTGATGCATATGTATATGTTTTACCATACACATATGCATTAATACTTTTTGCACTTATTAATTTATTTGGGGATTTATATTAATACATACATATGGATATATATTGCTATACTTATATATGTATTAGCAAATTGCCTTTAATTAAGCTTTGGTACTTGTATTAATATATATATATATATATATATATATATATATATATATATATATATATATATATATATATATATATATATATATATATATATATATATATATATATATATACCCTTCATTACATATTCTTCTTAATGGAACCGAACACTTAATGCAATGCAATCGTGTGTTTAAATAAACAATAACAATATTTAAAAAAAAAAATATTTTAACAAAAACATACATTAGCATTTACGATTGCCCTTGTAAATTTTTTTTTAAAAAAGGGATTCATTTTTATCCTCGATAGCATATAAAAGAAAAAAAAAGAAATTTAACAAACATTATAATCTGTAGCTTAGATATGCAGTCTAGTAAATAGAAGTGAATGCTCACCATATTTTATCATGGAGTAAAATCACTAGACTGGTATGCCAGTAGTTGTTATCAAACCCTTAAATTTATTGGGCAGATAAACAAATTTTATAGTAGTGATGGAAGATAGAGAGGGTAAGCATTTAAATAAACTATTTTAATCTCTATCGCATAACAATGATTTATTTAGCCTCTGTGGTTTATCAGAAATTAAATAATAAATTAATATCTCAACAGTTTATTCTCTATTGTATAATCTAGCATATACAGAGTGAATAAACGACTGATTTTCTCCTCTGAGACTCTGTTGAGTTTAGTAAATCTGAAGGTAAGAGAGCAATCTAACCTTAAGAAAAAATTAAAATAAAATAAAAATAATAATAATAAACATATGCAAGGTCCTTGAATGAGGGTTTTGTTGAAAACCCTTAAAGATCTCGTTGGTTGCTTGTAATCCTTGATGATTTTGATTAAATCATATATACATAAGTTTTCATGAGTGAATATACACACCATTGGTGTTTATATTCACTCAAAAATGCTCATGAGTATACAAAAAGCACTCCATCTTCTTCACCCATGCCTTTGGCTCAACCTGCACACACAAAAAAAGATCAAATTAGGGTTTTAGATGAGTTTTATATTTTGGCCTAACCCTAAATTTGAATTAGGGTTAGGGTTGACCACTTAAGGCCCATTTCAATTTTTAATTGAAAAAAAATCATGTTCCATTAAGTTTCTTTTAAACCTTATTTTTTTTGAGTAAATTATTTATTAAATGATGACTATGAAAGTCATTTTAATTTAGAATCTTTTTTTTAGTTAGTGCTTTGTTGATTTATTTAGGCTTTTTGATTTTTTTTTTTAAATTTTGAATTTGGTAATGCTTTATTCTTATAGTTAGAAATTAGATGGTGGGAATTCTTAAATATTATTTTAATTTTTGTGAGTGGAGTTTTAACATTTATTATTTAATGTCATTTAAATTATTTTGGAAATGTTAATGTATTATTAATATTAAATTGACTTTGAATTCTATATTTGATTTAATATGAATATAATTACTTCTATTTCGAATTTATGAATCATTGATTATTTCTTGATGAACCTTATTTTTATATTAGATGAGTGACATTATTTTAATATATAATTTAATTTAGTATCATTTTAATTATTAAAGTGGATATCTCTATGGAACTTAATTTATGGCATTTTATTTTATTGTTGAGATTTGAGATAATGGGGCTTGTATTATTATGTTTTAATTTTATTAGACATTTAATTATTGATTTATTAAGGATTAGTTGTATTATTAATAATTAAATGCTTATTTGCACTTCTCTTGATTATTAAATTATTACGAAGATTGATAAACTTATAATCCCTAGGTGGGACCTAGGTAAGTTATTACTTCCTAATAATGATACTTCAATTGATATTTATATCATTATTTAAATGTTTAAAATCTCTAAGTGGGATTAATAATTATGTATTTATATCTTTAAATATAATTAAACCTAAGGGGATTATAATTTTAATTCACTTATTTATTTTAATTAATATATGTCCAAGTTCTTGTGTACCCTTGTATGCAATCTAGTTGTTAGTGTTTCAAAAAAACAAAAAAAATTGTTGTGTGTGTTTTGCCTTAATTTTGGGCATGACAGTGGTAAGAGATCTAATAGAATCAAAGTTGTGAGTAGATATAGAAAGAAGAGAAAATATTGGATTTATCAAGAAATTAGTGTTATATTCAGATCACTCTTTTTGTTCCCTATTGGTTATAGAAGGAAAATATCTTAACCAAGTGAAATTTAGCAAGTTCTTATTGTAAATCCCTTAATCAGGTGAGCTCTTAATAGAGTCTATAAATCCTTTCACAAGGAAAATCTTAGTAGATATGATTGTACTTATAAAAAGGTACTAATCACTCCTTATAGGGTGAACCCTCAAAAAGGGTAATTGTAATATCCTAACAGGGAAAACACATTTTACTGTAGTAGTGATCTTGTGGGTGTCATCCCGATAGTGGTTTTTCCCTCTAACCAAGGGTTTCCATAGAAAAATCATTGTGTTGTGTGTGATGATTTTGGGGAAGTTTGATTTTGTTCAATTTTACTTATTTACTTCAGTTATATGCTTTGTGGTTTACAAATTATTATTGAATTTATTTGAATCCGTGGTTGAATTAGTTTTTAATTTGGTTACACTAATTGACCCCCTCCCCCCTCTCTCAATGCCTAATAATTCTAACAATTTGTATCAGAGTGTTGGTCTTCTTGTTGATAATTCTAACAACTTGAGGGAAGTATCTACAACTATGGATAATTATAGGCATGAATTGGAATTTGAGAGTTCACACAAGATGATCAATGATCTAAAGGAGAAACTAAAGAAGTCACTTTCTATAAGAAAAAAAACTTAATGAACACCTGAATGAGAGTCGGGATTAAAATGAAAAACTATTTGAAGGTAGTATGTCTGAAAATTCTAAAGAAGCAATTGCAGATTTGACAGAAAAGAATAAAGGACTTAAAGAAGAAGTGGAAAATCTTAAAAGAGATCTTGAAATTCAATTTGTTAGGATGTGTGAAGATCTTGAATGAAAGAGAATAGATGAAAGTGCAAGGTGTTGGCAAGTTGACTACACTGTTGTATATGACTAGATTTAGTGTTGTCATTATGGCAACAAAGTCATATAGTATTTTGGAGTCAATGCACATTATCAGAAGATCAGAATTTGGTTAAGTAAAGAAGACTAGAAAGTCAATAGAGCACTAGTAGATCAGAGCATCAGCGCACGTGCGTATGATAGAGTTATGGTATGTGCCCTAGAAGATAAGTTGGTAAGAGTATATTCATGCTAAGTCTAAGAGTGCTTGATTAGAAGATATGGTACGACAAAGATACATATAGTTGAAGTAGCACAGATAGTAAATGCCATAATAAAATAGAGTATGCAACCAACTGCTGGTAATTTGATTAGCGATGATATTATTATTTTGTAAAGGCTATGCACCTAAGCATTGTATGTAATCAGTTATAGGCTGACCTAGTTTATTATTTTGGTAGTGCATATAAATATTAGATGCACCTTTTTAATAAAGGATGGAAGTTGAAATAGAGATAAGATAAGCAGAGCAGAAGTGTGTGAAGAGAACTAAGAATGTATTAGAGCTTTTCAAGAGGTCAAATCATCAACGCATCAAAGGAATTGATTAGACAAGCAATATCACAATACCATTTCATCCAACAAATATAGTGTGTATCTGAGATTAGAAGGTTGTAGCCTTCATCACTTGAGTAGTGAACTATAGGATAGTGTTTCCCCATCCCTAATAGGGTTATTGTAAAAGACTCCTAATAGGGTCTGACCCTTGACAAGGTCACTGTACCAAAAGCATTGTAAAGAACAACTCCTAACAAGGTTGTAGATCTTCTAACAAGGATCATAAGACACTAGTGTAGTTCTTAGTGGGTGTCAATTCCCATTGGGGTTTTTACCTATTTGGGTTTACCCATAACCATATTGGTGTTATGTGTTTTGTTTATGTATCTTGTTTATATTGAAGTTCATTTCAGTACTTAAGAATTCATGTTAAGTTTCAAGAGTAAAGTAAAAAGATTAAATATAGTGAACATTGGTTCACCCTCCCCCCCTCTCAGTGTTCCCATTCCTAAAAATTGGTATCAGAGCTTTGGGCCTCAGCAAATAATTTTAACCACTTGAGGTGATCATGGATAAGGGATAAATGAAACATTTGAAAAATAATCTTGAAGCTACTCTTGAAGACCTTGATAGATTTGAAAAAGAAATTGAAGAACTAAAAGAAAAAGTTAGTGATTCTCAAGAAGTCATCAAAAGACTAAGAAAAGATTTGAAAGATTGTTCAAACAGTGATTTAGGGAAGATGATCAAAAATATAAATGAAGAGAACACATCTCTGAAAGATTAGATTGAAGAGATGGATGAAAAGATAACTAACAATCAAGAAGTTTATGATGAATAGATCAAGGAGAACCTTCAACTGAATGAAGAATTGAAGCAAGAAAACATGGAAATCTTGGAGTTAAGAAACAACAAAGAAAAGTTGGAATCTAAATTGAAAGAGGCAAAGAATCACATTGATAAATTACATACAAGAAAGGATCTGATAGAATCTCATTTATATGCTCAAAAACTTAAAGGAGATACCAACGACATTGGATTCAATGAAGCACAAAATTAGATTAACAACATGCGAGAAAGAATGAAAGCACCAGAAGACACCACAGATGCCAAGAAGACTAAAAATCAGACTAAAGACAATACTGAACCATCTAAAGATGAGTGCAAGCCAGTAGAATGAACTTGTTATGCATGTAACAAGAATGGACATATACAAGGAATTTTAAAGAGGTAAGACCTTTCAATGGTTACTATTATTCATGCAATAAATTTGGTCATAGAGCTATGAATTGTAAAACAAGTCAGAAGAATAAGACTCAGAATAATAAGAGAAATCAGAATCAAACAAATGCAAGAATTCCTCAGAGTATTACATGTTAGATATGTAATTATAATGGTCACTCAGCTAGATAGTGTAAAATGGTAACCCATATCAATGCATTGAGGAATGTAAGGCCTCCAATTATTTTTCACTCTTGTAACAAGGTTGGACACATCTCAAAGTTTTGTAGATCAAGAACGCAAAGTCAAGCAAGCCCTAAAAAGCTAGAAGAATCAATATTAGATACCAAAGGAGAAGTCAAGTTTGTGAAAGATGCAGAAGATGTGAGCTTGATTTGGTAAGATGAAAAGAAGGATAAGGTTGATGAGTATGTATTGGATGCATCCACAGTTGACGCACCCTAAACATTAGGATGAATGACCCTCAGGGTCATAGGGGGAGCTAATTCAGCTCTAGACTCCTGCGCATCCGATATACTCACCCTCAGAGTATGTGCCTTTGGATTTAACCTTTTGGATATTATGTGATGCTATGTGCAAGAGTGCACTACCTGATCGATTGTAGAATGAAAGTTGGAAATCCTTAGTCAAATTTTGGTTTACGTGGCAAGCATTAATGGCAAAATTTTCACTTTAAAGTACATAGAGACTTATAGATCACTCATTGCATTCAAATTAGAGCAATTGGAGATCATAGAAGCCCTAGTAGTTGATTATGAAGTATTGAAGCTTGATTCACCAGTGAAAGAGTGTGTTTGATCGATTGTGAAGCCATAATCTGTCGTGATGATTCATAATTTCTTGGAAATCTATTTGAAGTGATAAACAAGTAAGTTATGGCTACTCCTATTGTTTTTGATGTTGCGGAGAGGAAAAGATATGTTTTCAAGAGGCATCCCTTTAAGTCTACCCTAGATGAATTAGAAGGTGCATTCTCTAGAACCCCTATGGGTGTCATGCACGTTGAAGACATATGTGCATACATTTACTATAAGAAGGAACCAGTAGGACTTGACAGGATAAGAGCACACATTAAAACAATGATAAAGCTAGAAAAAACTTTCCTAGATGAGTTCGCACATCTATAAGACCATGCCATTGTTGAGTATGCTAAGACATATGAATTCTATGAATTGGAGTGGATCAAGATCTTGTTAAGAAGAATCCATGATGACCTATTTTGGATAGGTGAAGTCCTAGTAAGAATCACAGGAGATCTCATTCATGAGATGACAAGCCTCTCTAAGAAAGGCATCATTCTTCCAACAGGCAAGGATGTGAGAAAACTAGTAGAATAGGCATGTAAGTCAAGAAGTGATAGGTGCGGAATGACAATTGAGCCTATAGAGGAGAAAGACATCAAATTGATGTCCATGATATTAGGTTATCAGTTTTAGCACACCAACAGGTGAATAGTGTGTCCGTGGCCACTATTCTTGTAGCAATAAGACTTGTTAGAGAAAATGGTGAGTTCAATCTATGTGAGATCTTGTGTGCACAACTAATTGATAACATTAGAGCCATCAAACATGATAAGACCAAAATATTCAGGTTTGGGTCTTTGATTATTTTCATGTACTTCCATATAGTTGGAAAGGTCTTAGATTTGTACTTAGACAAGAGTATGCCTACAATGCCTCAAATACCTCTCAAGGTATCTACTAAGAGCACATTGAAGGATTACATAATGCTAGAATTGAAGACATTCAAGGTCAAAATGTAGATGAGGTACAAGATACCAGAGAGTATTGTAGAGAAATACAAGGACAACATTTTCTTTATGGTAGAAACTGATATAACTTGTATGGAAGCAGTTGAGCCAAGAACAAAGTGGATCCATCCACTTGGGTATGAAGTTGAGGAACCAATCTTGGAAGCCTATGCACAAGTGCTACTATCAGCACCTAAGGACCCTAATGAACCTACATGGGGGACTTATGAAGAGAAAAGAAGAGAAGTTGATGTAGTTCTTAACAGTGCAGCAACAAAAAGGAAAGCATCAAAGATTACTTCTGAGATACTCAAAATTCATGGAGTAACTAAGGAAAACCTAAAAAAAGGAAGGGAAGAAATGATATCATTGGATATTGAAAGTGCATCCACAGTGGAAGCAAAAAATGATGATCCTAAACTAAAGAAAGTCAAGATTGAGAAAACTGAAGAACCAAAGAATACGCAGGGTAAAACAAATGTTATCTCTCATGCGCCCAAAGTTACAATTGATCTATCATCCCCTCTAGAGTAGAAGGAAATGGCCAAGAGGAAGAAGGAAACTAGCACTAGTCACCCATCCTCATGGGCAACCAGAAGTAAGAAAAATGCTCAAGCACCTCCAGAGGTAGTTTTCAGACCTAGTCTTCAAGTTTTTAAAACAAGGATTGTTGATGAAGGCAGATTGGATTAGATAGGGAAGTTTTATGAGAAGTACAGTGAAATTGAAAAATTAGAGATTCATGGCATGATCATAAAACATATGATTAAGTTCAAGAAGACAATCTTGGAACTTAAGACAGTCATCTTGAACAGTGTTTGGAGTATCATGGAATCCTTGAAGAAACAAGCTATTGAAGAAGATCTTAGAATATGGGAAAATATTATAGATGAAAGCCTACTAGTGTGTCCCTTAGAAGAGAAAACACTTTTTTTAGATCTAGTGAAGCCACATCTAAGAACAAAGCTAAGAAAACTACACATAATGGACAAGAACTTTGAGTTGATAGCCAAAGAGACAGAGAAAGATTTTGAGAAAGTTTTCTTAAATAGACATATGTATCCACCTACTGTGCCCATAACACAAGTGCCCTCAAAGGAAGACAAGGTGCCAGAGACCCCAAATGCACCAATTACAGGTCCTTAGGATTCAGTTCCTATAGTGGTAGTACCTATAGAGGTAGATAAGTCTTTGTCCATGACATAGACACAAAAAGATGATACTATCTTATTGATAATGTGGAGATAGCAATGGTGGCCACAGACATGACTCTGATAAGTTCAAAGAATCCTTTGTGAGAATACAAGAGGATAAAACTCTATGTAGTGATAATTCACCTAAGCTACAAGAAGAAGTACTAATAGAAGAGATAACAGGTGAAGAAAAAGAAAAGGAGATAGAAAAAGAGAAAGAAAAGGAAGAAGAAGAGAAGGGGACAAAAAAAGAGGAAGAAAAGGTAGAAGAGGTAAAAGGAAGTGAGCTAATAGATGAACCATATATTGAAATGATAATTAGAGTAAAACAAGAAGTGATAGATAGCACTCCTATCACTCCCTTACCCTCAACATCATTGTTGACAAGGTTGACACCAGACACCTCAAACTTAGACTCTTGGGGAGAAGAATACATGATCAAGATCAGTGTCTTAGCTATGGAAAAAGAAAAAGAGAAATAGGTAATGAGGAACCCTTTGTTTGTTGAATCAATCAACATTTTGAACAACCTATTACCTTTAGACAAGAAAGTGTCTAAGGTTCATAAAGTTGATGATGTTAGCACCATCCTTACAATCTTCAAGTCTAACTTCTCTAGCTTAGAAGAATCTGCATCTCAAGTAGCGGAAGAGAAATACATGAAAAAGAGATTAAGTGAATTGGTTAGTAACTTTTCACTTGACCTAATTTCATTAAAGGTTGGTCAAGCATCTTTAAAGGAGTTTCCTACAAACGGAAGGAAAATCATTACAGAGTGTATGAATCAAGATAAGCTAACTACTGATCACTACAAGAAAATACAAGAAGCAGAAGCAATGATTGAAAAATTAAGGAAATCAATAGAAGACCCCTCCACTAATGTGAACATGTGAAATAATGTATACCAAGGGTAGATAGACAAGATAGAAAAGGAAGAGAAAGAGATGTCTAAGATAAGGGCAAGGCAGACATAGCTCAAGAATCCTCTTTTGCCCTCTCTAGATATTCTAAATCAAAACATCAAGGAGATCGATGCCACTATGGTGACATATGATCAAGGTCCTATTAAAAACTTGGAGAAGATGGAGAAGTTGCAATATGCATTATGCACCTATCTACAGATTGTCAATGCACTGATAGCATTCTGGAAACAAGAGATCCAAAATTTGTAGATAGCATATCCGGATGTCCTAACATTATAAGTACTTGTAGATACATTTTTGGATCACCTTTGTCATTAATGTCAAAGGGGGAGTATTTTATATAATATGGAGTCTTCTATATATGTAAAGAAGATGCATAGTAAAGATTATAAGGGAGATATAAGTTAGAGTATGTTAAAGAGTTTTTGTATAAGGGTACAATTAGTAACTTTTCCATATTCCTTTGTTGCCATTAATGACAAATGGGGAGATTGTTGGCAAGTTGACTACACTATTGTATATGAATAGATTTAGTGTTTTCATTATGGAAACAAATTCATATAGTGTTTTGGAGTAAGCGCACATTATCAGAAGATCATAATTTGGTTAAGTATAGAAGACTGGACAGTCAACAGAGCACCAATAGATCAGAGCATCACTGAACATGTGTATGATAGAGTTATGGTATGCACCTTAGAAGATAATTTGGTAAGAGTATATTCATGCTAAGTCTAAGAGAAAATGATCAGAAGATATAGTATGGAAAAGATACAGACAGTTGAAGTAGCACAGACAGTAAATGCCAGAATAGAACAGAGTATGCAGCCGACTGTTGGTAATTTGATTAGCGATGATATTATTATTTTGTAAAGGCTATGCACCTATTTTAATTAAGTTTTAAACATTTAATTATGTTTGTTTGTAAAAATTCTTGAGCTAATTCACTTGGAAGTGTTGTATGTAATCGGTTATAGGCCGACCTAGTTAATTGTTTTGGTAGTGCATATAAATATTAGATGTGCCTTTGTAATAAAGGATGGAAGTTGAAATAGAGATAAGATAAGTAGAGAAAAAGTGTGTGAAGAGTAGTAGGAATGTATTAGAGCTTTGCAAGAGGTCAAAGCATCAACGCATCAAAGGAACTGATCAGACAAGTAGTCTCACAGAACCAGTTCATCCAACAAATATAGTGTGTATCTAAGATCAGAAGGTTGTAGCCTTCACCACTTGAGAAATGAGCTCTAGGATAGTGTGTCCCCACCCCTAACAGGGTTATTGTAAAAGACTCCTAACAAGGTCTGTCTCTTGACAAGGTCACTATACTAAAAGAATTGTAAAGAACAACTCCTAACATGGTTGCAGATCTTCTAACAAGGATCATAAGATACTAGTGCAATTCTTAGTGGGTGTCAATTCACATCGAGTTTTTTACCCATTTGGGTTTCCCCGTAACCATATTGGTGTTATGTGTTGTGTTTATATATATTATTTATATTGAAGTTCATTTCAGTACTTAAGCATTCAAGTTAAGTTTCAAGAGTAAAGTAAAAAGATTAAATATAGTGAACATTGATTCACCCCCCCCCCCCCCCCTCTCAGTGTTCCCATTCCTAATACAAGGAAGACTGCAGAAGATGTGAAGAAAGTTATTGAGGATTGCCTAAGAGAAAGAGATGAAGAAGTCTTTAAACTGAGACAAGAATATAATTTTTATAGAAACCAAATGTAGGATACATCTAAAGAAATTCTACAAGATATGAGTGAGAATGAAAGACTTGGAGAAGAGAATGAGAAAATAAAGAATGAATTAAAATATGAGAAAGAAGAAAATGAAAAACTTAAACAATATAATGAAATCATGCAAAATATTGATGAACAATTGAATAGATAAAGAAGATACAAATATCAAATTGATATTGGTTACACTGGTCAAGGAACATTTAAAATTGATGAGTCATCAAAATATAAACCTGAGAAGCCACAAGATTAGAAGATAGATCCAAGCAATTCAGGTAAGAAACCTAACACACCTACCTGTTATAACTATGGAAAGCTTGGTCATACTGAAAATGTGTGTAGGAGAAAACAAGTGAACAAGTCTTATACTTTTGATGCTTATGTATAAAATTGTCATAAGTATGGTCATACAGCTTATGAGTGTAGATCCAGATCTAGTAGTAGATCTAGAAATAGATCCAATGGTGGTAGATTTAATGAATATTGTTTTACATGTAACAAATATGGACATAAAGTTTATAATTATAGTTATAAATATTATACTCCTAGGTCTCCAATTAACTGATAATCCCTAATGGAAGGAAAATACAATGTGATGCAACATGTTATGTATGTGGTAATTATGGTCATCTAGCGATGAATTTTAGAATGAGAACTCAGAGAGGAAATGTTGGACCTTGGAGGTCAATCGATGTGGCTTTATTTATTTTCCATAGGGTCAGTCACACTAAAAAATATTATCGGTTCAGGAACCGGTCATCCTACTAGTCAAAAGACAGAAAAGACAAGAATATTGTTGATGTTGAGGAAGTTGGTCAAGAAATGAAGAATGTATGGAGGAAAGAAAGAGAGAAGCAGGAAGACAAAGGGGAAGAGGTAAAATCATTCGAAGAGAAGTCACCATCCTCTAGTGCAGAGGATTATTCTTAAAACTAAGCATATTATTTTCTTAGGAGGAGCACTTAAAGGAAAATGATTTATTGATCCCCTAGATCTGAGAGCAGTAAGATCTATATGTACATTATGGTGCAAGATGCAATGATTTTGGCTTTGATAAATATTTTTGGAGTTGACAGTGAATATGTGATGAGTGCATTTAATTTTCTTGGTATATATCTTTTATTGTTTGATTCAATTATAACTATTTGATTACCTATAGGTGAATATGCATTAATCAATGATATGACACTATTCCTACCATTGAAAAAAAACATTTTTTTACCATTGGAAGCATGTAATAGTTATATATCAATGATAAATAGAGGGAATTGATTACAATTTTTACCTTTTATATTCAATTAATCATTTGAGCCTAATTTGCTATCAAATTTTCAAGATCCCTAACTGGTCTTTTGTGAGTTATCTATTTGGTTCACAGTTGAATTTGTGTGTTGTTGCAATCGGTTAAAATGGAAAGGAGAGTTGATACCCCTATGTTGATGAATATTTTTCATAATCCCCCACCTTTTTTTAGCTTCATTTGATCAAAGAAAAGGAGATTGACATGTTTGGTACCCTATCTACAATTCCTTTGCGAGTTATGTTAATAAAAGATGTTCGGTCATATGTTCATTACAAGATTGAAGAATTGGGAGCTAGATTTTTCAAGAAAGAATATGAGAATATGTGTACCGATGGTGTGTTGAGAGATGAGCACAAACATATAAAAGAAAAATGTTTAACGTATGTGGTGGACATTCCCATTGAATTCCATCCTAATTGGATTCTCTATGTGTTCAGTAGAGTGCATGATCATTTTAGTTGGTTGGACAAGCCTTATAATATTTTGAAGACAATAATTCATAGAGTTATTGGTCTTTGAGTACAAGGATTAGAATGAACATTGAGAATAGTTACGATACATTTGGTTACTAAGCTAACCAAATTCAAACAAGATGACAAATTTATTACTATAGATGATATTGAAGATAGAGAAGTTTAGTTCACATCTATGGCAATAGGTTATAGGGTATCTCAATCAAGCAGAGGTAATAGAATGTCTGGTGGTGCTATCTACATCAGTTATCAAATAGTGAAAGATAATTTTATGTATGAATTATGCGATATGGTCATATTTTAATTAATGGAAAACATGGAGAGGATAAAGAAAGAAAAAATCAATCATTCAAATATGGTGCCCTATTGGTATGTATATTATTCCACATTCAGAATTTCTTCCCCAGTAGAGAAAATGTTGTATGGTCATCGAAAAAACCATTAGTTGTTTAGATAAGTGAAATCATTAAGGAATTGAGTGAAAATTTTAACAATATTATGTGGGGTTGTTTCAAATATTTCCAAGCTAATATGCACAAGCGTGAAAGAGCTCCTACAAGAATGATAGAAAAATATAAGAATGATATATGTTTCTTAGTAGATACAAATTCTTGTATTATGATGGTGGTTGAACCTAGAACTTATTGGGTTCCACATATGGGTTATGAAGTAGAAGAAGAGTTGGTCAAACTTCATGCAGATGAGTTACTCTCAAAACCCTTGGATAAACAAGCACAAAGATTTGGTACTTATGAAGAAGCATTTGCTAAAATCAATATACAACTGAAGAAACTAGTCATTGAAAGGAAAAATAAAAGGATGATATCTAATCTAGAACATAAATTTGGTAGTGATGAAGAAGGTACATCCAATACTACTGATGTTTCATTTGAAGATCCATCATCCAACATTTCATCCACTTATACAAAAGTGAAGAGAAAATAGGGTAAACCCACAGTAAAGGAAGTTGAAATTAAAATGCAACTGATAAAGAAGACACACAAGAGAAAGAGAAAATAAATTGATGATAAAAGTGAACAAAAGGAAAATATAGGAGATGAAGATGTTCAAACTAAATTAGAAAAGGATGCAAAATAATTGAAAGAGATTGGTTAGAAGAAACCCCCAAGTGCTGATTATATTGCCAAATATATAATGAAGACGGGAAGAATGGGAGGAGCTGGAAGAAGATATTGATTCTTCAATAATGAAGATAAAAAGAAGATACAAGAGGCTATAATATTTAGCCTACACAAATTATATATGACTCCTAATGAGATTTACCAAAATTTACATAAATATATTTATGATCTTATCCATGCTAGATGGGAAGCTACACTAAGAATGAAGAGAGAAATTATGGAGAGAGCACTTAGTCAAGTGCGACCTGAGTTGAGTCTTGGTGAAGTAAAGTTATTAGTTGAAGCCTACAGATAGGATTTTAGATAAAAAATAGAGTAGAAATCATAATTTTGGGTAAGACACGTAATTTGTATAGTGAAACCATGTAGATATGGAGCAAAAGGGTGAAAATGATGTGGGAAGTAGAACAAGAACAAAAGAAATAAAAAGTTGTTGGTGAGAAACAAAAGAGAAAAGAAAAAGTGATTGAGGACATTGATGAAACATCCACACATGAAGAGATTATCGGTGATGTTATTTTTGACATCCCTATTCGAGTGAAAGACATTGTAGATCAATATGTTGAGTTAGCACAAACTGATAGAGTAGAAGTAGCACAACATCAAATCGGTGATGATGAAAAAATAATAGAAGAAATAACAAGTAAGAAGAATGATCTCTCATCATCCCCTATAAAGTATTCAAAATGATTTTTTTTTTGAGAAGGTAGTATTAAAATTAGAAATTTAGAAAGAGGTTGAAGAAGCATATGATGTGAAAAGGAAATTGAACCTTGGAGAGTCTAGTGTAAAGAAGAAGAATAAACCGGTGCAAGTAACAAAATAAGAGGAAGTAGAAGAGGAATAAATATTTACCACATCGGTAAACATAAAAAATTTGAAACCCAAGGAATTGATGAAGTATTTAGAACTATTGATGAAGAAATATGAAAGAGATCAAATGAGAACAAAGAAGAAAAAAGCTAGAGTATTGAGTCAAGCAAGAGATATCCTAGCTGAGTTGGTCCCTGAATTTGAATATGATGAATATGATTATGTCATAGATCACATGGACACCTTGATTAAGGCTATTTTAGATCAAGGCTTGTATTTATAGACTACAACAGTAAATATGATAGAAGATAAGTTAGAGAAGAAGATGATAGGTAAATTAAAGGAGAAGATCACTGAGGATAAGGAAAAATTGATAGAATTGGCGAAAGAAGTTAAAATCTCATTGGTTAAGGAAAGAAAACTTTTCACCAAAGTATCTAATCATTCAGAGTTTGTAAAATTTTTGGAGGAGAAAAGAGTTGAAGTCCTAAATGAGCTAGAGAGCTTAACTAGTCAGCTTGATCCTACTTCAATCTTGGTTAGTGCTTTCAGTAGTCAAGTGAATAAGTTATCTCAAAAGGTGAAGTAGACCTAGAAGGAGAAAGATAACAGGTTGGTCAGTATATTTGAGATTCAATCATTTTTATCCCCTACAATGGAGATAATGTGACAACATGTGGAGAAGGCAAAAGGGATACTTGTCTTATTAGACATGAGCACTTTAGAAAGTATGGAAAAGATAGTATCAAGTCTATTTGAGAAAATTATTTCCTTGGGACACATGAAAAAGGAATGAGAGACATCCTTAGAGTGAGAAAAGATAAACTTTAATGTCATCTTTGACGGGATGTAAGAAAATGGTGCATAGTTGATCATATTTTATTTTTACACCTTTGGTATTATTGTCAAATGGGGAGAATATGTTAGAGAGCATAAGGTTTTTTCCATCAATGCCAAAGGGGGAGTTTTTTGGCATTATGATGAGATTGAGAGTTGACATGGTGATTCATATTGGTTGCAGTCATAGGTAGAAATTGGTTTGGTTGTCATTTATGGAAACTAAGGCAGATCAGTCATGTATCATAATCGATGAAGTGCATAAGGAAATTAGTGTAAAGGTTAAGTGATTGGTATTGCTAAAAATTGTTTAAGTCTAGAAGATCGGTAGACAAAGAGGTCAACACTTTGGTACTAGTCGTGATAGATGAAGAATTATAAGGTTCAGTTACAGTTATAGTAGAAAAATGGTCAGAGTATAGTGTGGTTCTGACCACCACTCACTTGGTTGATTGGTTAAAGAGATTTTGATGTGATAGTCATTTAGATAAGTAAGAACACTTGTGTTCTTGAGTATAATTTGGAAGATTCTAGATAGGTAAGTGGTATAGTGATTGCGACGATACTTAATATTATGATAAAGTGTCTTAATGGTTATAGAATCAATGAGGTGTTATTTTTGAGATTGATGCTATTGTATAAGGAATATTTAAGGTAGTGCATTAGAGAAGTCAAAATGTGTTTGACTATTTTGGAGAATTAAAATGGAGATCTTATTGAAGGCTAACACAGTTGTAGGAAAATGTGTTTTATATCAAGCTTATTGTTGGAGCTATTTCTTGTAGATTAATATTTTTACAAAACATGTCTATGAATCTCTATGCCCAACTCCAAATTTTTCAAGAAAAGATCTAACTTACTGAGGATGAAAATCCCCCTTCACTTCACTCTCCATAGACTCAAGCAGGTGTACCTTTTTTATTTACCATTTTTTAATAAACCATACAATGCATATGTGTCTTCGTAACAAAGATTTAAACATTCATTGAACAATACTTGTAAAATAAAAGACTTGATTTATTTTAAGATTTTCATGCAACCCTAGAAATAGGAAATACTGAGAGGGGGGGTGAATTAGTATTTCAAAAAAAATGTCTTTTTCCCAAATATAGATATATTTAATTAACTTGTAACATGCATAAGAAACTAAAATGAATAAACTAAATAGAAAACACAACCATAAGACAATAGAGCTCATAACACCATGTTTTTTATTGAGGAAACCCTAGCCAAGGGAAAAACCTAGTGGGGATGGTACCCACATATGATTCACTAATCAAAAGTATATTGTGAATGATATTGACCCTGCTAGGAGTCTATAACATTTGTATAGTGTCTCGGTCCTTGTTATAAGCCTCAACCCTATTTGGAGTTGGAATTAAAAAATATGAATGTATGCAAGATGAGCCCACTTCCCAAACATGTAATATACAATAATAATATTTGATACAAAAGATAGAATACAAAAACCTTTTACTATTGTTGAATATCTTCAATATTCTAATCTATCTTTTAAGCTCTTCACAAAACTTGTTATCAACTCGCACTGCTCTGATCATACATCAGATTTTGCATAATACAACATTATACATCAATACCATTACATTCGTCTACTTCACATCATAAGTTTCTTTCCTTTATACAAGCTATTACAAACATAGCTTTCCATATGGCTTACACGTTTCCAAAACATAACATTACTTCTTGTTGACTTAGGGTTAACATCTAGGATGTCATCCCTAATTAGTTAAGTCATTATTTTGATAAATAAAATAATCCCTTAACCCAAACTATTATTTTACTTGTCTTTGTTCTGTTCTATCGGCTCAACATTATTTCTATAAAAACATTAATAACTATGTATGTACATGTTGTATAGTCTTACACTCTTACATGTAGCTTTAACATACTTCATACACACTATACTCAAGTTTTATTGTGCTGGAAATACTTCTATGAACTTTTCTAATCAAAATAGCCTTTGTGCTGACAAATAAATAATGTTATACTTAGAAAATTTTCTTAAGTTCTCATCCAAAACTTTATCCTTGAATCATGTTGTCTTAATGCTGAATATATGTTTCCATAATGAAAACATCATGATATCCTACTTAACCAAATTTCAAACAATTTCCCCCTTTGTCATTGATGGCAACATATGGGAAAATTGGCTAAGTCCTAAAACTTCATAAAACAAAAACTTCAAAAACAAACTTGCAACATTCTATAACTTTGTGTTACATGGCCATTACAAGATTTGCAAAATTTTGTGGATCATACATATCTACTTATATCATTCCATCATAGAGATACTTGTGCATGTGAATTTTGTACCTAGCTATAACACAACACTTCAGTAAAACATTAGAGGTTAGCAAACCAAGAAATCTGCAAATGAAAATAGTATAGCTAACTAGGTGATTTACTGCCTTCTAGTAGGTATGAGTTTGATATTCTCATATTATGACTGAGACCAGTGATAATGCAATACCTAAACAAAGGATTTGAATGATGAAAGATGGATGAAAATGAATGCAGCTTAATCTATCTTTTTGGATTTTTCTATGCAATATGATGAAAAAATGATATGCAACTTGATCTAAAATAGATTGACATGAATTCAATTGAATCTATCAATGATATTCTATGCTATGGAAATGAATTGAAAACAATGAATTGCAAAAAATCTCACAATCGTCTGTTTGCAAGAGCTCCATTCTCCAGATAATTGAAAGCGTAGTTGAAAGAAGATGAAGAAGGATCTTTTGTGAAGGGTCGAGCCTTGTTTATATAGAAATCCAAGATTTTTGAAAGCTCATGGAAGGCCAAAAAATCTCTCCCTAATTAACTCAGATTGATTTTTGAGTTATCAGGAAATCAGAATTAGTTAACTCACAAAATCAGCTTTTTAACTCAAATCAGAAGTTTAGATCACTTTTTAACTCAAAATAGATGTTTAGTTCAAAAAGATAACAAATTGAATTGATTTAGATTTTAACTGCTTTTCTAAATGTGCATGGATAATTATGAATTATTCTCAACTTAACTAATTTATGGGTTAGTCAATGATTTAATCAAACTTTATTCCAAAACTATATCATTGAATTTGACAACTGGATTTAATCAATTAAATAAGAATTTAATCAATTATTCATAGGATTTTTGATTTATTGTCAAAATTAAATAATATTAATTAGGAATAAATAAAATTAAATCCAATTAAATGATTAAGTGGCACAATTAAATTAATTAATCAAATATTCAACATATTCAATTAATTAACTTTAGGATAAATAAAAGAATATCATTTATCGCCAAATAATATTTAATTAAAGATAATTAGGATAAATTAGGAATATTTAGGAAATATTCCCCAACGTAGAATTTAGATTAAATCAATTAGGGTTTTTGATGATTTAATGTGCAGATGTGCCTTTGGTTAGGACTTTTGTGTTGATTTCGATTGATTTATTTGATGTAGGAGGTTAATGGTCCTATAGCCCATTTTTGGGGTATTACATTTTTCCCCTCTTTGAATTACTGTGCGCAGAATAGTGGTTCAAAGAATACTCTATTTTTGATGATGATGCAGACTCAGTTATGTGGTGGAGAAATTGGTCCTGAAAGATTAACTAATTCTGAGATGGGAACCAATTGAGAGATTATATTAGGTCAAAACCTATATAAGGCCCAAAAGGGTCACTGGTTTTGAGCATAGTCATCGATACCAGTGACCACCCCATATGGGAATCTAGTAAGTGGACCTCTGTGCCTCTCTATGAATTCAAATTTTGCTTCATTTCATACTTTCTAGGATTTTTACACATTTTTTCAACTTTTTGATTTTTGCTTCACGAGAACTCATACGACAATCCACTTGGACTCGTACAAGTTTTCAAGTCCATGTCAAGTTTTGTGTAGGACATTTGTGCAACTTGTGTGAGAGGGACCAATCTATTGTACAACATTTCATCGGGTCCCTCATATGTTGTGCGAGAGCTTGCACAATGTCGTATAACTATGAAGTCTCGTATGGAACCCTATATATTATTGTACGACAATTGATGCTAGTTTGATTTTTCATATGGAAAACAGTGACCATTTTTCAGGCCTTTAGGTCAAATTTTCAATTTTTCTGATTTCATAGCTGTTCTCTTTAGTCTTTTATGTACCTTCTCAAGTATTGACTTTCTCAAATTGAATTCTCATAGCTTGATTTTTTACCAAGTTACTGATAGGTTGTCCCATTCTTGTGTTGTGTAGGTTCATTACCTAGATTTACACATTCAAATTTCCCACCCTGCTACTTAGAGGTTGTGTAGGGCACTTCCAGACCCTATGAGAGTTCATCTTCCTACCTGTGGATTTGAGTTCTTGATTCGATTGCCTGATATTCAAGTGAACCATGGATTATTGATTTCTCTAATTGAGAGATTTCACTTTGAGACTCAGATGTTTCATCTACCTACTAGAGAGATCAATGTGACTCCAGAGGATGTGTATAGGATTCTTAGGATACCCTTCATGGACCTCACTCAGATTACATTAGTTCAAACAACATAGGATTACTAGCATTTAGGACACTGTTCGGTGCTAATAAAAAGATTTTTCAGAAGATCTCATGGGAGATCTTAGTACAGAGATACAGTGCCTCACATAGGCTAGAGTGCATCATTGTAGGGATGGTCAAAGGGATCATCATGTCAAATCATTAGTAGAATGATCTTTTGATGGGCTGAGCCCCTATGGTAGCTCAACTCATGGCTACTCCTACAGAGCTTGGATGGGGTCAGTGCCTCTTGGCCCATATGTTTTTAGAGATGCATGAGATCATGTATCATGAGGTGAATACATTCACCTCAAGTGCTTTAGTTCTTCAAATCTGGGCTTGGGAACACATTACTATATGTTGGCCAATATGTTAGGATGAGCGACAGCCTTAGGAGCCTATCATATATAGATATTCAGGGTATGTTACACAGGTTTGGATGGGCCAGATAGAGTACTAGAGGTGCATTCTTGATGATATGACCTTTTTCATCTAGAGGTTGTACTTGCAGATAGAGGCGTGGCCGACTGCTCATGCTCAATTTGGTTACTTCTGCCAGAGCAGGATCCTTATAGGGATATCAACCACTATATTGGAGAGGTTCATCATTACTTGTGTCTGGTGGTAGGTTAGCATTATTTAGGATTCCCCTCAAGAGTTTGCCACATATGCTCAATTAGTTCATGAGCTTGGATTAGGATGGATAGCTTGATTGTCTTATGCCCTATGCAGCCAGGAGTATAGTGGATATGTTTCTAGAGATTAGGATTATAGACTGTAGGTTTTAGATGGTGGAGTGACTAATGTGTTCATTTCTTATCTTGCAGAGCATCCTATGAGGCATTTCTTAGATCCTACCGAGATCATTCACACTATGGAGGACACTGAGGATGTGACAGGTGCCCCTATGGGTAGAGGCCAGAGGTGTACAGAGGTGAAGATACCTATGATACAACCAACACCACCCCATCCCAGAGCACTGATGACCCCATCGAGGCCATCAGGATAGATGAGACCCCCTCACCCTTAGAGTGTTGTCAGGAAGGGCTGTAGTTTTACAAAGGAGATATACCAGAGGTGAGAGTGGTACACTTGGCGGTGTGGGTAGTGTGGATGAGGTCTTGGGAGCATAGAAGGATGCTCTAATGGAGGATGTATAGGACACTCTTGATTTTGATCTTGGTGCAAAGGTTCATCATCGTAAGGTGTGGACAAAGGCTAGTGTTGATTAGACTACTAAGGAGGTGGAGACTGCAGCTACAGAGGCAAATCCTGGATTGAGATAGATGTCTCAAGATATCATTAGATAAATTAGGTAGTAGTTACAGGATCATAGATTAAATAGTGCTACCTTTGAGGTATAACTAAGGGATTGTGAGAGGTAGTTGAGAGAGTGGGAGGTAGATGTCAGACACCTGCAGGTAGAGGTCATCCACCAAACAGGGCGAGCTACGTATTATGTATCTTCTTACTATTCAATTGTTCCACCTAGAGAGAGGATGACTTCCTACTCCTAGTACATGATTGATTCAGATGGAGCTAGGGCTCCTCATGATGACCTACCTCTAGATCCACCTGTAGGAGGAGGAGTAGCACCAGATGCTGATGATCAGCCAGATAGTTGATCTATTCTATGTCTCTATTTTTGTCTTTGTGCTTATATCTAATAGCTCATTGTAGTTGATTGTTTTTGTATATAGTGCCATTAGTGCACCCCATTGTACTCTGATATTCTGATATATATATGAGATCAATTTTGGTTGTGTCTTCATATGCACTTGTCATTTTGGTTTATGATTATTATATCATGTGATGCAAATGTATGCAATGATTTGATTAGTGTAGAATGTATGGATTATGCAATGCAATGTTTACTTTCAAATGTATGGATAATGTAATGCAATGATAGATAGAAAATGTAGATGTTATGCTTATGCTTCATGGATGCACATGTATGTATGCAAATGGATTTATGGAAAGCTTATGATATGTAATGTAAATGCAGTGATACACATGATATGTTTTGTAGGTACATGAAGAAGACAAGTGCTTAGTCATTGTCAAAAACAAATGTTTAACCCAGGATGGTGACTACTTGTTGATCTTGTTAAAGAGACCTTCGTGTGAGACTCAGTCCTTGTGTCATGTTTAGCATAGTTTTGAAGAATCTTTAAGCATCAAGTTGAATGTGAAATCATGCGATAAATGTAACCATGCAAAGTGCAAAATGGGATACAAAATGAAATGCAGACCTAGGACCTAGGACTTAGTCACTGATCATGTGTTGGTCATTTTCATCACTGAATATTTTATTTAGGTAATACCAAATAAATCGATACAATGTTCACTAGTTAGGAAACCATGAATATATGAATATTGATTTTTGTTTTATTATGTTAGATTTAGATATAAGAATCAAGGCACAAAAGCTAGGATGACCTGAATATCATGTCCATTTTGATATAGCAATTTGTATAAGCATCAGAACATAAATGTTGTGATGACCTAAATACGCCTTGTGGAAAAACACACAAAGCAGTTCAGGAGATCATTCTCGTTCTTATGTGAATTTACCTGCAGTGACCCTTTATCATTCACATCCTTGGATAATTTTGCATTTCACTATAGAGAAGTAGAAATCACCCAAAAGACAAAGTTATATCAAACTTCCTTGAAGCATTTGGGTATCGATGGTCGAGGTACACATGGCCATCCAATACATGATGGAGGCACTTATAGTGGACACCAATTCAATCCAGAATCTCTAAAGTTATTAGATTTTCAATCAAAGCATAAAACAAATAAAAGATTATTCCCCCAGTCATTACTCTCTAAATCCTATGAATGACATCATCGAGGAGCTTGGGGGGATAAAATATGCAAAAATCTCAATGTGAATTAGTTAGTATACAAGAAGATTTAAGCATGTTGCAAAGATTTTTTTTAGTTTGTTTTTGATGTTGTTTGTGTTGTTGTAAGGTGCAAAATCATTTCCTTGTGAGGAGATTGACTGACTAACTTAGAAATAGCTTTGGAAGGACCTTGACTGGAAATGACTCATCTGAAGATACTGAGGGCTTTAGGATATGGATTTTATTGCCCCCAAGTTTGGAACATTGATAGGATACCGACACTTTTTTTGACTGGTGCTCAGACTGACTTTATTGAAAATAGGATGTGAAAGCAAACTAGGAGATATATACAAACTAAAGCAAATTGAAAGCTGGGAAAGACCAAGATTGTGCTAATAGATGGAGCATTTTGATACAAGTGGCACCCGTTTGCTGGGTTTTCACCATCTTGGTAGAGATTCTATTTTTGCTACCAAGGCGCCTGTTTCCAGGTTTTCACCAAGGCACTTTTTATTTTTCTTCTTTTTATGTATTTTTCATCTTTTCAATTTTTTTTTGTATTTTTCCATTTTTTTATTTTTTTGTGATACATCAAGGTGCCTATTGCTAGGTTTTCACCAAGATGATCATTTTTTCAAGACATTTTGTCATAGACTGAATGCCTCAGGCGTAGAATTTCTTCAGATGGAGATTGTTGATTGGTTCTTGGAGCTATTCTCCTTCCGTCATTGAGAGTTGATAGGCTCCAGAGCCAACAGTAGTAGTGATAACAAAGGGACCCAACCATTTGGGTTCAAACTTCCCTTTGGGCTCTCGATGTGATTGATTTTTAGGATTTTCTCTCAAAACTAGATCACCAACCTGAAATTATTTGTGTCTGACTTTCTTGTTGTAGCCTCTATACATTCTCTTTTGATATACTCTAAGATGATCATATGCATCTTGTCTATGCTCATCTAGTAATTCAAGTTCTTGCAACCTAGACACTTTGTAATCATCATCAGTTACTAGACCATGCATTTTGATTCTTAGTGATGGGATTTCAAACTCAATAGGTAGTACCGCTTTAGATCCATAAACTAAAGTGAATGGTGTAGCCCTAGTGGGCATTCTGATACTTGTTCTGTAGGCCCAAAGAGATGGATTAATCATGAGATTCCAGTCTCTTCCTATCTTGTTGATTGTGCAGTGTAGGATCTTTAACATATTTTTGTTTGATGCTTCTACTTTCCCATTCCCTTGAGGATAGTATATGGATGACCAATGTTGTGAAATCTTGAATTTAGAGCACAAGGAATCTAAGTCCTTATTCTTGAATTGGCCACCATTATCTGTGACTATTGAATGTGGAATCCCATACCGACATATGATGTAGTTCAGGATGAACATTGAAATTTTTTTGCCGGTTACTTGAGTCAGAGGAACTACTTCTACACATTTTGTAAAATAGTTTGTAGCTATAATAATATGACTATGTCCATTGGAAGAATGTGGATGTATATCCCCTATAAGATCAAACACCCATTGTTGGAAAGGCCATTGTGTAGTAAAGGGAATAAGATCTCTCCCTGGTGCATGAATTAAGTTACCATGTACTTGGCACTTTTGATAGTTCTTAGCATATTTGATAGCCTCTTTTTCCATTTCAGGCCAATAATACCCAGCCCTAATAAGTTTTCAAGCTAGTGTTAAACCATTGGAATGTGATCCACATATACCTTCATGGACTTCCTCTATTACGCATTTAGACTCTTCATGTTCTAAACACCTAAGAAGTGTACCATCTAGACTCCATTTGTACAAATCATTACCTATGATGACATACCACGATGCATTTTGGATAAGGGATCATTTCTCATGGTAGTTGAAGGTATCAAGGATGATTTGGTCTTGAAGGTAGGAGAAAAGGCATTTGTATCTAGAATAATCATGACCAACAACAGTGAAGATCATATGGGTTTCAGGGGAATCATATGCAGGAAATGATAGTGCTTCCACTAGGAACTCATAACATAGCTCATGTTCGGGCTGCTATAGTAGAGATGATAGTGTTGCCATAGCATTAGTAGCCTTGTTCTCCATTCTAGGAATTTTCTCAAAAGTGACTGAGATGAAATACTTCTTAAGGTCATCAACCATGCATTTGTATGGAACTAGTTTCTCATCTTTTGTCTGGTATACATTGTTGAATTGGTGTATGACTAGTTGTGAGTCTCCATGAATGTGCAACTCTGTCACTCACCACTCAATTTCTATCTTCATGCCATTAAGTAGAGCTTTGTATTTAGAAATATTGTTTGTGTAAGGAAATTTTATTCTGAATGCTTTAGGTATTGGGTAACCTTGTGGTGTTATGAAAAATATGTCTGCTCCAGATCCATTCTGTGTGTAAGATCCATCCAAGAAAAGATGCCAAGTCCTAGAAGATATGTGCATGATGGATGAGTCAAGAAATTCCATCTGTAATGGTGTATCATCGAACATTGGTGCTTCAACCAACTGATCTACAATGACTTGTCCTTTGATAGCTTTCCTCTCAACATACTCTATGTCAAATTCACTCAATAGCATCACCCATTTAGCTATTCTACCTGTGAGGGCAGCTGTTCTCAATAAGTATTTCAATGGATCTATCTTAGCTATCAATTATGTTGAATGAGCTAACATGTAGTTTCTTAGCTTCTATGATGCAAAGATGACAGCTAGACATGCCTTTTCTATCATGGAATAGTTCTTTTCATAAGCTACCAGTGTTTTGCTGATGTAGTAAATAGCTCTTTCCTTCTTGTTTTCATCATGTTGTGCTAGTAATTCCCCTAGTGATGTATCTATGGTGGAGACTTACAGAATTAATGGTTTCCCTTGTATATCAAAATAGGAGGATTTGATAGATATTTCTTGATGTGGTTGAAATTCTTTTCACATTCCTCGTTCCATGCAAAAGTCACACCTTTATGTAATGTCTTTGTGAAAGGTTCTGATATATCTACTAGCTAAGATATGAAACTTCTAATTGATTGCACCCTTCCTTGCAAGGTTCTCATTTGATTGATATTTTTTGCATCTCCATGATAGCCTTGACTTTAGCAGGATCTATTTCAATGCCCTTCTTTGAAACAATATAGCCTAGGAGCTTTCCAGAAGTGACACTAAATGCACACTTTTTAGGGTTCAGTCTGAGAATAAACTTCTCCATTCTATCTAGTATTTTTCTCAAGTCATTCAGATGTTTTGATCTTATCATAGAATTAGCTAATGTGTCATCAATATAGTCTTCCATAGTTCAGTGCATCATATCATGGAAGGTAGATGTCATAGCTCATTGATATGTATCTCTAGCATTCTTAAGACCAAATGGCATGACATTCCAATAGAAGGTACCCCATGCACATGTAAAATCTATTTTCTCTTGATCTTCTGGAGCAATCTTGATTTGGTTGTATCCAGAAAAACCATCCATTAAAGAGTACATTTCAAAGCCCACAGTGATGTCCACTATCATATCGATGTTTGGTAGTGGAAAGTCATACTTAGGGCATGCTTTATTTACATCTCTGAAGTCTATGCATACTCTTATAGATTTATCTAGTTTTGAAACTAGAACTATGTTTGAGATCCACTCTACATAATCTATGACTTGGATAAATATGGCTTTTAGTAACTTTTCTAGCTCAGCTTTGACTAGGAGTGCAACATGTGGATGCATCTTCTACAACTTCTATTTGACAGGTTTGACTACTGGAGCTATAGAAAGATGATGCATTATCAAATTTGGATCTAACCCTAGCATATCAGAATACTTCCATGTGAAGTTGATTTTCTTTTCTATTAGGAAAGTAGTAAATGCTTGGTTCTCTTCCTCTGATAAGAATTTTTCTACATGAATTAGTTGTGGTTCCTCTATCATACCCAAGTTGATAGATTGAGTTGGTTCTATCAGTACTAGAGATTTTTCCTGTAAATGACTCAGAAGGATATCAAATATCTCATCCTTAGGTGCCTCATAGAGGTTTTCACCTTTGGATACGTCTTTTATTTTTACTATTTTAGGTTTTGAGACTGCCACATAGTGGTTTTCACCTTGAGAACTCTTTTTCTTTTTGCTTTTGTTTTTTTGACTGAGATATTTTATATTTGACTCTATCATGCTAATGCTAGGTTCAATGATGGAAGTTATCATAGGTTCCACTACATTGAGGTAGCAGGAAAGAGTTTAGTCAGTTTGGAAGGTGTGGATATCTTGGTTTGGATCGGTAGATATTTGTTCAATAAGCTCTGGATGTTGGATATTCAAGGTAGGGGAGGATTGGGAAATGGTGTCCATGCATGTATACACCTAAAAATGGTCATCTGGACTATTAGCCCCTTTTGCTAAATCATCAATTACTTATTCTTGATCAAATCCTAGCTCTATCATTTATTTGATTATTTTCTATGGGCTAACCATCTTATCCTAAGTTTTTATTTATTTAAAAGGAACATTTCCTCCCCTTTTAATAAATAAAAATCCCCCACTTTTCTTCTTATCCTAAGTTGCACAAATAAAGCATTATTTTTATTTTATAAAAAGGGAAAAAGCACTTTTTGTCTCATATGGACACAAAAGTCAACTCCTATTTTCCTATTGGAGGATACTTGTGCACATGGATTGCTCCTCTTTTAAGCTCCACCGTTGATTAAATCTTTTGCCTCTTAATCTCCATGGTCCATTCCTTCTCATTTCCTATAAAAGAAGAGCTCTCTTCTTCATTCTAGATCCCCAACTTTTTATGCTAATATTATGCTGTAGGTTTTCTAGGTACACTTTGGAGCTTTTGAAGATTTGGAGCATTCTTGCATTCTACATCTCATTCTTGCATTCTTAGGTTAGCTTCATATTTATGCTTTCTTAGATTAGCTTCATGTCTATGCTCTAGATTAGCTCACATAGATTAATTAGCTTGGGTTGTAACACTTGCATCTTTCATTTCCATAGTTTAGCTTGCATTTCCATTCTTAAACTAGCTTGCATTGCATTTCATTCTTGATTCTTGAGGATATTGGCATTCTTGCCCTTGTCTTCATTGAATCTCCCATTGCATGGTTTACTAGCAAGGTTATAGGCTAAATAGCTCTAGCTGAGAGCATTCTTAAAAACCCTTGCACTCCATGCCTAGGGAGCTATGGATCAATTTGTGAGGGCTCATTCTTGAGTTTCCTTGCATGTAATGATCCATAGAAGTGTGACACAATTATAGCACACAATGCATACAGTGTTGTCATCATTGGTCCTAACCTGACACTCAAATTCAAAGGTGATATTACTACTTAGAATGTTTCATTCATGAATCATTTCAACGTCATTATTGGATTCCACTGCAACAGTAGGTGGATCATACTCATGAAGTTCATCATTTTTCTCTAGACTTACATCAAATTTAGGTGAATATTGGTGAATGACATCAATGTTTTTTTCAGTGATAAGCTCATCTTCTTTTGGAATAACTCCCCATTCATAGTCATTTGATTCATCCTTTGATTCTTCATCTAGACCTTTGTGAAATCTAAGAACATGTGTAAAGTCAAGAAGAATCCCCCAAGCAAGATTTCCTTTTGAGTCTAAGCAGAATTCATATTCATGGGAGTCTATTTCAGAATCACTATTGTATCCCAAATGTTCAGCTATTGTGAGAGGTTTACCTTCTTCTTGTTCAGTAGTAGTCTCTTTTGTATCTACCACATTGATATTCTCCTTAGGTTTCTCTTCATCCTTAAGAAGATCAAGTATGTTTTGAGGTAAACGTTCATAAGGAATAAGATCAGTCATGTCTGAATCATCACTGTCTGATTGTTGTGTTTCTTCCTCTTGCTGAGTTTTTATTGTTGGACATATCTATTCTAGAACATGTGTTGAGTTACTACTGAGGTGGAAAGGTTTCTTGTGATATCCAATTCCATTAGTTTCCTTGTTTTTTCTCCCATAGTGTTCAATAGGTTGTATGATTCCTTTGCCTCTTGTTCCTAGAGGTCCTTTTCCTATGTATCCCATTTTAGTCATGAGTTTGTGACCTGGTCCATATGACTTTGAAGGAATCTTGTTTAACTTGGAGTCACATCTTTGAACTGATTGAGATTGAGAATCATCTTTATATAACTATGCCAAGACAACTTCTTCCTCTTCAAACTCTTGTTTGGACACTTTTTCTATGACAAAACTTCCAGTATAGATAGCTTGAGGTTCTGTAGATACTTGTTTTGTTTGTTTTAAAGGCTTCCCATAAGATTTAGGCAAAAATAGGAGAGATGTTAGAGATAGGACTCATTCCATAGTATATTCTCCCATTCCTATGTCCTTGATTTTGACCTCTTTGGCAATGTCTACCATCTTGGATGTAGATGCTATGACTGTTTACTTAGTGAAAGATTCCTTATTATGTGGAACAAGTTTTTTAGCACTTTCTTTCAAGGTATTTCAAGATGTGGATATGTTAGCTGGAATTGTTACCTCTACTCCATCATAAGGAAATTTCATGCATTGATGATACATTGATGGAATATCTTGCATTTCATGTATCCAAGGTCTCTGTAGAAAAATGTTGTAAGCCAATGGAAGATCTAGAATTTGATAGGTGATGTCTCTAATAACTGGTCCTATTCTGATAGGTAGTACAATTGTTCCATTGGAAGATATTTCTTGCTCATCATATGCTTTTATGGTTATCTTATTTTTAGGATCAATAGCATCTTTTGATAATCCCAGTTGTGTGACCAATTTGTAGGAATAGATGTTTAGACCAACGCCTCCATCTATGAACACACATTTGACATGATGGTTTTGGATTAAGACTTCAATGTTTAAGGGCTGGTTATGCGGATGACTCAGTCAATTGTCATCTTCCTCTGAAAAGGAGATATACTAGGGGGATGTTAGATGACCAACCATAGTCTGAAATCTATCTAGATCAAGATTGTCATCAATATTGGAACCGAGCAGAGCTTTATCTAGAATAGCCCTATGAGCAGGAGATATTCAAAGCAACTCAAACATGGATATTTTTGCATTAGCATGGTGGAGTTGTTGGACAATACTGTATGATTTTTCCCTAGTCTCTTTAGGCTTTGATGATTTTGAGGTAGCTCTTTGTTTAGAAGCATATGAAAGATTGAAAGGTACCTTAGGGGCATTCAGTGAACCTAAGTTTTATCCTTGTAGATGTACCTGAGCTTGTGATCGAGTTACTACATTTGTTGATTGATTATCTCTATCTCTTCTTACAATGGTGATGACATTGCAATGTTCAGATAGGCATGGTTCAACCATGTTTATGACATCATTGTTTCCAGAGTAGGCGTAATTGACTTTAGCACCCATGTTAGGTTTAGAAGATGAATCTCCTTGATTATGCTTCAAAAATGGTTCCATGAATGTTGTATGATCATTGTTGGTTTTATGGTTGTCAATTACAATTTATCCATCATCAATTTTGTCTTGTATGAGATGCTTCAAGTGCATGTAGTTATTGGTTTTATGACCAAATAATAGAAATCAGTCTCTTTCCACCATTTAGGTTTGACTTCAGGATCATATGGTTTTATCTCAGGCAATGTGATGATTTTGTTTGCCAATAGTGTTTTCATGGCAGATTATAAGGACTCACCCAAAGGAGTGAACTTGTGCTTTGGTTTCATAACCCATGGTTTATAGTCACTAGACATTTTAGAAGATTTAGATGCCTTTAGTTCAGAAGCTTTTATGGCTTGGGTGCCAATGGTGAGATTGAGTGTTGGTGCCTTTGATGGAGCACTGATGTGATCGACAACACCATCTATTATGACATTTTTGTTCTTGTTCCATAATTTGACTTTATCTTTGTTGTTGGAACTAGAACCTAATTCATACTTGTTGTCCTTATTAAGCGATATATCTCCCTTACGAGCAAGCACATTTTCAATCTTTATGGCATTCTCCACCATTTTCTCAAAAGAAGTATGATTTTTCATTTGCAAGTGATAATTGATTTCTAGAATTAAGTTATTGATGAAGATCTCTAATTTCTCATTTTCCAAGATTTGTCTGGCATAAAGTGAAAATTTCTTCCTCTAATGTTTGAGGAAGGTCGAGAAGGCTTCACCTAGATTTTGTTTAAGATTGTAGATGTTGATCATAGTGACCAGATGTTAAATATTGTAGGAGTATTGTTGGTAAAATAGTTTAATTATATCCTCAAAATTCCTGATGGTTGGAGGCATTTTAGAGAACCAATGAATGGTTTCTCCTCCCAGAGATTGTGGGAAAATATGCATTAAGTATGTTGGTTCATGCATAAACTCCATGGATTGGGTACAAAATTCTCTGACATGATCTTTGGGGTCAGAGTTTCCATCGTATTTGTCATATTTTGGGATTTCCAATCTTTTTGGGAATGGTGGCATGTACAAGTCTTTATCGAATGGAAAGGGGCATAGAGCCTCCATAGAGAATTCTTTAAGTTCCTTCTCTTTTTTCATCTTGTTGAGCTTAACTTGCATGGCATGCATCTGTTTCATCATGGCTATGATGGGAGTTTCTTCCTCTTGTGTGATGATATTATCAACATTAAAGTCTTGAGGAAGTTTGTCTCCTTGTTGAGCTAGGTGTAAGAAATAGGCCTCTTTCTCTTCTTGCAAGAAGTGTTTCATCATTTTTTGAAAGGAATTATCATTTCTATATCATTCAATTTTAGATGGTGTTAGCTCAAGATCTCCACCATGATTAGAGTGATGACCTTGGGAGCTATGGTTTCCCCCTCCTTGAGACATGGTGGTGTTGTGATGACTCCCGAGGATTGCTTGATGTGGAGTTGATTGATTACCTCTGTGGGTTGATTGAAGAGGATTAGAATAACCTTATTTCATATGTAGATTACCTAGAGTGTCTTCTTCATAACAAGTTGTATCATAAGGTTGATTAATGGACTAAACAACATAAGAAGACAAAGGTGATAATTTTGGTTCTTCTCTAGGTTTCCTATATGAGGAAGCTCTAGTTTCCACCATTAACCTCAAGTCAATCGAAAGAGAAAGATTAAGACAACTGATGAATGCCCTGATTTCAAAAAATCAAGTGATGCAACCTTATCAAGGTTAGATTTGATGAAGATTTATTGGACATAAGTGTAGGATACTATGCCCTAGACGTATGGGTAGATGCCCAAAAGATGATGGACACGAGCTGGAAACACTTAGTAGTTTTGAGGATTGAATTTGAAGATGATTTTGACAAGGTTTTGACACAAGATGAAATGGGATTCAAATTGATAAATCAGAAGGCTAGATCAAACTCAAGAGACCACTTTAGGAAAATGAATTGGAATTTTTTGGTTTTCCGCTCTATTCCTGTGTAATGCCCAAAACTACTAAGACATAACACAACTAAAATTTTCTTTTCTTTTTTTTCTACTTTCTTGTTAAATGCTAAAATGTATATCTCTGTATTGTTTAAATAGTAATTTCTATATCTAATTAAAATTTAGAAAATAGTAATTCTTTTATAAACTTTAGGATTACTAAGCTATAAATCTGTAGCTCTAATACATGCTAATTCTCTGTATCTCACATAAAAAAATTAACTAATAACTAAATTCCATAAAATAGTAAATTAAATATTCTTTCCATATAGAATTCATATTAAATTCCATCAATATCTATTAATATCCCATTCTATCCACAAGCAGAAAATCTAAATTTTAAATGTCCAAATAAGGTATTTAAAGGAAAGAATATCACATACTTAACAATAACAGGAAATGTCTTTTTCTTGGCAAGGATTTCAAAAATCAACATAATGTCATAATTTCCAAAATGACAACTAATCCAATCCAAATGTTCTTAAAAGATTATTCTTGATTACATATAAACTTCTGTCATAAAAGGGTAACAACATTTTTACTTTGTTTCAAAATAGAAATAATAACTTCATCCCTTGCTACAATTTAAGGATCACTATTTTAAATATTTCAAGCAGATTTTCTTCTAGACAATGTTCACCTACATCTTTCTCTTAATTCTTACATAAGGGAAATATTTATACACAATATCTTTCTTGTCTTAACATATCCATTTCTTCATCTTAACTTAACTTTCAACTTCAACTTGAAACTTCATCTTCACACCATGCAAGCACAACCTGCAACTCAAAGACATTTATCACATGACCATGTAAGCTCATCTCCCAGCCTAGGCCATTACATGGCCACCCCCGAGCTAGGGGAAACAAGAGATGGATGGGTCACAAACATGCAACACTTACATAAAAATTCAACCATAATAGGAAACAAATCATGCACAATTGACTCCCTTCCCAAGCTTGCACAAAGGATTCTATAGGTGAATCCATGGATGGGTGAAGGTGGAAACTTCTCTTAATTTCAATATATATCACATGCCTTCACAAGGCCCTTCCAAACATACAAATCAATTCCTATGAGCATCAACACATCCCTTATGACCCCCATACAAACATAAGAAGGCCCTCAAGGATGCCCATACATCCAAGTTCTCATACATAAAGAATTCCCACCTAGGCCCTTCACCCCAAGTCCTCAAATCCTCCCAAGATGAGGAGTAAACTTGCACACCCATAAACATGAATCAAAAAAAGATGACAAAACAAGATTAAAGTCATAAACTCAAATGAAACTTCTCAATACAAAATTTACACACAAGATACTACAATTCACAAAATTTATACAAATTCATATATCTCAATGCAACTTCACAACAATTACAAGATAGAGCCACTAACCTATCTCCTAAGAAATGGAAAATTGGAGTGTTGAAGAAGAGCTTCTTTTCATTCCTAGCTTACTTTCCTTCTCCAATCTACTTAGCCAAAATCTCTCTCTAATCCTCCTCTTACTCCACAAATCTCCCATAGACAAGATGATCAAGTGTCTCCTTTCCTAAGTCTCTCTCCCCTAAAGACATTCCAACATTCCTCTCCCATTCCCTCTTCCCAAAACAAATTAGGTTTCTAGATCCAAGACAAAATGACACCTGCCCTTGCTATAGTAATAGGATGAAATCTAACACATGGGAAAATGAAGCAACCTAGAGAACATTTCCATTTTCGTTTATACCAAAAATGGCCCATTTGGAGAGACAAAATGGTGGCCTAGGGAAGTGGAAATAGAAGAAATAGGCCCCCTAACCCATGTACTAGACTTGGGGAACTAAAACCCAACCTAAACTACACCCTGGGACTCCACAAAACCCCTCAAAAACCCCAGTTAAACTTGCATCCGAAAATGGAGTATTGGTAACATAAATCTTGGTTCCTTAAACCACCTACCTAGCCTAGGAATACTCAAGACCAACTAAGGAGAGGATGGGGTCCATATTCCAATCAAGCATGCCACATCATCACCATGGTGTCAAGTGACACCTCACATAAGCACACATCACATAACACATTTGGCATGCTTAGTGGACAAATTACATTTATATTTTCACAAAATAAAATTTTACATTCAAACATGCATTTACAAACATTGTCAACCACATAGACACATGCATCACATTTATGAATAAAATCACATTACAACAAGGTCATTCTCTTCTTAGAGCTGACCTTGGTTTCAAACTGAGTGCACTTAGATCCATTCTTGTTTCCCTGAATTTACAACCATGGCCATATTCTTGCACACTCGATTATGATGTCAGTACCTCATAAAATCATTGCATAAATAATCATATCAAAAGTGAAATAATAACATCTAAACTCAATATGTATAAAGGAACTGCATTTCAAGAATCATAACATAATCCTTATTATACCCTAAGTTAATCATTGAATCATCACACTATCAACATCTACTATACTATAAGATAATGTAACACATGCAGAATATAGAATTCATATATCATAAGGTAAGCATGAAACCAATACGAACATATAAAGAGTATGACTAACATAATCATCATATAGATCTATAAAAATCATCTCATAAGGTCTAATGATAGGAATTCATAATCCAAAATAGGTCAAATGTCACTAATCAATGTATCATCAAGATAAACCAAGTGTCAAAACAACTGTCAAGCTAAGATGGGTTAGGGTAGGACCTCACATCCTGACACGGTGAATATTTTGATAGAATCTAGTGGTAGACTGCAATGATTGAATTTCTAAAAAATTTGAAGGTTTTGTGACAATTTTGACATGGCTGTCGTACAACTTTCTCTAGGCTCATACAAGTCAGGATTGGGTCTGATATGACAATTTGCAACACTCATACGACAATTGACTCTAGTGTTCAATTTTTCTTAAGATTTGTTGAAAACACTCATACAACAATATAGGACTCCTTGTATGACTTTTTGGGGGTTCTGATATGACAATTGGAAAAGACTTGTACAACTCTTGAATTTATAGGATGACAGTTTACACCAAAAAAGGATTTTTCTTCAGATTTTGCAAGTTTTTCAGATTGTTGGTTGATTTTGATAGTAATTGTCTCATAAGTTTTTTTAGGTTTGTTCATTTTAAATGACCAACTAGATGCATTAACATAGATTAGGCACACAAGACAACAATCAAGGAGTTCAAGAAAACAATTGTCTTCAAACAATGAGCAAGGGACAAAGGAAGCTTCCACATGAACAAGAATAGTGACTTATGATTCTACTCCTTAAGAATTCTACTTGTGTATGTTCTCAAATGTTTTGCAGTCACGCACATAGTCCTAGAAAATAAAAATTTGGTTGCACTATGGTTCTTAGTAATGGTCAACTCTACAACTTTTGCAATCTCAAGAGGGCGAACTCTAATCTAGGTGCACTAGGGTTTTGACACATTTCAAGAATTTAATCAATCGGAGATGCTGAGGAGATTTGATAGCCCAACAAGAAACTACACTTGTGGAGATTTCTTCCACAAGGACATTTATATAGCGGTTGTTGCTACCACATCAAAAATGGCTATTACTACTTGAGGTTCCATCCACATGGTTTACCCAATAAAGAGAATGTCCACTACAGTTAACCCTCTTTATCGAGGAAGACTCACAAAATGGACCACATGGGGACTTAGCTCAGATTCAAGGGTTCTAAGTTTTTGATGTGCCCAAAAATGGAACAGAACATAATCCTCTAGCCTCTTCACCTCACCCAAACATAGCAAGTAGATTGATTGACATGCTAAATTGAAACCACCTCATCAAGGTTTGTATGTCAACAAAAATGACTACCGATCTCTCTAAGTGGGTCCAAGAGAAAATGTACCATCAAAGATGAAGACTAAACCAAGTAAGACCATGAGATGATAACAAATCCTTCCCTACCTACAAGGGGATCTATCTTCAAGAAGAGCTTCACATGTAAAACAAGCAAATGAAGCCCACTCTCTCAAGAATGCCACAAATAGTGTTCATAGGGCCTAATTACTATGTGAGACAGATATGCAAGAAAGAAAATCTAGATTCCTTGTTTCCCTTAGAGAAAAAATGAACGTGTGATTTATGAAAGAAATAAATACTCAAGCTAAACACTTGAGAGGTTCATTTTATTTCCCAAAATTGAAATGTTATAGAGATGAAACAAATACCTCAAGTCCAAAACAACGTGCTTAGTAGATTTTAACTTATTTTTATTTTTGTTGAACTTTTTTGTGAGAAAAAATGATAAGAATCAGCAAGTATCAATCATTAGCATTAGCTATCAGTAGAAATCTGAAATCAAAGTTTCCAAAAACTACTCAAAAATATGATACGACTATGCAAAATTGGCATCAAAACTCGTACGAGTTTCTTGCTAGGAATAGTCCCAAGAGATAACAGAGGGGGGGGGGGAGGGGGGGGTAAATCAATTATCTACAAGTTTCAATTCTTTATCCAATTAAGTATACTTAAACTTTAAGCATAAACATAATGAAAGAACACTTGAACATAACACTAATAATTTGGTTACGGGGAAACCCAAATAGGTAAAAACCCTAGTAGGAATTAACACCTACTAATAAACTGAACTAGTGTATACTGATCCTTGTTAGAAGATCTTACAACCCTATTAGGATTTGATCTTTACAATACTTTTAGTATAGTGACCTAGTCAATGGTTGAACCCTATTAGGAGTCTTTTATGATTGACCCTATTAGGGGTGAGGACACACTATCTCAGAGCTCACTTCTCAAAGGGGTGAAGGTTGCAACCTTCTAAATAATAGATACACACTATATCTGGATCTTGGTGAACTATGAGGTAGACCTTCTACCTTGATTAGTTCCAATGAATAGCACACTCTATCTTCTCTATCACATAGACCTCTTCTTGATGGCACAATACTTCACACTCTTTGCTTTGCTCTAATATTTCATCTCCATGCCATACTTCTAGAGATCACAAATGACCGGCTATAAGTATCTTTCCTCTAAATGATATAATTAAGTCAACCTATTAGAACCACCTTGAAATCATATTAGAGAAATAATAACACTCTCCAATATCATCTCAGTCAGCTCTACTAAGCACACAATACAAACTAGGACCTATCCAAATCAATAAGTGTAGACGCATGCAACACACTGTCGGCTCTACCAAATTAACTGATACTTTCTCCTCAATCTAAATTACATTATGCACTCTTAACCAAACATTCTTAATTCTTCTCCAATCACTAATCCAAGCACACATACCAAAATGATAGGCGCAACTCCTGTACCAATATAATCTTTGTCAGCTCTTCTAGACAAACACAAGAAACTACAACTGGTGAATAGAGACTACATAACTTCACTTCTACTACACATCAGACTCTACATCCATGAATGTAACAACACAAACATGTCTCCATCACATATCCAAATGCACAAGGCTCCATGATAACTGTATGGACAATCATTCACAGAACACTGCTTGTAACTCTGTCATGAACACTACTGACACACGCTGCTACATAACTATCTGTACTAAAAATTGACCTTTGCATCCATGATATCATGTTGATAACATGTCCATGCTACATATTCTCAAATCTTACTACATAAGTCTTCCATGCATGCTACTTATCATATGTTGTCATCAATGACAAACATACAGTCAGCACTGGCTTGTTGGCAAATCTCCAACAATCTCCCCCTTTGGCATTAGAAATATCAGGTCTATATTGAGTAAGATATATTATTTTACCAATCATAGACTTGTACAATGTTATATCTACTACTGGAGAATCATCTTCTTTTGTAAGCTTGCATCTTGTTATCATAGGTATACCTACTGGATTGCAATCATCCATCTTAAACTTCTTCAATATCTCTTTCACATACTTAGACTAATTAATGAAAATTCCTTTCTTTGTCTGCTACACATTTAATCCCAAAAATTATTTGATAGGTCCAATCATGCTCATCTCAAACTCACTCTGCATCTCCTTAGCAAATTTTGCACTAAGTTTGTCATTACCCCCAAAGATAATGTCATCAACAAATATAGCTACAAGTAGTAAACCTTCAGATGTCTCTCTTATAAATAGATTACAATCTAATGCTCCTTTCTTGAATCCAATTTTTTTCTAGATATCCATCAAGTCTCTCATACCAAGTTCTAGGGGCTTGCTTAAGTCCATAGAGGGCTTTCTTTAATTTGCATACCATATTAGGCCTGTCTGATAAGGTGAATCCTTATGGCTGCTCAATGTATACTTCTTCCTTTAACTCTCCATTCAAGAAAGCTGACTTAACATCCATCTGATAAACTTTGAAGTTTTTGAATGTCGCATAAGCTAGAAACAACTTAATGGCTTCTAATCTGATCATAGGTGCAAATGTGTCTGAATAATCAATACCTTCTCTTTGCACATATACCTTACATACTAACCTTTCTTTATTCCTTACTACTGTACCATCTTCATTCATTTTGTTTCTGAATATCCACTTGGTCCCAATCACATTCTTATCACTAGATCTTGGGACCAGTTCCCAAGTATCATTCTTAATAATCTGATCTAGTTCTTCTTTCATAGCATCATGCCAATCTGAATCATTACATTCATCTTCAACACTTAAAGGTTCAATTTGAGATAGTAAACATACCACTTCATTGCCTACTAAACTCTTTGCTTTTGATCTTGTTGTGACTTTTCTACTTTGATCTCCAATGATGTCATCCTTAGAGTGATATCTAGATGTAAACTTTGGAACTTTAGGTGATACTGTCTCATTTGCCTTCTGAGTTTCTTCTTCACTTATTCAAGGTCATTGAATAATACATCAATATTGTCAAACATCTCTTCAACAACTATCTCACTAGTGGAAGGACTGGGTTCTTCTTCAATCATAGGTGCATAATCATGATATCTTTCTTGAACCATAAAATTTTCACCAATCTTAACATGAGCACTTTTAATGATCTTCTTCAATTTCAAAATAAAACATCTATAAGCTTTTCTTTTAGTAGAGTAACCAAGGAAAATACCTTCATCACTTCTTGCATCAAACTTGCCTATTGCTTCATCCCTCTTGATGTAGCACTTACTTCCAAAGATTATGAAGTATTTCACTATGGGAACATTACCAAACCATATCTCATAAGGTATCTTATCTACGCTAGGCCTCAATTGCATTTTATTGATGGTATAGACTATTGTATTGACTGCACCTCTCCAATAGGTGTGTGCAACTTTTCCTTCAATCATGATGGTGTGCGTTGTATCAAGGATGATCCTATTCCTTCTCTCTACAATTCCATTCCATTGAGGGGTTCTAGGTGCACTCAACTATCTCTTTATGCCATGTTCTTAGCAGTACTCATAGAATTTGTCAGAGGTGAATTCTCCTCTATCTGATCTTAGACATTTTATTTTTAGTCCAAATTCATTCTCAACCTTAGCTTTGAATGTTTTGAACTTCTCAAATGCTTCTAACTTATCTTTCAAGAATGCAACCCACATCATTCTATAATAATCATCAACAAACAAAATGAAATACCTTTCACCATAGTATGTGTTGAATTTGATGAAAAACAACCCACAGCTCCCAAGAACACCTACATGCAAACACCTATCACATAAAGAGAGAGAAGCAAATAGCTATGGAGGCCTGAATGTATGGATCCATGAGAGAGGAGAAATCATTAATGTGCAAAAATAAAAGTTGCAATCAATAATGAAATGTCAGAAAAGGTTACAAAGTGTTATGAGATCAATCCTTATAAAAGGAGATCATAAAACTTAAAAGGGTAAAACCCTAGGTTGCATAATAATAATTAATAAAGTAATTAATTATTATATGCCTAAAGTTTATCTTAAGTAGAAAGAGGTAATAAGTGACTGAATAATTAAATCAATATGATTCAATTAATCAGTAAACACTTTATTACTCTAACACCCCCCTTAAGATAAACTTTGGGAGAAGCTAAAAACCTAGAAACAACTACTGAAAGCAAATGGGTCCCGACAACAAAGGCCTAATTAGGTACCCAAGTACAAAAGAGAGTCTCTACAAAATGGAGAAATAGAGAAAACCACATGGGAAAAAATCTACTCCAAAAAGAGATAAAGACTAGTCTAAAGGATTGAAGAAGCCTCCAAAACTAGGAATGTTCCAGAAAATAGGAACAAAGATGAACATGTACAACATCACTGAAGCATGAAACTACAAACCCTATCAAGAAGAAACTGATGATCTAAAGATCCTCCATAGAAATATGACGAAGTAGAGAAGACTGTAATCTATATGAGTGCCCTCAAATGACACTACTCGAATCAAGAGGCAAACAAAGGAAAACACCTGAAATCAAAGATACAGATGGCATAAACACCAAAAGCTTGAAGAGCTGATCAATCAAAGCTACAAGAGTGCATCCAAAAATAGGAAAGAAAAGAGTGTCCATATGGTAA